>OX596235.1:14523223-15088223 GCA_951394345.1 Salicornia ramosissima
AAATCCATGGCTAATCTCCCCCTTCCACATAAACCTTTGAGTTAATTAAACATTAGATAGTATTATATTTTGAAAAACAAGTAATAAAATGTATTCAATTCATTCTCTTGTTTATGTAGACAAACTATGCAAAGATCACAGATGTGCACTTCAAGAACATCATAGGCACAACAACAACAATTGCAGCAGTGGCTTTTGCTTGTAACAAGGTGACTCCTTGTGAGGGAATACAAGTGGCTGATGTCAGCCTCAATCTTAAAGGACAAGCCTCCTTAGTTGGGAAGATTGGCAACCTTCTTCCAGCTACTTGTGCAAATGCCAAAGTTTCATTTAGTGGCAAGCATGATGGCTTGAATTGTGCATGATATGTTATTTACTGAATTTTCCAAAAAAAAAAAAAAAAAAAAAAAAAAAAACCTATGTAATGTTGAGAAGTGAGAAAAGAACTAAAAGTACAAACTTTTGCTTGTATTTAAAACTCTTCAAAATGTTTTAATATATATTATGATTTATAGGAATTTAGAGTAGGAATTTGTTCTTGTAAATGCTTTGCTACATAGACATTAGATACAACTATATACATAATACTCCGTAGTTCTTCTAATAGGTAAGGAACACCACCAACGTTGATTGGTATGAGCATTTGAATCTCTAAACACATAGATAAGAGGTAATGGTGGAGTTACAACTTTATGCCTCAGTTCGATGGCATTGTTATCCAAAGGAATTAAAACTTTCAATAATATTTGAAATTCAACATCATAATAAGAAAAGGAAATTTTCATAAAGGATCTTTAAAATTGGTCAATTTACGAGAAACGACCTTTAAAATTGGTCACTTTGCGAGAAAGGACCTTATAAAAAAAATTGGCTTTAGCAACCAAAATTCAAAAAAACTTTGCGAAGTAATACATTGGCCCAACTCCCTGATGTTGACCAGCAGTTCCTGACGTTGACTGCCCACTTTTACTAATTGCCACACAATTTAACTACTTTTGCACTCACTTTTCCCTCCAATTGATTTATAAACCTAAAAAAATCAAACAATTACTTAACTCTCTCTCTTCTTCTCACTCTTAGACTTTCACTCACCTCCATTAATGCTACATCAATCAAACCATTCAAGCACTCTAAATTAATTTGGGTAAAGTAACTCTCTTTATTATATTGTTTTATCTTTCTATTAAGTTTATGAAATCGAATTAAATTGAAGAACAAATAAAAGTTAGAAAGTGTAACACCCCGTATTTTTATATTATTTATTTAGTTATTAGTACTTTAAATAATTTTACGAAAGTAACTTTATATCTTCTTTTATTAAAAATATTATTTCTCACTTTAACTTTAGAAGTGACCAATAATTATTAGATCTCTAATTAAGTCCATAAGTTGTAAGGAAGTAAAAGTAAACTCTTAAGTAAAGTAAAAGATGTTTTAATATATATATATATATATATATATAACATTTAAAAAAATAAAGGAAAAGGAAAAAAAAAAAAAAGGGAAAAGGGGGGGGGGGACTTACAGTAGGAGTCATTTGGAAATTGGAAAAGTTGCTCTGCTCTGCTAGCAGCTCGCAAGTCCGTTTCTCCAACCTCCTTCCTTCTTTTTTTTTATTTTTAATTTGTCTTCCTTTCTCCATTTAGATTATCACTCTAATCTTAATCACTCATATTCTCCATTCATCTACTTCATCTTCTCCTAGTTTACTAGTGATTGAAGATAATAACATTGAGTTTGGAACCCTAGGGTTTGCGTCGAAAATCTGATTTAAGGGGCATAATTTTTAGTCTTTGTTGAGTAGTTATTTCCTCTCTTAGCTTATTCAAGTATGTTGTGATCTAAAGTTTTGTTTCAAATTTGTTTGTTATATTTGTTGTTTTAGTTGAGGGTTTTGTTAAGTTAGGGTTTATGAGTAATTGAATTGGGGAAATTGAATTATGTCATGTTTTAGTTGATTTATATGTAAGTATTGACTTATTTAGTTAGTATAGTTGTTAGTTTATTCTTATAGTTGTTTGAGTGTTCTTGATGCTATGTGGTACTCTAAGTTTGGGGAAAATTATACTTAAAACTATTTTAGTATGTTTATTTTTTATTGTGATTTTAAGATAGTTGATATATTATTATTAAATATACAACTTATACTAGTGTCGTTTGTATATTAGTGTTGTTAGTATATAAGTGTTGTGGATATTAGTGTTGTTAGTATATAAGTAGATTGATTTTTTATAGAATAGTAACTAGTGTTTGATTATGATGTGTGTGAATTAATTGTTAAGTACCATTATTATAACTTTGGGTTATAGGTTGGTAGTATCTAGTGATATTTGGTTGATGTATGAGCAAATTTCGATTAGTTTGGATAGTTGTATAGTTGGCTTATAATGACTTTTGTGGTGTAACAAGTATAGGTAGTTTGTAAGTCAAGTGACTTATACACTATTATTATGTTGTAGATCGCGGGTTTGTAGAGGAACCTTTTTGACTTGACATTGAGGTTGATTTGTATTTTGTTGCTGACAAGGTAAGATTTCTCACTAAACCTGTACAGTTGTGATTAATATTTATTTGACATTATTTTAAGAACTTGTATTATAAAATTATTTTATATTGAAACGAGGAAGTTCCTCTATGTTACCAAGCTAAGATTTCGAAAGGAGGAAGTTCCTCACCCTTACGAGGGTTTCTAGTTTTATTGTGGGATTGCCGGTAAGCGGTATTCCCCGAGTTTGGAAGTAGGTTGAGTTAACAGTGTCTCAACCATTTTATATAGTAGTTGGGGGTACGTTGATCAGTACTCTTGCTAATTGTCTTCCTTCTTGGTAGGTTATCAAGTAAGGGGTATGCATACTAGGGGCTTTGGTGTGTTTGTTCAGTGAGCCTAGCTAGCTCATTGAATTTCTTATTTAATACTTCCTACTCACAGTTTTCGAAAGTAAGATCTTATATTTATGCAAGTTGTTTTTAGAAAGAAAGAAGGTTTTGGACTTGAC
This sequence comes from Salicornia ramosissima, assembly GCA_951394345.1. NCBI lineage: Eukaryota > Viridiplantae > Streptophyta > Magnoliopsida > Caryophyllales > Amaranthaceae > Salicornia > Salicornia ramosissima. The sequence continues at coordinate 14,526,220 of OX596235.1, forward strand.
TTATTTAAAAGTAGACTAAAGTTTATTTGAGAAGTTGCTCCTATTACTATTTAATCCTATACAGATTGGAAATGGATTTGCAAGATATTCCTATATGTCTTGCCTGCACATTGGTTAGTTTTATTTATTTATCGTATGAAATCCTGCTCAGCCTTTGGCTGATATTACAATGATCAATGTGCAGGGGCTTGATGGTGTTCGGCTTGTTGGGTTAAAGAGTGCGATCATCCTTTTTGGATTTTAGACTTTATTAAGGCTTCCGCTGTCATTTAATTATACTTAGAATTGAATTTGGGTTGTAATAACTATTTTAAGTTTACTATTTTGGACTGTAATAGTTAGTTAATTAATCTTTTAATTATTAGTTTTCAGGTAGAACCACTAGCCTTGCGATGACTATGATTAGTTATCGCGGCATAACAACCTTGAGATTTTCTGAGTTGTTATTTCAGGTGATAAATATTATTTTCATATCGGAAAATTCAGGGTTGTTACAGTTGGTATCAGAGCCTAGGTTACTAAGACTTAATCAGTATAACCTCAAATAAGAATAGGTAAATAAAACTGTTAAAATTTTGAAAGCCGTTGTGAGGTTGAGATATGGGGAATAAGGAATTAGTTATTGTTCATTGATGTCATTCTTTCTTTTGTTTTTCCTCTTACTATTATTTCCTTGGTTAATTGGTTGATTTGAGAAACTTATAGTTGTTAGCAATATGTTAATTATATTTGTTGTTTTATTTACTTCCAACTATGGATTGTCAATGACAACTCACTTTGTTTATTTTGTTCTGTTGCAATATTAAGATGTTGCATAAACAGAAACATGGTAAGCGCTCAAGTTCAAGTCGAATGATGCGCCAAATAGCTCAATCCACTCAAGCCTTAACTGAAGCTATGGAGAGACTTGCTGCGGCGCAAGCTAATGCTATCAATACTCCTGCTAATCCTACTCCTGATGATGCTGGCCAAGACTACGACTATTTCCAAGGCAATTGACCAGAAGAAATCGCCTACGTTTGATGGTAAAGGAGATCCCATAAAGATGGAGAATTGGATTAGGGAGTTTGATAAGATCTTCACATCCCTCAAGGTCCCTGATCATATGAAGGTTGATTCTGCTTCCTATTATCTGGTTGAGGATGCGGATCTCTGGTGGACTCACAACAAGTTTGACCTAACTACCAAGGTCATTGTGGATGAAGAAGGAGAAGAGCATATGGAAGAAAGAGAGTTTGGTTGGACTGCGTTCAAGAAAACAGTCCGTGATGAGTTCTTTCCAGCTCACATGAGAAAGAGAAAGAGAGCGGAATTTAATGACTTGGTGCAGGGAGACATGACCATTCATGAGTTCTACGTCAAATTTCAGGAGTTGTCTCGATTTGCAAAAGGGCTAGTTCCTAATGAGCAAGAAAGAGCTGTGAAATTTGAAGAAAAATTGGACCCTGAGCTCCATTCTAGGATGGGTGCTGGTGAGTATAGTACGGTGAAAGAGGTATACACTCGTGCTTGTAATGCTGAGAGGATCGAGGAGAAGAGACAAGCTGCAAAGAAGCAAAAATCCACTCCTTCTGGGTCTACTCAAATGGCAGATAAAAGGGAGACATTTGGTTCCAATGGCTGCAACAAGGGAAAAGGGGGCTTTAACAAGAACCGAAACTTTGGGAATCGTGATTCTGGTGGTCGTTTTAACAAGGGAAGCTTTAGCCAACAGTATTTGAAGGACAATCAGAATTCCATGAACTCCCAGAGCCAACCCCAAAGCCAAAACCAAAGGGTTGAACGGGTATTCTATTGCAAGCATTGTAATGTGAACCACCCGGGTAAAGATAGTGATGGTAACTTTGTAGAGTGTAACCATTGTGGCAAGAAAGGGCATCGTGCTTATGAATGTTTCACCAACCTAAGGTCTAAGAGTTTCAGACCCGAGCTGAGTTTGAGGAATGCAGCACAACCAGATAGGAAACCCCAAAATGCCAACAATAATCATACACCTTCTAACTCATTACACTCAGCACCTAATCGCATTGTTGGGACCGCCAATGCTACTCATGCAAGGAAAGGAGATGCAAGGAAGGACACAGGGCATGTGCATGTGATGAACCAGACTGAGGCAAATGCTAGAGGCAATGTGGTGACTGGTACATTCTCTATCCATTCACTACCTGCTTATGTTCTATTTGATTCTGGTGCTTCTCATTCTTTTGTGTCTAAGTCATTTGTGAAAAATTCACAAAATCCTAAAACTAGTGAGACAAATATCTCTACACCTTCTGGTGTTATTGTTTCTTGTCATACCTTATATCTTAATGTCCCCATTACGTGTGGTAGTACCACCCTAGTAGCTAATTTGATAGCTTTCCCTTTACATGATTTTGATGTAATTCTAGGGATGGATTGGCTTAGTAAGTATAAAGCCAAGATAGATTGTGAGAAACAAAAAGTGTTTGTAGTTAGTCCTAGCGGAGTCCATGAGTTTTACAAAGGGTCTTCTTTTAAAATTATTTCTGCTTTGACTCTAAAATCATACTTGAGAAAGGGATGTCCAATATACTTGTGCCACGTTCATGATACTAGCAAGGAAGAGCCACACATTGAAGATGTTCGAGTTGTCAAAGAATTTTTAGATGTCTTCCCTGATGAGATTCCTGACATGCCTCCGAAACGTGATGTTGAGTTCAGTATTGACTTGATGCCCGGGACTGGACCTATTTCTAAGCCTCCTTATAGGATGGCGCCTGCTGAGATGAAAGAGCTTAAGGCTCAGTTGGAAGAATTGCTTGACAAGGGGTGCATTCGGCCTAGTGTATCCCCTTGGGGTGCACCTGTTCTATTCGTGAAGAAGAAGGATGGGAGTCTTCGCCTATGTATTGATTACAGGGAGCTCAATAATGTTACAGTGAAAAACAAGTATCCTCTGCCAAGAATAGATGATTTGTTCGATCAGTTAAAGGGAGCTGGAGTGTTCTCTAAAATTGATCTGAGATCTGGATATCACCAACTTCGTATCGCAGAGAATGATATTCCGAAGACAGCCTTTCGAACTCGCTATGGGCACTATGAGTTTACTGTTATGCCCTTCGGATTGACTAATGCCCCGGCTGTTTTCATGGACCTGATGAATAGAGTTTTTCGGCCATATCTTGATAAGTTTGTGGTTGTGTTCATTGATGATATACTGATTTATTCAAAGAATGCTAGTGAGCATGAAGAGCATCTCCGAACTATTCTTCATGTCCTCAGGGAGAATCAATTGTATGCGAAGTTTTCAAAGTGTGAATTTTGGCTTGAGAAAGTTGCTTTTCTTGGTCATATCATTTTTAAGGAGGGAGTCTCTGTTGATCCAGCAAAAGTTCAAGCTGTTTCTAAGTGGCCTGCTCTAAAGAGCGTGACTGAGATTCGCAGTTTCTTAGGCTTAGCTGGTTATTATAGGAGGTTTGTGAAGGATTTCTCAAAGATAGCTCGTCCATTAACTGCATTGATGAGAAAGAACACCAAGTATCATTGGGATGATGAATGTGAGAAGGCATTCCAAGTTTTAAAGGAACGTCTTATCACAGCTCCTGTGTTGACTTTACCTGATGAAAACTTAGAGTATGAAGTGTTCACAGATGCTTCAAAGAGTGGTCTTGGTTGTGTGCTTATGCAAGATAAAAAGGTTGTTGCTTATGCTTCAAGGAAATTGAAGAAACATGAATTGAATTACCCGACCCATGATCTAAAGTTGGCGGCAGTTGTTTTCGCACTTAAGATCTGGTGACATTATCTTCTTGGCACATCATTCAAGATATATTCGGACCACAAAAGCCTAAAGTACATTTTTACGCAAAGAGAGTTGAACATGAGACAGAGGAGGTGGTTGGAATTGATAAAAGATTATGATATGGAGATTCAATACCATGAGGGCAAGGCCAATGTTGTTGCAGATGCACTTAGTAGGAAGTCCTCTCACTATTTGCAAACCTTGCGTTCGAGAAATCGACTTCGTGAGGAGTTTCAAAATCTTGATGTGGAGATAGTACGACTTGGAGCCCAACTTAATTCTCTTACGATCCAGTCCACCCTATATGATGAGATCAAAGAAGCACAAGTGCATGATCAATTCTTGAAAGAAAAGCAAGCTAAGGAGCCTAATAATTTTATAGTTGCTGAGGATGGTAGTATGAGGTTCCAAGGGAGATGGTGTGTTCCTAATGTTCCACAATTAAAAGAGAGGATCCTAGAAGAATCTCATACAGCCCAATATTCTGTTCATCCTGGGGGCGACAAGATGTACAAGGATCTTAAGCAGACATTTTGGTGGCCTGGTATGAAGAAGGATGTTGCTATGTATGTCTCAAGATGTTTGACTTGTCAAAAGGTCAAGAGTGAGCACAAAAGGCCTCAAGGAATGATTCAACCTTTAGAGGTTCCCGAGTGGAAATGGGATTCGATCTCTATGGATTTCATTTGTGGACTTCCAAGAACTCCAAAGGGGAATAATATGATTTGGGTTATTGTTGATCGTCTCACCAAGTCTGCTCATTTTGTTCCCATGAAGGATACTTGGAAGCATGAAAGATTGGCTACTGCTTATAGAGAGCACGTGATTAGACTTCATGGTGTTCCTAGTGATATTGTTTCAGATAGGGATAGCAGGTTCTTGTCTAACTTTTGGCAAAAGCTCCAAGAAGCATTGGGGACTAAGTTAAAGATGAGCACAACTTTTCACCCTGCTACAGATGGCCAGACAGAGCGCACTATCCAAACATTGGAAGACATGTTGCGGGCTTGTGCCTTAGAGTTCCAAGTTTCTTGGGAGGATAAACTGGATTTGATAGAGTTCTCATACAATAACAGCTACCATTCTACTATTCAGATGGCTCCATTTGAAGCCTTGTATGGTCGGCGATGTCGTACTCCCTTATGTTGGAGCGATATTGGTGAATCTATTGTGATTGGTCCAGAGATGATTCAGGAGACTGTTGAGCAAGTAAAGCTCATCCAGCAGAAGATAAAAGAAGCACAAGATAGACAAAAGAGTTATGGTGATAAGCATCGTCGGCATGAAGAGTTTCAGGTGGGAGAGAAGGTGTTGCTTAGAGTTTCCCCTATGAAAGGAGTGATGAGATTCGGGAAGAAGGGTAAATTGAGCCCAAAATTCATTGGCCCCTATGAGATTTTGGAGAGGATAGGCGAAGTTGCTTATAGATTAGCGTTGCCACCTGGGGTCGATCGAGCACATAACGTATTTCATGTTTCTCAGCTCCGAAGATACATTAGTGACCCGTAGTGCTGAGCACGGATCGGATATCCGAAAATTAGGATGTTCAATATCCGTATCCGTATCCGAAAGCTTCGGATATCCGATATCTGATATCCAAAAATTTTCGAATTGGATATTGCGGATATCCGAAAATTGTAAAATATTCTACATTTTTTTTCCAAAAAAAATATGTAGTTTACTTGCTTGTTTACCTTTGTGTTGGACTTATGGTAGTAAAATATTAAATTGCACAGTATTATAAAGCTTTTACAGTACAAATCTGATTTCGAACAAATCTGAATTATAAAGCTTTCGAACAAAAAAAAATCTACAAGATCAAGATCGTCAAGATGTCCAACAACACCCTTCAAAAAATCTGAATTGCACAGTATTTATTTTTTTTAGTTTAGATAAGTTGCTACTTATTACACTTCTATACTTTTGGATATCCTATTTTCGGATATCCGAAAATTTTATATTTAATATCCGAATCCGTATCCGATATCCGAAATTTCGGATCGGATATATCCGATCAGATATCCAAAATTTCGGATCGGATGCGGATCGAATTTTTGGATTTTCGGATATTCGGATAATTTTGCTCTGCTCTAGTGACCCGTCACATGTGCTACAACCTGAGTCTCTTCAGCTAGATAATAACATGACATATGAGGAGTTTCCAGTTAAAATTATGGATCACAAAGTTCGAAAGACTCGGCGAGGTGAGACAAAGATAGTGAAAGTATTGTGGTCAAATCACAACTCAGAGGAGGCTACTTGGGAAGCCGAGGATGCCATGGGTCTTAAGTATCCTTATCTCTTCACCTAGGAAAGTTTGTGTTACGAGGACGTAACTCCCTTTTTAAGGGGGGTAGGACCTATGCTATTAACCTGTATTATTTGTGTTTTATTTTGTGCATGTTTGATTGTCGTTATTGTTATGTGTGATAGTCCATGTGTGGTTTTGTTTTGTTTTACAAGAAAGTGTAATACATGTTGAGGTTGATTACTTCAAGTCTCAGTAGTAGATTAACTTATAAAGTTACTGAGTTGTTTTAAAAATAAGAGTCATAGTTTAACCTTTGAGTTTATTGTCCTAAGTTTCGGGGCGAAACTTCTTTTAAGGGGGGTAGATTGTAACACCCGTATTTTTATATTATTTATTTAGTTATTAGTACTTTAAATAATTTTACGAAAGTAACTTTATATCTTCTTTTATTAAAAATATTATTTCTCACTTTAACTTTAGAAGTGACCAATAATTATTAGATCTCTAATTAAGTCCATAAGTGGTAAGGAAGTAAAACTAAACTCTTAAGTAAAGTAAAAGATATTTTAAAATATATATATATATATATATATATATATATATATATATATAACATTTAAAAAAATAAAGGAAAAGAAAAAAAAGGGAAAAGGGGGGGACTTACAGTAGGAGTCATTTGGAAATTGGAAAAGTTGGTTTGCTCTACTAGCAGCACGCAGGTCCGTTTCTCCAACCTCCTTCCTTCTTTTTTTTTATTTTTAATTTGTCTTCCTTTCTCCATTTAGATTACCACTCTAATCTTAATCACTCATATTCTCCATTCATCTACTTCATCTGCTCCTAGTTTACTAGTGATTGAAGATAATAACATTGAGTTTGGAATCCTAGGGTTTGCGTCGAAAATCTGATTTAAGGGGCATAATTTTTAGTCTTTGTTGAGTAGTTATTTCCTCTCTTAGCTTATTCAAGTATGTTGTGATCTAAAGTTTTGTTTCAAATTTGTTTGTTATATTTGTTGTTTTAGTTGAGGGTTTTGTTAAGTTAGGGTTTATGAGTAATTGAATTGGAAAAATTGAATTATGTCATGTTTTAGTTGATTTATATGTAATTATTGACTTATGTAGTTATTATAGTTGTTAGTTTATTCTTATAGTTGTTTGAGTGTTCTTGATGCTATGTGGTACCCTAAGTTTGGGGAAAATTATACTTAAAACTATTTTAGTATGTTTATTGTTGATTGTGATTTTAATATAGTTGATATATTATTATTAGATATACAACTTATACTAGTGTCGTTTGTATATTAGTGTTGTTAGTATATAAGTGTTGTGGATATTAGTGTTGTTAGTATATAACTAGATTGATTTTTTATAGAATAGTAACTAGTGTTTGATTATGATGTGTGTGAATTAATTGTCAAGTACCATTATTATAACTTTGGGTTATAGGTTGGTAGTATCTAGTGATATTTGGTTGATGTATGAGCAAATTTCGATTAGTTTGGATAGTTGTATAGTTGGCTTATAATGACTTTTGTGGTGTAACAAGTATAGGTAGTTTGTAAGTCAAGTGACTTATACACTATTATTATGTTGTAGATCGCGGGTTTGTAGAGGAACCTTTTTGACTTGACATTGAGGTTGATTTGTATTTTGTTGCTGACAAGGTAAGATTTCTCACTAAACCTGTACAGTTGTGATTAATATTTATTTGACATTATTTTAAGAACTTGTATTATAAAATTATTTTATATTGAAACGAGGAAGTTCCTCTATGTTACCAAGCTAAGATTTCGAAAGGAGGAAGTTCCTCACCCTTACGAGGGTTTCTAGTTTTATATTTTTGAAAGGAGGAAGTTCCTCACCCTTACGAGGGTTTCTAGTTTTATTGTGGGATTGCCGGTCAGCGGTATTCCCCGAGTTTGGAAGTAGGTTGAGTTAACAGTGTCTCAACCATTTTATATAGTAGTTGGGGGTACGTTGATCAGTACTCTTGCCAATTGTCTTCCTTCTTGGTAGGTTATCAAGTAAGGGGTATGCATACTAGGGGCTTTGGTGTGTTTGTTCAGTGAGCCTAGCTAGCTCATTGAATTTCTTATTTAATAATTCCTACTCACAGATTTCGAAAGTAAGATCTTATATTTATGCAAGTTGTTTTTAGAAAGAAAGAAGGTTTTGGACTTGACTTATTTAAAAGTAGACTAAAATTTATTTGAGAAGTTGCTCCTATTACTATTTAATCCTGTACAGATTGGAAATAGATTTGCATGATATTCCTATATGTCTTGCCTGCACATTGGTTAGTTTTATTTATTTATCGTATGAAATCTTGCTCAGCCTTTGGCTGATATTACAATGATCAATGTGCAGGGGCTTGATGGTGTTCGGCTTGTTGGGTTAAAGAGTGCGATCATCCTTTTTGGATTTTAGACTTTATTAAGGCTTCCGCTGTCATTTAATTATACTTAGAATTTAATTTGGGTTGTAATAACTATTTTAAGTTTACTATTTTGGACTGCAAGAGTTAGTTAATTAATCTTTTAATTATTAGTTTTCAAGTAGAACCATTAGCCTTGCGATGACTATGATTAGTTATCGCGGCATAACAACCTTGAGATTTTCAGAGTTGTTATTTCAGGTGATAAATATTATTTTCATATCGGAAAATTCAGGGTTGTTACAGAAAGTGTGTCAATAAGTAAAAACGGGTAGTCAACGTCGAGAAATGTTTGTCAACGTTAAGAAGTTGGGCCAAGGTGTTACTTTGCAAGGTTTTTTTTTTAAGTTTTGGTCGTTTAAAGAAAAAAAAAATTATAAGGTCCTTTCTCGCAGAGTGACCAATTTTAAAGGTCATTTCTCACAATTTTCTCTAATAATAAAGAAAATTTGTCAAAACCATATTTTGTAGAACTTTTTGTAAAAAACTATTTTATGTGATACATTTCCTTAATAACCGCCACCCTATCGCCGGATCTACCGTTGACTTACACGTTTTATTCACGTGACTCACTAAAACCTTTTTTTTTGTGTTTTGAAGGGATTTAATTTGGATTTTTTGTAAGTTTATCACTGTATGTGATTCAACATGATGAGTGTTATAGTGACTTAGTTGATTATTCGAGTGTTTAATTTGTGATTTGATGGTTTATTTAATCTATTTTATGGTAGAGCAGCATTGGATTCTAGCTATGTTTTGGGTGAGTTTAGTACTTTTTCCTTTCAAATTAAATGTAACAAATCATTTTGCACTCTTTTTAAAAAATAGTATAGAATTGAGGGTGTAAACATGCAAATTAATTTTAAGTTAATTCAAAATACCTATAAACGTTTCGAGATGAATCAAATGAGATCCTATTAATTTTAAGTTAATTCAAAACTAATAAAATGAGGGAATGATGCAATGCACCAAGTGATACAATCATTACTTATAAAAAAAATCGAAAAACTTATTTAATCACTTAGTGCATTGCAATACACCCCCTAAAACCATCATGTCCTCAAGGTGGTGGCGTGGAAGCTTGCGCGGCTTTCAGGGCAGCGAGTTCTTGGCGCTCGTACTCATCTTCATCCTACACAATCATGACGCTCAACTTGCAAACCTTGCATTTGTGTCCCACTCGCCAGCGCTTGTCACATGACTTGCGGTCTTGGAGCTCCTTCTTCGACAATTATCGGACATTACTTAAGAAGTGGGCAGGGGTTGGGATGCTCCAATTTTGGAAATTGGGATGGGGGAAAAATTACTCGGCATAGGGTGGCCATTTTGTGTAGTCGAATAGGCTAGGCTGGATGGGGTTGGAGTGGTTATGTGGAGAAACCTTTAAATGGGAAGGTTGTGTGAGTAAGTGGGCCGTCCTAGATTGTCAAGGCAATAGGGGGCTGTATTTGAGGTTGGGCTTCCATTAAAAAAAGAAAAATGAAGGGGTTTAGAAGTGGGGTTGTCTGTAAAATAAGAAAAGGAAGTTGGGTCATTAGGGTTTCCTCTTGGGCCTTAGTGACCTTGTATGTTCTTTTCTTCAATCCTAAGTGTAAGATCCATGACCTGCTCTAATGATCTAGAGTTCAACATTCTCACATCAGCCTTAGCTTCTGTTGTAAGCCATTATTAAATTGACCTCTCATTACACGTTCAAGTATAGCTTCAAGTGGGGAGGCCTTGTCTATGAAAGCTCTCCGATACTCGACGACCATGGCAATGTGAGTGACAGCTAGCCACTACTTATGGAGGTTCACAATGTTCATTGGTCGATATTATGCCAGGGCCCGCTCTTTCAAATCCCCTAATGAGATGAATGGTCTCCTCCAGCTCTCCTACCTATAACAACGAAGAGCCCCTCTCTTAATGGAAACAACTGCAACTTGCAATTTTCGAACTATCAGGCCATACAATTCGAAGTATTGCTCAGTTCTCACCACTCAACCATCCAGGTTTTTCGGTACCTTGAGCTTTCGGTACCTATGGTTCCCTTTTCCTTAAAGCCCAACGCTCTGCAAGGATTCTGGGTCGTGGCCCGGGCCCATTCTCTGAAGCTTTCTCGAACCCTTTGGCAGTCTCCAGCATCACCTTCATATCTGCGAAAAAAGTTTTCTTAGGATTTCTTTAGGGCTTCGAGTTGCAGATTTTGATTTTCTTGATGTGGTTCAGTCTGCTTTCTAATTGATGGTGAGCTCCTTGTTGGGTCTTCGCCAAGCCCGGTACCAGAGAACTGATTTCAATTCCCCTAACCTTTCTTCTAGTTGGTTGAGTCTCTGCGTCGTACTCCTTAGAGCCATAGATGTTGTAGGCTCTGATACCAAGTGTAAAGCACTGGAATTTTCAAAGGTAAAATTTGAAAAATTAATTAATAAACTCAAAATTTGTAATACAAAAGATAGTTAGCAGCTTGAGGTTGCAAGTCTCTAAAAGAGTGACTTTAGGTCACAAATATCTTGAGACAAAACCTTTTCAATAAATAATTTTAACTCCTAACTCCCTGCCTATATATATTGCTACTACCTTAATTGATTTTGTCTCGTTCTAGCACATACAATCACCAAAAGCTGATAAAATCACCAAAAAGCTAACAAGACAAAATACAAAAAAAGGACTAAGAGTGAAAGTAAATAAAACAAAAATAATAAAAAACTAAAAACTCATTTAATCATTTGGTGCATTGGAAATGACGAAGGAAAAAAAATCGATGAAAAGTACCTTTAAGCTAGGGATGTCAGTTTGGGTTGGAACCCGTTGGGTTAACTGAACTGACTGTGACCTGAACTGAAATAAACTGAACTGAAAGTAACCTGTAACCTGAAATTGACCTGAACTGAAGTGACCTGAACTGTTATTGGCCCGTGAATTAATGACCTAAACTGAACTGAACTTGAACTGAGGATAACATGTCCCAAAACCCAAAGATTTATTAAATTGGACTGAACTGGACTGAACTGAAATCAACCCATTACATTATTTGACCTGACCTGAACTAAACTGAAATCTTATTCAACTTGAAAGTAACTTCATATCACAATTAACATATTAAGAAACTTTTTTTGTTTTATGATTAATTTTTATCGTAATGGACGCTCCTAAATGACCCGATGTAAACTGATGCCAACCTGAAACATACCGTTTCTTATCGTTGAACTGTATTAACCTGAACCGTTTTGGACTGAACTGATACTAGCCTGACCGTTAATGACCTGAACCTGAACTGAACTGTCACCGAGAAAATGACAACTTGTTATGACCTGTTACCCAAATGACCTGAACTGAATTGAACTGAACCATTGGGCTAATAACCTGATTTAACCTGAACCGAAATTGAACTGAACCCGTTTGGGTCAACCCTAACTTGTACCATTAACCCGTTTTGACATCCCTACTTTAAGCTATTGTTGCCTGCAATTAGTTTTGTGTCTCACATTGAGCCAAACATAATAGATACCTAGTAGCAAAGTCACTCCATTTGTTTGGGAAAATGATAAACACACTCCATTTTTACTCAATACATTCCAAACTATTTATTAGTGGAGTGTAATAAGTAATAAGGGAGTGCCTATATTACCATCTGTTTGTTTGACATCCTAAAGTTCTTGTTAGTATGACGGTATGAAAAGTAGTGTTTGCATTTAAAGTTGAACTTATTTATGAATATGCTATTTTAGATAACTCAATTACTCCCTCCGTCCCAAAATAGTTGTTGGGATATTTATGCATAAATGGGATTGAACATGTGAACAAAGGAAGAAGAAATAAGGCAAAAGGGGAACCGAGGCAGGACCATGTCGCACCTCTCAATCCTAGTCACACCTCGTGACTTAGCTCGCAACTCGTAACCAGGGTCGTCCTTGCACATGTGCAAGGTGACCAACAGCACAGGGCCCCCAATTGTAAGGGGCCCCATTTTCATATTTAGCCCAATATAAAAAAAAAAACAAAGAAACAAATTAACCATAATCTACAATAAATGTCAACTAATTGCTCCATATTCCATTTTCACATTAAAAAAAAATCATTCATTAATTGCAAATCTTAAATTTCCATGAATTAATTCTTCATCTTCATCTTCATATTTAGGGCCCAATATTTTTGTATGAGAACAGGGCCCCAAAATTCAACGGGATGGCCCTGCTCGTAATTTCTCACTAAATCGTGACCCAGATTGAACGTTATCTTGGATGCCTTTTGTAACGACCCGACTCGCTTAAATCGGCGCGGAAGAAACCGACGAGTCGAGTAGTTAGACACTACAACTCAAAATACTTAAGAAAATAAAACTAATTCCTCAAATATTATTATTAAACCACAAAAGTACAAATTCCCACAAGTTTGTACATAACTAGTCCAAAAGACAAACTAAAAGTGCTAAAATACAAGTAACTCTAACCACACGTCAGAGTTCAAAACAACGTATGAAAGTCCATACAATAACGTATAAAGTCTATACAATACGTCAATACTATCTATAAACAACTGAAATGGAAAATACATCAGGCAATAGAAACAATAAACGTCGCTCGCCCAACCCAAAGTTAAGCAAGAGTATCATCATCAGAAATACCTGAAAAATATACAACAGTCCACCATCAGTGGCGAGTAACATAACTGACTCACCCTAATGGGAATACACATGCACATAGCATAAATCAAATAGAAAACATCAAATCAATAATCTAGAGTACAAGATCAACCCAAACGTGAACTCGACTCAAACCAACCTAATCAACTATCTTTGGCGCAATCATTCATATTTTAGACCGGACTGTGCTCGTACGAACGCATCTTACGCGCTCGAACTTTCTACTATGCTCGGATTTGAGAATCTTACTCCCAAACCCCATGAAACCAATCTTACTGGAAATCCATGTCCCGTGAAACCAATCTTACTGGAAATTCACAAAGATCACATAGTATGACTCCAACTGTAATGACCCAGATTTTATCGGTATTTTTGCCGGTATTTATGTGTAATTATGTTTGTTTATGTGCTAGTTCAAATTAATTTTTGAACTATTTATTTTAATTTTTATATGAATAATTTCGATTTAATCGAAATGTTTATTTCTTAGTTTTTATTATTTATGTTAATTATTTAATTAATTAGAATTTTATTTATTTAATTTTCTAATTAATTATCTAATATTTTGGGCCAAATCGATTTGGGCATGATTAATTATGCGGTTTTCGCAAATTAGCCCAATGGATCACGAGAGCCCATTTTGAGGCCCATTTCTTACCCTTGGCCGGTTTTTGAGCTAGTATGGCAAGGCTTGCCACTTGCTTTGTGTTCACACTACTCCCACTTCTATAAATAGAGGGGATTAGTGAGCCTTAAGAGGATTTTGCTCATTTGCCATTTAATACTCTTGCCATCAACTTAAACACATAAACTCTCCTCTTTGCTCCTAATTCACACGCCATTTCTAGAACAATTGAAGCCTTCAATTGTTCATCATCTTTCCTAGTCTAAAACTTAAAGATTCAACCTCAATTGATCTTTAGGTGTTCAAACACAAGCCTAAACACATTTATTTCAAACAAGATTCATTGCTTCGGGTTGATTTGGGTTGGGGTTCGTGCGTGGAACCGTGAAGCCGTGCGGTTCGTGAGGGCCGTGCAGGGGCCGTGCAAGAGTGGGTCGTGGTGGCAGCCATGCTGACTGGGCTGAGGACCGTGGTGGTGGTGTGTGCGTGACTGGGCAGCGTGGTGCGTGGCAGTGGGCTGGACAGCCGTGCGTGGTTCGTGGTGCCGTGTTGAAGGCCGCGTGTTGCTCGTGTTGATTGTGCCGTGTTTTTGTGTTCCGGGCAGCAATATTTGTGTTGATTTGTGTGTAATCTTCAATAAGGTAACATACTAACTCAACTTAATTGGAATACCTTGTTTATAGTATAGATTAAATGCATGTTTAGGATGTTTGTTGATGGTTATTCATGATTTTATGTATGATTATACAATCTGATTTTTATGTGTTTACATGATATTTTAGTGATGATTTTCATGATTTTATGATTAGTTATACATTGTTATATGATCATGATTTATGTATCAAAGTTTGATGAATTTTGGATAAGTTTAGGTTGATTTTTCATGATGATATGCGTGTGATGATTATGTTGGATGAGTTCTTGATTGAAGATCTTGAATCTTGATTGAGTTCTTGATTGAAGATCTTGAATCTTGAATGAGTTCTTTATGAGTTCTTTATGAGTTCTTTGAGTTCTTTATGAGTTCTTGATGAGTCTTTAGAAGTTCTTGATTGAATCTTGAAAGTTAAAGAAAACGGTTTAAAGAATAAAGAAAGTTAAAGAAAGTGTTTAATATGGTTAAAGAATGATTAAAGATTGATGAATAATGATTGGTTAGACTCAAGAATAAGGCTAGAGGCAGTTCTTGAGAATAACTTCGATGTTTTAGCTAGATTAATTTCGAGAACCGAGGCTTTAGGCAGTTCTTGAACTTAGTTTAGTTAAGTGGAGGTAGTAATGAATAATATGATTAAAATGAGTAAATGAATTAATTAATTACTTAGCTTGATTTCATTTTTAGACGCCTGATACTTTGAGTAAGATTCATTGTATTCGGGTTAAGACGTTGCCCCTATTCCATCCACGGTATTGGGATAGTTGGAGTCATACTATGTGATCTTTGTGAATTTCCAGTAAGATTGGTTTCACGGGACATGGATTTCCAGTAAGATTGGTTTCATGGGGTTTGGGAGTAAGATTCTCAAATCCGAACATAGTAGAAAGTTCGAGCGCGTAAGATGCGTTCGTACGAGCACAGTCCGGTCTAGAATATGAATGATTGCGCCAAAGATAGTTGATTAGGTTGGTTTGAGTCGAGTTCACGTTTTGGGTTGTTCTCGTACTTTGTTTAATGATGTTGTTTGTTTGATTTATGCTATGTACATGTGTGTTCCCATTAGGGTGAGTCAGTTATGTTACTCGCCACTGATGGTGGACCGTTGTTATGTTTTTTTTTCAGGTACTTCAGATGATGATGCTCTTGCCTAGTTTTGGGTTGGGCGAGCGACGTTTCTTTCTTTTGTTACCTGTTGTAATTACTGATTTTGTAGTATTAGTAGTGATAGTTTGTTTAGATGCTACTCTTTAGATTTTGGACTTTTATGCGTTGTTTAAAGACTCTGACATGTAGTTGGAGTTAACTCGTATTTTAGTATTTCTAGTTTAACTTTTGGATTAGTTTATGTACAAACTTGTGGGTATTTGTACGTTTGTGGTTTATTAATAATGTTTCGAGGAATTAGTTTTAATTTCTTAGGTTTTGAGTTGTAGTTTCTAACAACTCGACTCGTCGGTTTCTTCCGCGCCGGTTTAAGTGAGTCGGGTCGTTACACCAACTATCCCAATACCGCGGATGGAATAGGGGCAACGTCTTAACCCAAATACAATGAATCTTACTCAAAGTATCAGGCGTCTAAAAATGAAATCAAGCTAATCATTAATTAAATCTTTAATCATTTTAATCATCTTATTATTCAACCTAACCAAATTAAGTTCAAGAATTCGCCTCTAGCCTTGATTCTTGAAGATAACTAGTTAAAAACATCGAAGTTATTCTCAAGAACTGCCTCTAGCCTTAATCTTGAGTCTAACCAATCATAATCCAACATTCTTTACTCATTCTTTAATCAACTTAGACACTTTCTTTAACTTTCTTTATCATTTAAACCATTTTCTTTAACTCTCAAGACTCAACCAAGAACTCATAAAGACTCATCAAGAACTCATAAAAAACTCAAAGAACTCATAAAGAACTCATTCAAGATTCAAGATCTTCAATCAAGAACTTAATCAAGATTCAAGAACTCAATCAAGAACTCATCCAAACTCAATCAAACTACACGCATAACATCATCATCAATCAATCGAAAATTCAACTTTTACTCATCCAAAGTTCATCAAACTTTAACATAATATTCATGATCATAAAACAACATATAATCAATCATAAAATCATGAAAACCATCATCAAAACACCATGTAAACACATAAAAATCAGATTATCAAATCATACATAAAATCATGAACAATCAACAATAAACAACCCAAACATGCATTTAATTCATACTATAGACATAGTATACCAAAAAGGTTGAGAAAGTATGTTACCTTATTGAAGATTACACACAAAATCAACACAAATATGCAACCCGAAACTCGACACACACACGGGCACACACACGACACAAGCACGAACAACACGGCACACTTGCACGGACTGCACCCACACGAGCACACACACGGCCTGCTGCACACGGCACCACCACGAGCACCTCTACCCAGTCAGCACGGCCACCACTGCTGCCCCACTGCACGGCTGCACCTGCACGACACCACCACGCTGCACACACGGCCTGCACGGCTTCACCACACGGCTGCCACCACACGAACCCCACCCTTGCACGGTCTTCAACACGACACACCACCACGAACCCACACACGAACACGATCAAACCAAACCCGAACCAACGATCTTGATTGAAATAATTGGGTTTAGATTGTGTTTAGGATACTTAAAGATCAATAGGGTATGAATCTTTAAGTTTTGGGTTAAGAATTTGATGAACACTTTGATGGGACCAAAGTGCCAAAAATGGCGTGGAGTTAGAGCAAATGGGAGGGAGTTTTGGTGATTGAACTTTGATGGCAAGTGCATTAGATGGCAAATGAGCAAAAGTCTTAAGGCTCACTAATCCCTTCTATTTATAGAAGTTGGAGTAGTGTGAAAACAAAGCAAGTGGCAAGGCATGGCATGCCTTGTAAAAACCGGCCAAGGGCCTTGAATGGGCTCAAAATGGGCTCTCGTGATCCATTGGGCTAATTAACATAATCTACATGACTAATCATGCAATAATCGATTTAGCCCAAAATATTAAATAATTAATTAGAAGAATTAAATAATAAAAATTCTAATTAATTAAATAATAAATATCATAAATAATAAAAACTGAAAATAATTATTTCGAATTAAATCGAAATTTTTCACATAAAATAAAATAAGTAGTTCAAAAATAAATTTGAACTAACACATAAACACACTTAAATACACACAAATATCGGCAAAAATACCAATAAGAATCTGGGTCATTACACCTTTTGCCTTGGATAAGTTTACGTATTTAGCTTGTTTATGAGGCTGAATGGCTGCATTAAGATGTGATTAGTGTGTCTTAAAATCAGAATTAGAATGGTGACTTTGTGCATGGCATCTTTTAGGCGTTTATGATACAATTAAGCTGCCATGAATTCAGATTTTATGATGTTTTGATGAGGGCTTTTTCTCATCTTTGGTGGCTGATTCTTCTTAGGTTTATGCCTATAATAAGGCATGTTATGTTCACTTGTTTGGTTTGGAAAAAATAGAAATCCGATTTCCCACTAATCATTCCCCTAACAATCTATTAGTTTAATTTTTTCGTGACGGATATGAATAGGGGTGTTTATTGAGCTGAGCAGCTCGCGAGCTACTCGAGCTCGACTCGGTCAAAGCTCGGTCAAAGCTCGGCTTGATTGATCTCGGCTCGAGCTCGAGATCGACTCGGATTAGTAACGAGCCGAGTCGAGCAACAATGAACTCGACTCGATAAGCTCGCGAGACTCGATATATATATATATATTATGTATTAGTATATTTAGATATATATGTATGTATATAATTATAAATTAAACTAAAGCTCTCCTTCAAAAAACATCAAAAACAAATTCCATTGCTGAGAGCCTAATTTTATAGCCCAAGACCCAATTGTGTAGTCCAAGGCACAAAAGTAAAAAAAAATAAAAAAAATAAAAAATACAAAAAACTGCCATTACTTATTTACATCTCTCCTAACCCTTAACCCTAATTACATCTCTCTCTCTTACTTTATATCAGTCGTTTCTCTACCCACTCACAAACCCCAACCACTCACCCTTTTCAGTTTTTCCTCCATTGAAGGCGTGAAGCCTTGAACCCAAGCTCGTCGTGCCGCCTCTCGCCGTGCTGCCTTTCTTCCGCTGCTGTTTCGCCGTGCTGTTGCTCTCACTGCTTCCTTTCTTCCGCTGTTGTTCTCTTTCGTTGCTGCTTCGCCGTCCTACTGCTTCGCCGTGCTACTGCTCGCACTGCTACCTTTCTTCCACTACTGCTACCTTTAGTTGCAGCAACTCCACCGTGTTCTTTATGTTTTTATTGGAACATATCATTTTTAATTTTTTTGTTTGGTTGGATTATTGAATCTAATTAGGGTTTTTATTATTTGGTTAATATCATTATTCATTAGGGTTTTTATTACTGTATTTTTTATTTATTTAATATAATTAGGGTTTTTATTACTGTACTTTTGATTTATTTAATACAATTAGGGTTTTATTATTGTTTTTTGATTTGGTTTTGATCTTTTAATAATATGGGTTTTGATACAATTTGAAGCAATGATACCTAGTGATTTTCTGTTGTTTTTGATGTATGTTAATCGTGTTTCGAGTCGAGTTTCGAGTCTAGCTCAAGTTTTGAGCAATTTCGAGTCGAGTTCGAGCTCGAGTCGAGTTCGAAAAAATTCTAACGAGTCGAGTTCGAGCTTACTTTTTGGAACTTGTTAGTTATCGAGCTCGAGTTCGAGCTCGAGTATTTCTTATCGAGTTCGAGTCGAGTATATTAATACTCGAGCTCGACTTGCTCGATAAGCATCCCTAGATATGAATACTTCAACGGTGACTTGTTTGATGGAGATGTTCGATTGCGGTGATTTGAAAGGAAAGTTCAACATTATGATGTCTTGAAGTATGAAGATAGTTTAAGGGTACTTCATGGTTGAAGATATTTCAAGTAAGAAGTTTCTTATTATTTGCTTTAATTTTTCTTTACTTATTGTTTTAATAAGTGATAATAATTTGTGAAAGCATATTGCTAAGTATGGTTAACTTTCATGGTGGAATAATCTTTATTATGTTACTTGATGGATTAAAATCCATTGTTCATGCATGTACAAAGCTTACTAACAATGTATTTAATAATTTCAATGTCATATAATCGATATATACCCATTTTTGTAAATGGGGGTATGGTAGACAAGATAGTAATTTTTATGATGATTTATTCATAAATAAAACATATATATCTTATCTATGTTCAAGTTGATTGTATGAGTGCATATATGTAGCAAATTTGATGATGACAATATTTACTTGATAATTATTGTCAAAATTTGTATATATGGTCTTTTAAATTCTTATACATGCATGGAACCAATTTGAGATTATGTTGAAGTTATTAAAAAGTTTGTCTTTTATGATATCCATGAATATATATGGAGGAAGAATTTTTATTCTTTGAAAAGTCATGATGAATAGGATGAAGTTTCATTGATGGTGAATTTATGCCCATGAAGATGATTGGTATAATCATATAGATTAGCATGGTAATAATGCTACTGGGTGAATAATTGTAATTATTCATGATATGGGTGTTGATTAATTTTTGTATGATATAATACATTAATTCTTATTGATGGAAATCAATGGACAAATGCATGGTACATATTAATTTTGTTCTTCTTGGTTTAAAGGAGAATAATGTATCATATTTTAATATGTTATTAATTTAATAATTGATGGTATTTTACGGTTTAATAGAATTGTGAACTTGTTAAACATTATTGTCCATGAAAATATTCCATGTGTTTAGATGTTAGTAATCAATGTGTGATTATAAGTACTTATCTCAACAAAAATAGTATGTTTATTGTGATGAACATTATTCACAATGTTGCATTGAGTTTTGTTCTCATGATAAATCAAAAGTATAAGTGTTTATATGTCTAATTTTATAACATATGCGTACATGGTAAATTAGTACATATGGTTGGAGATTAAAATCTTATACTTGACATTGATTTATTAAATGTTTTCAATTTTTGGAAAATATTGGTTTATACATAGTATTTGTATAATGAAATTAAGATAAAGTTTATTATTATCTTGAACCGGTTTTATAAATTAATAATATAAGTGCTCATATTATCAAATTTGAATTGGTAACAAATGAGAATATGAAAATTTGTGTATATATGAAAGGATAATTCTTATACTTGATGATAATTTATAAAATTATTTTATTTTGTTGTTTTATACTTGGTACAAGTACATGGAAGATAAATATATATTTATCTTTGACTTGCATTATTTATTAGACGAGTATACTTAATAATTTTATGTTCGTTGATTATGGAAAAAGAATTTGTTGTTCTTCATAAAAATGATGGTTCTTTTGTAACACCCCATATTTTATGTTATTTATTTAGTAATTATTTTATTAAATATTTTTTTTTTTATAAAATAAATTATTCTCTTATTAAAACTTACTATTTTTCTTACTTTGACTTTAGATTAATAAGGGTAAAATAAATGTCATACCCTTAATTAATACCCATTAAGCCTTGAAGTATAAAGAATAATAATAACTAGAAGTATAATTATAGAAAAAAAAAAAAGGAAAAAGTGTAGTATGTGAAAGCAAAGTGAAACTTCAGTGAGTTTCATTTATTTAAAACTTTGCTCCTTCACAGCCGCAGCACAGGTTCGTCTTCTCTCTTTCTTTTCTTTTTTTTTTTCTCTTTTCCTTTTTATCACCACTTCAATCTTAATGATTTATATATCTCCATTTATCTACTTTATCTTTTCCTAATTTTATTAGTGATTGAAGATAACAACATTGAGTTTGGAACCCTAGAGTTTGGGTTAAAAAATCAGATTTAAAGGGCATAATTTTTTGTCTTTTTTGAGTAATTTTACCTCCCTTATTCAAGTATGTTGTGATATCAAAGTTTAGTTTCAAATTTGTTTCTTTTATTTGTTGTTTTAGTTGAGGGTTTTGTTAAGTTAGGGTTTATGAGTAATTGAATTGGGGAATTTGAATTATACCATGTTTGGTTAGTCGTTGAGTCATATCTAAATATTGATTTATGTAGTTAGTATAATTGTTATTTTGCTCCTATAGTTGCTTGAGTGTTCTTGATGTTATGTAGTGCCCTAAGTTTGGGGATTATTATACTTAAAACTATTTTAGTATGTTTATTGTTGATTATGATTATAATATAGTCAATATATTATTATCAGATATGAAACTTATACTAGTGTTGTTAGTATATAAGTGTTTTGTATCTTTATTGAAGTAGATTGATTTTAATAGAATAGTAGTAATTAGTGTTTGATTGTGATGTGTGAATTAATTGTCAAGTACCATTATTATAATTTTTGGGGTATAGCCATTATAGGTTGTAGTATCTAGTGATATTTGGTTGATGTATGAGCAATTTCCGATTAGTTTGGATAGTTTGTATAGTCGAGTTATAATGACTTTTGTAACGTACCAAGTATAGACAATTTGTAAGTCAAGTGACTTATACACTATATTGTTATATTGTAGATCGCGTGTTTATAGATGACCCTTTTTGATTTGAGATTTGAAGTTGAATTATTTTTGTTGATGATAAGGTAAGATTTCTTACTAATTAAATCTGTACAGTTATAATTAATATTTATTTGACAATATTTTAAGAACTTGTATTATGAACTTATTTTGTATTGAAACGAGGAAGTTCCTCTATGTTACCAAGTTAAGATTTTGAAATGAGGAAGTTTCTCACCCTTACAAGGGTTTCTAGAGTTTTATTTTGGGGTTGCCGGTAAGGGTATTCCTCGAATTTGGAAGTAGGTTGAGCTAACAGTGTCTCAATCATTTTATATAGTAGTTGGGGGTACGTTCATCAGTACTCTTGCCAATTGTCTCCCTTCTTGGTAAGTTATCAAGTAAGGGGTATGCATACTAGGGACTTTGGTGTGTTTATTCAGTGAGCCTAGCTAACTCATTGAATTTCTTATTTAATACTTCCTACTCACAGATTTCAAAAGTAATATATTATGCTTATGCAGATTGTTTTAGAAAGAATGAATGATTTGGACTTGAGTTTACTTAAAAGTAAATTAAAGTTTATTTAAGAAGTTGCTCCTGTTGTTTATTTAACCCTGTACAAATTGGAAATGGATTTGCAAGATATTCTTATATGTCTTGCCTGCACATTGGTTAGTTTTGTTTTATTATACTGTGAAATATTGCTCAGCCTTTGGCTGATATTACAATGATCAATATGCAGGGGCTTGATGGTGCTCGGCTTGTTGGGTTAAAGAGTGTGATCATCCCTTTTGGATTTTAGACTTTATTAAGGCTTCCGTTGTCATTTAATTATTCTTAGAATTTATTTTTAGGTTGTAATAACTATTTTAAGTTTGCTATGTTGGACTGTAATAGTTAGTTAATTTTTTTTTTTTAATTATTAGTTTTCATGTAGAATAACTAGCCTTGTGATTACTATAATTAGTTATCACAACATAACAATCTTGAGATTTTCTGAGTTGTTGTTTCAGGTGATAAATATTATTTTCATATCGGGAAATTCAGGGTTGTTACACTTTATTCATGAAGAAAATTTTTCTTTTTTGGAGGAGGTAATTCTTTTGATATCCATATATAATAAACTTGCATATTATTTTCAAATATTAAATTGTCTCGACATTAATTAAATAGTGAAAGTGATGTAAATTGGTATATGAATAGTTTTGGACATAGATCTATGTATTTTATCACTCATTATTGTGATTTACTTCAAATTTATATCAATTGGTAATCATGTATATAATGGAATCATATATATGTTTGTGCGACATTATTTGTATATATGATTTTATATAAATGGGGTCGCAATAGTTTATGCAATATATTTTAATTAACTTTCTGGATGAATAATTATCTAAATATTATTAAGTTAAAATAGAATAAAATATGAATAAAAGGATGGATTTGAACCTATTGGACAATGTGAATAAAAGGAAACTCAATTTGACATCTAATGCAACTTTAGATCTCAAATTCATCAAATCAGTATAAATTTTCATTTGATAAGTTGTGAAGCACTTGGTATAATTTTAATCCCAAGGTATATGGTGTTTTTTTACATAGAATTTATCTTCCATGATTTCCTTTATTTAATGGGGAGAATTTAATATTCTTGAAAATCTTGATGTCTAAGATAAATTGATATTTTTTAATATTTTGAGTATCACATGGAAATAATGATTTTTCTGAGCTACTAAGGGATGTGTTAAGAATTTTTAAAGAATATGTTTGCATTTATTTATTTATTTATTGTTCATTTTGTAATATATTTTTTCACTTTTATATTTTATTTTATTCTATTACCAAGTAATAGTTGATGGGTTGAATACATATGTATTTTATAATAATCTTGATTTTTATTCTAAAAATATAGCCTTCATAAACAGTTTCTTAATATGATATTTAAGTAGTACTCTAAGGTATAATTAGAGTATGTTATGCATTTGTAATTTATACTCATATTTAAATGCAGGAGTTACACTTCAAATTATGTATACGGAATCTTGTATATGGTCATAATTTGAGTATGGAATATGATGGTTTGTCATCATTTATAATTTTCTTAATAGTAAGAAATTATGTTTGTATATAATACAAAATGAAATATGATGTTCATTTTTAAAAATGAAGTCATGATCGATAAATCATTATTATAAGTGTATGTGTGTGTGTGTGTGTGTGTATGTGTGTGTGTCAGTGTGTGTGTGTATCAAATTTGTGGACATATAATAATGTGTCAAAATTTGTATATACGGAGGAGGAAATCTTTTACTTGGAATGATTTATGATGGAATGCTTCCATGGTTATTAATTTTATACTTATTGTTATTGATATAAAGTGGATAGATGTCATCATAATATTTTTTGGTATATAAAAGAATCTTTTATGGAAAATGTTAAATGGATTAAGGAATTATTATTTCTATAAAGATGGTTTAATTTCTTTAGGGGAGGATTTTTATAAAGGCACATAAGTTTTATTCTGTATACATAAAGACGGAGGTTATTTATTCATGATGATAGTATTTCTTTATGTATGGTGTTTTAATTCCTTGGAATCCAATGAGTTAAACTTGCATTATATATTATACTTCCGCCGTTTCATTTATTCATTCATTTAAGCATCTTATAACTCATTTAAACATTTTAGTACTTATTCGCATGATTCTAGAGACATTAGAGTGATTCCGGAACGACATCTAGTGAGTTTGGTCATTTTTTGGCAACTTTAGAGTGTTTTCATTCCCAACTTCGCTCCATTCAACCGATTTGAAGTTTCTAAGCTGCAATTATGCCCTATAACATTCATGTTATCAACCTAGGACTTATTTTCACTAATCTAGAGACGATATGATCATTTAGGAACTAAATCTAGTGACTTTGGTCATTTATTAGTTATATTATGGATATTTTATGCAGCGCTGAGCGCGGTGCGGTTTGGACGTCAAACCGCACCGCACCGCAATTTATATCAAACCGCACCAAACCGCACCGCAAAATACGGTTGGGTGCGGTGCGGTTTGCGGTTTAACCCACTTTTTAAATTTTTATTTTATAATTAGTAATTGATAAGGACAAAAAAATCCTAGATTTATTTTTTGTTAAAGCCTTAGAGAGTTAGAGAAGCCTTAGAATGTTGCGAGTTTAAACAACTAGATAAGGCCTAAGAAAAAACAAAAGGCATAATTTCAGTAGGGTAGTAAGCCAAATAAAAAGTATGAAATTAAATATTTTAAAACAATTAAAAAAATTGCGGTTTGCGGTTTGGTGCGGTTGCAAAATTTTCGGAAACCGCACCGCACCGCAAAATTAAGGTTTGACAAAATTGCAAACCAAACTGCACTTTTCAAACTACAAACCAAACCAAACCGCACAATTGCGGTTTGGTGCGGTTCAGACCGCACTCTATTCAGCCCTAATTTTATGAATGCCTTTTGCCTTGTATAGTTGTACGTATTTAGCTTGTTTATTAGGCTTAATGGCAGCATTAAAATGTGATTAGAGTGTCTTAAGATTAGAATTAGAATGGTGACTTTGTGCATGACATCTTTTGGGCATTTATGATACAATTAAGCCACCACAAATTTAGATTTTATGATGCTTTAATGGTGGCTTTTGCTCTTCTTTGGTGGTTGATTCTTCTTGGGTTTATGCTTATAAATAGACATGTTATATTCACTTGTTTGGTGTGAAAAAAATAGAAATCCGGTTTCCGACTAATCATTCCCCTAACAATAATTGTTCAACTTTCCTTTTCCTTCATTCCCAAAATAAATATCTATTTCCTTTTTTAGGGTAAATAGCCTACATACAACTTTACATTTACACCCTTACTTAACACTCAATATCCGCTACTTTTTGCCTACTTTACTATAACTTTACATTTTTACCCATACTATAAAAAGTGGGTCCCAACTTAAATCACACCCAAACCCTAATGAAACGGTTAATACAATATAGATAATGTATATATAAATGTTAGGAACTAGTCATCTCACGTAGTCAGAGTGAGTGAATGAGGGTGTGACAATTAGGATTTTGGGTGAGTGTTTTAATAGACTAGGATAGATTTATACCTCTTGGTTTTCTCTTTTACTTTTGTAATAACAACTTATGATTTCTTTCTGCCAAATTTTCTACAATATATTCAACAAATTTCTCAATGTGACTATGTTTTTTTTAGACCAGTAGTAAAGATGGTGTACTATTAGAGCTGAGCGCGGTGCGGTTTGGACGTTAAACCGCACCAAATCGCAAAATTACAGTTTGTCATTTTTTGAAACCATTGTAATTTATATCAAACCACGCCAAACTGCACCGCAAAATACAGTTTGGTGCGGTGCAGTTTGCGGTTTAACCCACTTTTTTAATTTTTTATTTTATAATTAGTAATTGATAATGACAAAAAAAATCTAGATTTATTTTTTTGTTAGAGCCTTAAAGATTTAGAGAAGCCTTAGAGAGTTGCGTGTTTAAACAAATGGATAAGGCCCAAGACAAACAAACAACACAACTTTAGTAAGGTAATAGGCTAAATAAAAAGTATGAAATTAAATATTTTAGAATATTTAAAAAAATTACGGTTTACGGTTTGGTGCGGTTTAAAAAATTTTGGAAACCACACTGCACCGCAAAATTAGGGTTTGGTAAAATTGCAAACCAAACCGCACTTTCAGGGCCGTTCCTGACAATTTGAGGGCCCGGGGCGAAATAACAATTATAGGCCCCATAAATTCGTTTTGAAGTAGTGAAATTTGTTTTTTTTAATAAAAAAAAATAAGTTTATGATTAGAAAAATACAAATGTAATTTCACATATAAAATAGATAATATAGTCCACGATATTGTAATAATGATAATAATTATAATAATAGTAATTGTAAATCATTAACGATTCACTTTTTAAAAAGTGTAATGAAAAACAAAAGTTGATATAGCTATGAGTGTTTTATCAATTGTGTTGGTATTATTGTTTAAAAAAAAATACAATAAAAGCAAAGAAAAACTAGAGCCTAGAGGGCTACAAGTACTATTTTTTCATAAAGTTTTACAATAAATTAGTTCATATAAATATAAATCACTCTTCATATATATAAGTTGAAAATCCATTGAGCACCAAAAAAATAGAGACTAGAGGGCTTCCTATATATATATATAAATGATAGGATCATGTAAAAACTAGACTCTTAATTGGAAACTAAAAACTTTTAATATGAGCCATTGAGCAATAAATTGGTTCATATAAATGTAAATCATATACCTCCTATATATATATATATATATATATATATATATATATATATATAACAACAACAACAATTGAAGGTCAAAATTAATTAGGAATAAAAACTAGTAAACCGATCAATTAAGAATTAGAATAGATTAGGGCTTAATATTGCAAAAAAAAAGAAGAAAAAAAAGAAAGAAAGACTAGTAACAAATAGATTGATCCAATGGATAATAAGGAAAATGTGAGTAATAATAAAGCTTTAAAGTCATATTTTAATAATGAATTAGATGAAAAGTGGTCTACACACATGATGACATGACACACCAAAGCATAAACATGCAGACGTACAACCAGTGAGCCACACTACATTTATTGTTCAATTGCCCAACATGTTTTAACTATAACTTTAAAAAATGACATACAAAAGCAAATTTGGACTTTCCCCGCGTGGGCCTAGGGTGGTTGCCCTGCCCCAGGACTGGGCCTGCGCACTTTTCAAACTGCAAACCAATGCGGTTTGGTGCGGTTCAGACCACACTCTACTCATATGTACTATTGATATATATACAAATAAAAAAATCAATTGTGTATTTTGAATAATTTTTTGGGGTGTATTTATGACAAAATGTTGTAATTTATCTCTCGTACGTAGTCAGTTTATAAGTTAAACCAAATCCCGTGCAAGAAAGTTCAACTAGTTGAAATACACACAAAACTTTGATATAATCCGCACTTTTGTTTACCTCCTATTTTACAAGCCATGTGGGTTGTAAATTTGTAATAATCAATCCCTCTAAACGTCAAACACTCATACAAATATCATAATTATTAATTAATGTATGCATGACTGTCACTTGATTTAAGGAACTAACACGATAATTTATAGCCAAATCGGATAACAATATCTAATATTTATTACACTCATTTGTGTGTACGTTTAACCTAATTTTCCAAATTTTTACAATTTAAGGAAGTATATTAAAAACTTATATACTTCTGCGTGATGTATATAATATTTCTTATTGAAGATTTTATACACAAAAATCCATATAATTTCTTTTCAGAAACAATTTATTTATTTATTTTATTTTATTATTATTATTATTTTTTTTTGTGAACATTCAATGCATTCTTGTGGCTTTCACAATTCTACTTGTTGAAGATTTTTTTTTTTTTTTCAGTCCATTTTCTTGATTCCCAATATCACCTTTTTATTACTCCGTAGTTTTTTTTTTTTTTGTTCTCCCTGATTTTCTCTCTCTCCTCAACCAAACACTCACCTTATCAATTCAAAAAAAAAAAAACAACAAACCAACAACAATCTCACCTCACTACTTCGATTTTCCGCCATACTTGTTCTCTCTTCTCTGTTCGATGCCTTGTCCAATTCCAGATGCTTCGCAGTAGAGAAAATGGCGTTTGTTTCATCGATGTCAGGTATTCAATTTCATCATCTCATTTGTTTATAATCTGTCTTAGTAGCTTTTTTTTTTTGAGTTACAAAATGAAGTTCTGGCCCTTGATTCTTCGAATTTGAATTGCGATTTTGATGAGTTTCGAAAATTTTTGTTTGCTCGCAGTTTCAGTTGAATGTGTGAGCATATGTAAATTGAAGTTATGGAGAGGAGAAGGGAGTAATGGAAGGTATGATTGTAGTGTTCTTTCGTGTGCTTGGAGGGCTCCTAGGGCTCTTACTGGTTCTTTAGCTAGTACAACTCAGAGTTCGTCATCGTCTTCTTATCCGTGTCGAAGATTCAACCGGTACAAATATGTGAGTTACTTTTGTTCTTATTTGTATTAAAAAATATGACCTTTCATGGAAAATTTATTGTTTAAATTGGAGAATTTGGATTTTTTGTTTGGTGCTAATGTTTATAGTGAAATGCTTGTAGTGAATTTCGGAAGAGTTTTATTTAGAAATCATCTAGTTGTAATGAGGAAGAATGCACTAGATTAACTGAGAAAGACCGTCCAGTAGCATCTGTGTGGACGATGCGCAGGATATTCACGCCGCTAACCCCATCCTTTTGAAAGTGGTTTGGTGCTGTTTTTGTTTTCTGGAATTCATATTAATGCTGACAACATATTTTAATTGAAGATATTCTGGCTGCTGAGAAAAAAATTCGAGAAAAGTGTATTCTTGGAATTTTTGATATTTTTCAAAGCTTAGCTTCTATGTACAATGTTTCTCCTTGTATATAGGAAGATACATTAGGGGAATATAACCCTAAAAAGGAAGTTCTCACTGCATTCAGTTTACACATCATGCAAGAGAAAAAAACACAAGGCAGAAGAAAGCATGACATGTGCTCCGGAAAAATAAGGACTGAAAAAGTAAAATTAAGTCTTGTTTTCTCATGCTATTACATACTAATCTCATATATTCCTCCTACACTCCCTGTCAAGGTGGGTGTGAATTTGGACCTTGAACTGTTTGCCAAGATGCTGAAATAGGGATGAACTTTGTGAAACATCTACTAGTTCATTTTTGGAAGAAACGCTCCGTGTTGTAAAGCTACCATCAACAACTTTATCTTGAATGTGTTCTTATTTGATGCATAGGATTAAAAACAATGGAGAGGGCAGCTTTGTTGTCAAAGTTTATAGTTATAGTTATTTGATGCTTGACTCCCAACTCCTTAAGTAATTATGATTTCTGAGTAACATCATATGTAGTTACTTAGAGCCATTACTCTATAATTTGCCTCTAAAGTTGATTCTGATACAATTACTTGTTTCTTTGCTTGTAAGGTAGAGTAGAAGCTCTCAACAACACATAATACCCTACAATTGACCTTTTGGTGCTTGGGCATCCGACCCAATCACTATCACAATATGCTCTCTATTTTGTCGCTAAGTTTGAGGTAAGAACAATACCCTAGTGGCTGATCAAAGGTATTTGAGTACCTTTTTGCCGCTTAATAATGAGTAGTGGAAGGATTTTGCATAAACTTGCTTTATATGTGGATAACATAAGTTATGTCTTGCCTAGTTAATGTCCAATACAATAGTCTTCCATCAAGCCTTGGTGATTCACAGGGTGGGGTAAAGGATCTCCTAACTCAGGTGTAAGTTTTTGTTAACGATCCATTGGCCGTTCAATATCCTTGCGTCCTCAAGCCCATGATCCTAACTCCACTCACAATGCATATTTAATTTTCCCTCTTCACATTGGGACCTTTGTAATTTCCAAACCCCTTAGTATCAACAACAAAAGTAAAGGCTTACCAGGAGATTTATGAAAGACTCGACTCCAAAGAGGGAGAAAAGGAGATTTATAAGATGGCGAAGAGAAGTCAAGAGACGAAGACAACTATTGGCAAGTCAAGTATGTAAAAGATAAGAACCGCAAGGTTTTGGTGCAGGATGAGGAAATCAAAGATAGGTGGAAAGAGTATATCGATAAATTGTTTAATGGAAGCCTAGGGGCTACCACAGGGGATACGTCTGTGACTAAGGAGGAAATCAATGTGGAGTTTGTACGAAGGGTTAGAAGAGTAGAGGTGGAGGCTGCATTGAAGAGGATGAATCCTAAGAAAGCGGTTGGGTCTGATGGCATACCGGTGGAGGTATAGAGGTGTCTGGGTAAGGTTGGTATTGATTAGTTAACAGATTTGTTCAACTAGATATGGAAGACTTCGATTATCCCACAAGATTGGCGGAAGAGTACTTTGGTTCCAATTTATAAGAACAAAGGGGATGCTCAAGATTGTTCTAACTATCAAGGAATCAAGGTTATAAGCCACACTATGAAGTTGTGGGAAAGGGTAATAGAACATCGGTTAAGAGCATGCACTAACATATCCGAAAACCAATTTTGTTTTATGCTTGGGAGATCCACTATGGAAGCAATTCATTTGTTAAGACAAATGATGGAGTATTATAGGGTGAGGAAGAAGGACCTCCATATGGTTTTCATTGATCTAGAAAAAACCTATGACAAAGTGCCAAGAGATGTACTTTGGTGGGCAATGTAGAAAAAAAGTATTCCCCGAAGGTACATTGACTTGTTTAAGGATATGTATCGGGATGTGTCAACAAATGTGAGGACCTGTGATGGGTTGACAAAGGATTTCCCTATAACAATTGGATTGCATCAAGGGTCGGTGTCAAGCCCTTTCCTTTTTGAATTAGTTATAGATGAAGTCATAAGGCCAATCCAAGATGAGATACCATGGTGTATGTTGTTTGCAGATGATATTGTATTGGTGGATGAAACTAAAACTGTGGTTGATGCCAAATCGGAGCAATGGAGACAACGACTGGAACGTAGAGGATTTAAGCTAAGTCAAACTAAGACTAAGTATCTGGAATGTTGTTTTGGTCACAGAGGGGGGCAATTGATGTTGTGGTGAGGTTAGATGGGAAAGATCTAGCCTTGAGCGAGTGCTTCAAATATCTTCGCTCCATCATAAAAAAGAATGGAGATATTGACCAAGATATGGCTCACAGGATAAAGTCGGGGTGGCTTAAATGGAGAGCGGCTACATGAGTGTTGTGTGATCGAAACATTGACCGCTATAAGACCAGTGTTACTCTATGGTACAGAATGCTGTGCTTCTAAGAAGGAGCACATTCAAAAGGTAGGGGTTATGTGGATGTTGAGATGGATGTGTGGCAACACTCTATGAGATAGAATCAGAAATGATCCGTAAGAAAGTTGGTGTTGCGGATATTGCGAGTAAGCTAAGAGAAATTCGCTTTCGTTGGTTTGGACATGTAACACGTAGATCCCACGGAGCACCGGTACAAAGAGTGGAAGAGTGGGATCAGGGGGATTTCAAACGTGGTAGGGGGAAACCGGAAATGACTTGGCGAGAAAGAGTTAGAAAAGATATGAAGCAGATGAATTTACAAGAGATTGAGGCTCTCGACCGTAGGGGTGGAGGAGGAAAATCTATGTGGACGACCACACCGAATAATCACTTTGGTTCATATATCCGACCCCACTTATGGAATAAGTCTGTGATTGATTGATTGGTATCAACAGCATATAGGGTATGAAAACTCGACGCATCGTCGCGAATCGGACGAGATGATGCGGATTTTGAGTTTGCCTAATCGAGATTTGCCGATGTGTATCGCGGTTTTAAAAAAGGACGAGTTTTTCGACAATTCAACCGTTACGTACCGGAATCGCCCGGTTGAAGCAGCAATCTCGTCAAATTAAACACTTTTCAGGTGAGTTAACTGAATATTTTCAGACTTCGAATGTTTTTCCATGTGAAGCACTGTGAAATGCGAAGAAGATGAAGTAGAAAGAAGAGAGAATGAAAAAAAGGCATTCCAAGAAGATGAATAACTGAATAAGAAAGAAGAGAGAAAGAGAAAAAGTGTCACAGACTCACAGCTGTACTATTTTTTTACTTTTTTTCATCTTATATATTGTAATTATAGCTGTCCTCCACTATTGTCTACTTGCCTATTTATCTTCTACTTCCCACTTTCCCACGTGATAAATTAATGACACTTCTCCTTTCTTTCTCTTTTTTTTTTTTACCGACTTCTCTTTTCTTTTCTTTTTTTTTGAATGGTACTTCACTCTTCTTAATTAAACCTCTTCTCTTTATTTTTTCTTTAGACTAAAGTTTAAACAATTTTTATAAGAATTTTATCTTTAATTTTTAATAAAAATAATATCTAAATAAGAGAATATGTTCTTTTTAAATAAATATAAGACTTTAAAAAAAAAAATTCTTGCGTGACACGATCCACGATGATCGCATCAGTTCCGTTACCGCTTCACCGCGACCGTTTCCGTGATAACGACCGAAATTGCATCTTCGAACCATGACAGCATAGGCCTCTTTTGTTTATATTTACCCAAATTTTCCTTTAGAGCAATTCTTGGTGCAAAGTGGAAGCTATATTGTCAATGTAGACAAGGTATTTCCTTTGAGAAATTGCCATCTTTGCCATCCATAATCAATATCAAGACCATTCAAAAAATCGGAAAAGCCGTTGCTTTTTCTGTTGTTGGTTCAAACTTCAAAGCCATTATGAAAGAGCTTATCTTTTCATTCATCAAGGTGGCAGTTGATTCAATGAATCAATTTCTATTTCGAGCTTTCTTGTCTCTATATCATTGATGGGTTTTCAAACTACATATAATAGAATTCTCTTTTAAGTTTGTCTTCTGTGCCCCATATACTCATGAAAATCTCTCTTAAATCTGCTTAGCAGTATTCAAAAACATTATTAAAACATGATAGAAGCCTTAATATTATGGAAAAATTGGCCATAACAACACAACTTATAAATCGGGTGCAACACACATCACAACTTATTGCGAGTGCAAAGGACAATATCACCTATAAGCATGGGTGCAGTAGGAAGCACTAGTGCACTACTTATGAATTTTGGTGCAACAAATAGCATAACTAAAAATTAAAGTTTAGAGGTTTGTTGAAATAAGAGATCATTGATGGATCATTTTTACTCCCATATGTAATTATTCCATGAGGATCACTTATTTAAGTAAAATCTTCAACGTTTGATATCATATATGCTACGAATTGCACCTAAGCTCGTAGGTGGTGTTGCCTTCCATACCCATTATAGGTTGTGATGTTTGTTGCACCCAACCTTTAGGTGGTAATGCTATGATCAATTTTTCCTAATATTATTAGCAGCTACCAAGAGATCATTCCAAGCTATTGTGACAAGTCTCCCATTGCTCCTTTTCACTATCTTGTTCATCGCCTCTCTTTATTGTTTGTATCTCAAAAATTTGCTTACATTTAACATCAAGGTAATCTTTATTATTCTCCTTCAAGATTGGTAAAGCCCTAGAGTTTTGTTACATTCACATGCAGGTCCATCTGAGGGATGGAGTTATAATGGACTATGAATATCTACTTATAACACACCTGACTTAGTTATTCATAACTTTTGAAATTTGATCAACCAAATTAATCAACAAGGATCTTTGAGTAAAAAACATTTTCAATTTTTTTTTGTGATTAATCCAATGGGTCTACTATGCATTCAGATGAACGTAGAGGTATGTGTATCTAAAGGTGTTTTATTGCTCATTTAAAATAATTTTGCTCATTTTAAATTTTAAAAAGAGAAAAAAAAAACTATAAAATGAGCAAAATTATCCTTGGATGTACCATGCACCCGGGTGTATATAAGAATTTTAATGATTAATCTCTCCTGACAACAACTTGGTTCTGATACCATGATGTGTATGATTGATTGTATGAGGCTCTTGATAATACAATTCGACAAAATGTGTTCTTTCAGAAAATGCAAATTCTTTAGTATTGTTTTTCTAGGATTTATTCATTTTCCTTATGTGGGTAACATTTTTTGTACATGCAATGGGTGGTAGTAAGTGTTACTGAAATTAATTGAACTTTTGCTAATGGATATGCTGCGTTACCAATACTTTCCATAGAGTAAAATCACACGCAAAGCCATCACCAGTCTTTTTATTTATAACCTTGTACCATATGAGATTTTAGGTATGACTTATAATTAATACGCCATCCATTTCAAAATCTTTGTTGCGTTTGGTATTTTGGTACTAGGAGAGAAAATTAAATCATAAAGTCTTTATTATACATAAGAAAAAACATATCCGTGTAGAATCTTGCTAGATTTGTCTTGATGGGCAGTTTTTTAAATATCAGCATTTATAGTTTTTTTTTTATTATTTATTTATTTTATTTTTTATAGAGCATAATAGAAGATATAAATATTTAAAAAGTGCATTGGAACTGTACAAAAAGCAAACGTAACAAACATTTTGTAATGGATGGAGTATTATTCTATTTTGTATTTTAAAATTTTTCTTGTAAGAAGCTTTATTTTCTGTAAGAGATACTGAAACCTTTCAAAAAGGGATAAAAATAGTCTAGCTTTATGATGCTGGTGCCATATGCTTGGCTAGTGGGTGGTTTGCATACAGTTTGGATCCATACTTTTTATGGTTTAATGGAGGAATCTAATCATTATATACTATATTCTTGACCACAATTTTTGGGTTTTTTGGGTTCTTGTCGAAATATTCTTAATGACCATGCAACCATGTCGTTAGATAGAACAATTGATCTAGGGAGGTGGCTAGCAATGTATAATCTTTTATCTCATCGATGTTACTTCAGTATTTATATACTTCCTTTTGTCTCTAAAAGTTCAACCCATTTAAGATCTTAACACTATTCATAATATGAGAGAATCTTCTAAATTAGTGCTAATATTTGAGAAAGGATATATTCATGTGAGTTGCCTTTGGATTTGTCTCGATGAGCACTATAGTAATGTCATTTTTTTTTTACTACTATTCCTTTTTCAAGTATACAAATTCCTTAATGGGATGTCTCATGTTGATGTATAAAAAAATTTTCTTTGTTTCTAGATCTACTTAATTTTTAAAGTTGGGATCTTGGTTTCTTATGCCTAACTTTTGTCTCTAATTTTCACTTTCTTAATCCAAGTCCCCATTTATATGGTTAATGTGCGTCTATTAAAGAAATTTTCGGGGTAAATACAAGTATCATGTTCATACTTTTCACATTATGATTTTGAAATGATGGCAATTTGTTTTGTGCATTCTGCAACATAATGTGTGTAACTAATATTTCCAGATGGGGGAGTCCGCAGTAGCTTGTTTGTTGTTCCATATTTAAGCTTGGATTATTTCTTATTTTGACTCGGTTACCTTTTGCTGAAACAGAGGTGTGGGGCTCCTGATTTTAAAGTCAACCATTGGCTAGAGACTTCCTGCTATATAGATGCTGGAAGGATCTTCAGGGAAATCTCGCAATACTCAAGTCCAAATAGATGGAGATGGCATTGTATTTCATCTGGTTCTGGTTCTGGTTCATTTGATAGCATTTCAGCTGAAAATTTGTGGGAGGTATTTGTGAAATATAAGTCATATACAGGAAGTTATACACTTTTTGTTGCTCTTGGAACTTGATATGTTTTACTGAAATTTTAAGGCCTGCTCTTCAGTATTCTATGTTTTTTCTCACTAACATTTGTAAGTTTTGTTTTTGGGAAAATTACCATTTGTCAAAAGTCAAAAAAGTGAATGTCATTATGTCAATATGATGTAATAGAGAGAAGTTTGACTTCATTGGTTATGTCTGCTGGAAAGCGAAGAGATAAGTCAGTCAATTAGTGAATAGCCTATTTCAATTGATGTGTTTGAAGATAATGAGACTGGCTGATACAATGTTCTTAAAAATTGGCTCTCACTCATTTGATAGATGTGACTTCTTAGTGGAATTTATTGGCCATTTTAGATTCTAAAGGCTAAGTTATTTTCTACAAGTCATGAAATGATCATGAAGAGGTGTTCTGATTCTTATGCTTGATCATGCATAATAGCCAGTTAGCTATGCAGAAGCAAAGGCTTTCTCTCTGTCCCTCTCCTTTTTTTTGGCTACCTTTTAATTTTATAAAGTTGCTTTGGATGATAAATCATTCTTCTGACCTGACCTAGCTTCATTTATAAACCTGTTAAACATTATATTTTTGATTTTCAGGATCTAGCTTGTTTTATACTTTTGTAAACTCCGGCCTTGCTATCCTATTACAAATAGGAGAAGCAGAAGTGAATGGTTTTTTTGCAGTTTCTAACTAACTCTTCCTGTTAAATTTTGGCGGGTGATCATGAGCTTTAGCTGGGTATGTGCATGTTTTTTCAGTTAATGATCTAGAGTTAGTAATGTTTTTGCCTATTCCCTTATTACCCTCAGGATCTCAAACCCAGCATCTCATACCTGCCTCCTGGAGAACTTGAATTGGTTCAGAAAGCCCTTAAGGTATTACTTGTGAATTTAATCTTTCCTTGTTTGTGAAATCTGCATTTCTGGGCTATTGTTTTTATATCAATTATATGGTTGGCACAGCTTGCTTTTGATGCTCACGATGGTCAAAAAAGGCGCAGTGGAGAACCCTTCATCATTCATCCAGTTGAAGTTGCACGTATTTTAGGGGAACTTGTAAGTTTCAGTAACTTAACTCTATCTTTATTCCATTTTGTGATGTTATTTATATAGATTGTGATTTTGGTTTTTAGGAATTGGATTGGGAGTCTATTGCAGCTGGGTTATTGCATGATACTGTTGAGGATACAAATCTTGTAACTTTTGGTCAGATTGAGAAGGATTTCGGTTCTACTGTACGTCAAATTGTAGAAGGGGAAACTAAGGTGCTTCTTCTGAGAGTTTAAGGTTTTTTTTATTTTTTATTGCAACATTGTTTAAAAGTATATTTTTTCACCTGCTTTTGTTCAGGTGTCAAAGCTGGGAAAAATCAAGTACAAAAATGAAAACAGTTGTATACAAGATGTAAAAGCTGATGATCTACGACAGATGTTTCTGGCAATGACAGAAGAGGTGTGTGGGCACACTCTTCCTATGGTACATTTATTGATTGATATTTGTTCAGTTGACAATTAAACATATGGGTCAGGTTCGTGTGATCATTGTCAAACTAGCTGATAGGTTGCACAACATGCGTACACTTGCGCACATGCCACCTCATAAGCAGGTACTGCTTTTTTACTATTGTATTCAAATTAAATGGGTTGCTGTCGCCTGATTAATCTACAATTTTTCTCTGTTTGGCATATCCAGACCAGCATAGCACTGGAGACGTTGCAGGTGTTTGCCCCTCTGGCAAAGCTGTTAGGAATGTACAAAATTAAGGTACATTCATTCACACTTTAACTAAAATCTTTTTTATGCCACTATTTTTCTTGCAATTAGTGTTTTCCACTTTTCCTATTGTTCAGTACATACTTTTGGTGCCAATTATACTAAAGGACCCTAAAATTGACAGGTTTTTCGCTGATTCTACCTCTTCCTCCAAATTTGAAACTGGTTTAATTACCTCAATAGACTTCAAAATTTGAAAGGGTTATCAATTGTAGATCAGGAATCTCTGTTATGTGTCGGTCATATATGCTGCCATTTTTCTTTTCAATCACTTTACTTTCTAACTTCATAACTGTATAAGGGCTATAGAGTTCTGCCTACTTTCAGATACTTTCCTGAAGCGTGTAGTGGCTTTGTTATGTAAAAGCTTTCGAAGATTTGCAGAGAATTAGAGAATATCTCTACAACTGGTTTTCTCAAAAGATATCAAAATATATTCTTAGAGTGTGTTTTGGAATTGTGGAAGTATCGTACTTGAGTTTGATATTATTCAACGTTAACGTGTCATTCTGATTCTTTTAAGATCTGCCATTTGGTATTGGTAAATGCTGATAGTAGTTGTTTTTGTAATCCTTTTGGGTCGGTGTCCCTGCCATGATATTTAGTGGTGTCCTGAGAATTTCTTGCCTATGTTGCAGTCTGAACTTGAGAGCCTGTCCTTCATGTACACAAACACTCAGGAGTATGAGAAGATCACTGAAAGAGTTGCTGAGCTTTATGAGGAACATGAAAAAGAGCTAACTGAGGTGATCCCCCCCCCCAAAAAAAAAAAAAAAAAAAAAAATCCCTGAATAAGCCAATATTCTCAGTTACATTCCGTTTGAAATTGTAATTTACTAGTTTTTTCGATCTGTAAGATTTTTTTTGAGGATTATCGTTGTGGATATATAACTTTCCTTTTATATCTTTGTCTTTTCCTCTTTGCAGGCAAACAAAATTTTGGTGAAAAAGATTGAGGATGATCAGTTTGTGGAGCTTATGACTGTTAAAACTGAGGTGCATGCCGTGGTGAAGGAGCCTTACAGGTCCTGCTATTTGTCTTTTTAGTTAAATTTTTAGGCATGTTGAATATGCTAAAGTAATTGTCGCATACTCACACTACTAATTTATGGGAGAGTCTTATGCCAGGATATGATCATGGAACTTAATCTTGTGTTCCTGATTGTGGTGTGAGGTTCTATGGCATCTTGTTAGCATAGCAAAATAGTTATGAATTGCATCCTGCAGGTACTTGAGAGATTGCAGAAGTGGCATCTAGTAAATGTTTTACATCAGCGTTCTTGGCTCATTTTTTTATATGCCAATTTGTATCACAAATTCTGAATTATTTTCATGTGAACTAGTGTTTCATCATACATTTTTAACGAAAGATTGTGGTAACAACCTTTTATAATGCCAACCTATGTTATCAAAATCGGGTACGGGTATCAAATTTGACAGAAAGTGAAACAGTTGGTGGGGAAAAATTGACAATCATGTGCAAATCAACACTGGAATGTTGAATTTATGGCTGGATAATGTTTAAGGCAGTCTCATGTAACCTAATACTCCACCCAATCCAAAAATTTTGATACACATTCCTTTTTAAAGAAATTGCTAATGAAATATATGTATGTGAAAATAAACTTCAAAGAAATAAGTTAAAGGTTTTGGGGGAAAAAAATCTATGTTTCCAAAGAAAGGGGTAAAAACTTAGCGTTTTCAATTAAGAAAACTTATCTAACTTCTCTCTCTAACCTCGATTCATCGGTCGCCAAAGCTAGCCACCTCTGCCGTCGCCGTCTGTTACCTCCGGTGCTTTCGTCGGCGTCTAACTATCCTCAGCTCTCTTCACCTTTAATTTCACATTTGTTCGAAGAAAAGTGCTCGAACAGTCGAACTCCTCTTTCTTTTTTTCTCTTTCTTCTTTCTTTTCTGACTTCTTTTCTTTTTTCTCTTTCTTCATCTTTTCTTTTTTCTGTTTCTTCTTTCTTCTTTCTTTTCTGGCTTTTTAGGTACTAGGTGTTAGGTTTACCTTTTTTTTTTTTTTTTTTTACTTTACCATTTGTTATGAGTAGAGTACTTGTTTGAATTTTATCATTTATTTAAATTTATATATATATATTTGTTTTTTTTCCTCTAAAAAATAAATAATATATATACATATTTTTGCCGTCCCCAAGCTGTACCCGTTTTTAGAATTTTTGAATTTGCCGTTTTTCGTCCCCGTCCCCGTTTTTGACCCTGAATCCGTCTCCGTGCTACCTAGTGCATTAGTGACATTAAACACAAATTTTACACTATCGAAGAGTTCATAATGCTGATGGATGAAAAATAAAGGTTATATACTTATTTTAGCTGTAAATGTCAATCGCTTCTATTATGACATGGTAGTAAACTAGTCATGTGAAGGTTGTTGTGTGTGTCCATGGTTATTTTTGTTGGATGCATGATTTTACAAGAAGTTTTTTGAAAAATTAGTTAAGCTGTTTGTTGAATGCTTGGAAAAGTATTTAGTAGTGGTCTACATCAGTCCATCTACATTCTCTGTCATGAAGTGTCAGCCTAAATTGGCCTTATTGTGTGGTTATGGCAATTTTTTTGGGAGTTTGTTGGACTATCTTGAAATTGCAATTTTGCTGAAGACAACCTTTTTTTTTTTTTTAATAATAAATTTGCAGTATCTATAAAGCTGTAACCAAAGCAAATGTTTCTATAAATGAGGTCAACCAGATAGCTCAGGTGCATTGCTGTCTCTTCAATTTTAAAACTCATGATATATTCTGATCAAATTTCTGTGACGTAGCACCCTTTGTATTCTATTAATATTTTTGCAATCGCCGGTTGATTTCAGCTTCGTATTGTTGTAAAGCCTAAACCTTTCACTGGAATTGGGCCTTTATGTACTTCTGAGCAGGTGAAAATATCAAGATCTCATTTTTTGTGAACTCCCCTCAAAATTTTGTTCTGTGTTTTTTTAGCAGTAATTAATATTGTTCTGGTTGTGCACCTTGCAGATATGCTACCATGTTCTCGGGCTTGTACATGGCATATGGACCCCAATTCCTAGATCGGTGAGTTTCTTTATCTGCTGCAGATAAGGTTATTACTGATTTTTCGATTTGGTTCCATTTTTGGTACTTGCATCTCGTCTCTTCCAATTCTTTAGCAGTTGAAAGCTAAGAGGGGATTAAACTTCTTAGATTGTTCCCCTATAATTCTATTTCTTCTGTATAACAGATGAAGGATTACATTGCCACCCCAAAGCCTAATGGATATCAAAGTTTGCACACTACAGTTATTCCATTTCTTTATGAGAGCATGTTCCGGCTGGAAGTTCAGGTTGCTTTGAAAATTTCTTTTTTCTTTGGGATTCTTTTCTCTTTTATACATTAGGAATTCCATTGTCCACTATGTTGATTATGGTGATTTGATTCCTCCAAGACTCTAGATAGCTATCACTTTGTAATTGATTTCTGCCCAATATTGTTTAGGAAAAATTACTTTAATAGGTACCAACTATTGGTGTTTCAAATTTATAGGTACTAACTTTTGATTATTCACCATCAGTATCAACTATTATACAACTTTGCATTAATAGGTTTGGATTACCTCTAACTTGTTAAATAGGTAAATTAAACTTTTTTAAGGTTTTAGAGACAAATATTATTTTTAAAAAAAAAAAAAAACTGAAGTTAGATTAAAAAAATAAAAATTATAAGCCATTCTTTCTCTCTCCTCTTACCACTAAAACTCAGAATTCAACTCACCACCACCGTACTCCCCTCCATCTTCTCCACCATACAACCAACCCTCACCAACACCATTCTTCTCTATCTTCATCTTTCTCTCTCTACCGCCAACCAATCACACCACTATACAATCGACAACAATCACTACACCAATTTAACTCTCCCTTCTTCTTCTTCTTCTTCTTTTCGATGGGGGCTCAAAGGTTGGGTTGTTTAATTTCAAAATTTCAATTGGTTTGGTGGTTTGGGTTGATTGGTTGTTTGGGGTGATTGTTCTCGGGTTGCCCGAGTTGCGGGTTACAAGTTAATTTGGGTATTTGGGTTGGTGGATTGTGGATTGTTTGGGTGGTTCGGTTTTTTTCCGGTAGCATTTGGGTTGTTTGGGGTTATTTTTGATGGGTTTGTGGTTGTTTGGGATGTTTTGGATTAGTTTTTGGGTGAGTATCAGTTGTTTTGAGTGTTGTGGTTTTTGGTTGGGTGGATGTTTGTGGTGCATCGCGATGGTTACCGATGACATGTTGGTGATGCTGGTGCATAGTTGGTAGATGGTGGTGTGTGGCATTACTGTTGGACAGTTGGTGTGCTTGGTGATTTGAGGGGGTGAATGTATGAGAGTTAATTAGATTAATGTTAAGATTTCATTAATTAAATTTAAATAAACATTAAATTAATTTCTTTTAATTTACAGAGGATCAATAAAAACACGACACATGCCATTTAACCTATACAACAAGTTACTTCCAGTCATGACCCACTTGATGCAAATCTATACAATAGTTTATGCTGAGGGTGAATAATCAAAAGTTGATACCTATAAATTTAAAACACCAATAGTTGGTACCTATTAAAGTAATTTTTCCTATTGTTTAAGGATTCAGTATAGAATGGGTGTTATTGCCAATATTACACTATAAACATATGTGTGCGTTGTATCCAACAGAAAAACTTGGGTTAAGTTGATACCTTGTGTGGTGTTACCAAATTTTTACTCCCTCTGCCCCTTTATTTTTTCCCCTTTTGACTATTTGCTACTATTCACTTGATAACTTTGACTCTATCTAATTTTATATATACAAGGAACAAATATGATCATATGGGACCTCGTTTGATTAGGCTCAATGTATACTTTTCAATTGTATAATTTTTTATTACACATGCCTAAAGGTATTAATGTTAAAGTTTGTTTCGTGAGATGTGAAAAGGGTAATGTAGCAAATATTTAGGGACAGAGTGAGTAACACCTTTCTGTGCTATATTTCAGATTAGAACAGAAGAGATGGATTTAATTGCGCAGAGAGGAATTGCTGCTCACTACTGTGGGAGAGAGTTTGTTGATGGTTTAGCTGGCCATGTAATGCCCAGGAATTCAAGAGGGAAGCCAGTCTGTCTTAACAATAGCGGTGCAGCACTCAGGGTATCCTATCTGTTATATTATTTAAATTGTCTTAATATTATTCCTTAAATGTATTTCGTATTTTCATTTCTTTACTAGTTATATGAAGTTTTTTTTTTCTTTTCCAAAAATTCTGTATTTAAATATTTTATAACTCCAGATTGGCTGGCTCAATGCAATCAGAGAATGGCAAGAAGAATTTGTTGGCAATATGAGCTCTAGAGAGTTTGTAGATGTCATCACCAGGGATCTGTTAGGCAGCCGGGTATTTGTATTTACTCCACGTGGAGAGGTAAAGGTTGCTCAACTAATATACAAGCATGTGAACATGTATACTAAATATATGGTTATCCACCTTTATCTTGCTCTTAATCTCTTGTTCTAAAACAGATTAAAAATTTGCCAAAGGGAGCAACAGTTGTTGACTATGCATATATGATCCACACAGAAATTGGAAACAAGATGGTGGCTGCAAAGGTATTTTA
Source organism: Salicornia ramosissima (assembly GCA_951394345.1). Lineage (NCBI taxonomy): Eukaryota > Viridiplantae > Streptophyta > Magnoliopsida > Caryophyllales > Amaranthaceae > Salicornia > Salicornia ramosissima. The sequence continues at coordinate 14,569,678 of OX596235.1, forward strand.
ATATTGTTATCAGGCTTTGTTGTTATCTTGCTGAAATTTTTTTAATCAGACTGACAGCTTTTCCTCAGGTTAATGGGAACCTTGTTTCTCCAACACATGCACTTGCTAATGCTGAAGTTGTTGAGATAATAACCTACAATGTAAGCCACTGCCTAATCACGTTTTCTGTTTCTCCTTTGATCCCATTTTAATTTGTAATATTATTTTTTTCCTGATGTTTCATTTCATTATAATCTTGGTGTCTAATTCTCATTCCCGCATAGAGTTGTAGATCCTAAATGTTGAAGTGCATATGGTCTATGTTAATTGCTTTTAGGGTATTAATCTCTACAAACTTGTGCGTCAGGGTTTTCTTTATTCTCCGAAAATAATGGTTTTCTTTATTTTCAATAGGTTTGCTGATTGGTAACAAATATTGGAGGTAGCAAAAATAATGGTCCTTGATTACCCGACTCGAAACTACCCTTTGAATTCACTTGATACCTTTGACAGATTTTGATCCGACCTAATTTTATATTATATGAACCCCTTTAATCCTTGCGTATACCTTTTTTTTCCATAGTTTTCAGAAAATTTTAAAACAACGTTGAAAATTATCCTATTGATACTGTAAAAAATGTTATAGGATACTTTGGCTCTATACAGCAAAAAAATATTAATTATAATCCATTCATCGCACTGACTCTAACCCTAGTAATGTATGAAGTGGAACCAACCTTGTAGCCAAGGCTGAAGGTTTAATTGGCAGCGGTGATAAATTTGCAGATGGCGTAAAGACTAAGGCTCTTTTCGGTTCAACTTATTTAAGCACTCTAGTGCTTATTAAAAAAATCAGATCAGATTAGAAAATGTTCTGATCAGAAAGATTCATATCAGATGAGAAAAAAAATCATATCAAAATTCAGAAATATTCCTTCAAAAAAATAATAATAATTCAGATCAGATCAGAAAAGTTTAGACGAATTGAATACAACCTAAGCTGAAGTATTTAGCAATCTTCTCTTGCTAGTTCTCTGGTTTGCTGTCTAATGTTAACTTGTGGTTGTGGAATGGCGATCTTGAGCACAGATTATAAGATTTTCCTTTGACAGATGATCCATATAATTTTTTGTTGCCAATTCATGTTAAAGCGGTACAGTTTGGTAAATTTACCCAGCCACCCCGTACATCTAAAAAACACCTTATCCATTACAAATCTCCTTTTAGTCTTAATATAATACAGTATATTTATCATAAACCCTACCCATGCAATACGTTCTCATTGTTAAAATTGAGCAAACTTGTAAAAGCTAGTTTGAGCAAATTAAATACTCGAATGCATATTTTTGATATCGTTTGGAAATGCTTTGTGTTAGAACATGCAATCTTTGATGTTTAGCTTTTTTATTTGCAATTGGTAAATGTGCCCTATTGGGGTTCCTATGTTTTGTATTGATCATTAATGTGGCTTACCTGTTCTTCTGGTTTAGTTTTTTTTTCATTGTGTTTCCATGTTTTCGTTAAATAAATCAATCCTATAAGTATATCAAAAGGTTATTGTTTTTTATGAAGAAAAATCTTTATTCTGTTCCCAGGCTCTCTCAAGTAAATCTGCTTTCCGCAAGCACAAGCAGTGGTTACATCATGCTAAAACCCGCAGTGCTCGTCATAAGATTATGAAAGTGAGTTTGCAGTTTTGCAGTTACTTTTTGCTTGATTGTTATGATGATTGACTGATTTTTTAATTGATTGCTTATTGCTTGCTTAGTTTTTAAGGGAGCAAGCTGCTTTATCTGCTGAAGAAATGACAACAAATTCTTTTGATGACTTCATTGCCGAATCTGAAAAGTTAGATATACGAAAGGAGCCATTTGACTTCTCCAGTGTGAGCCGGCCAATTTCAGATATGATCTTTGACCCTTTGTTGCCTCCTAAGAATCCTGAAGATTTTCAGCTTTCAAATGGTGCACTATATGGCTCAAAGGTTAATGGGAAACACAATAAACATTTGGAGTATTCAAAGTTAAAGGATAAGGGTCAAGTAGTGTCAGGAGATGGTGATATTTCTAAGTTGATATTCGCTAACACTTCAAGGCCTTGGGAAGCCCTTCCAGGTTTGGAAAGTTGGCAGACCCGCAAGATTGTTGCTTGGCACAGCATTGAAGGAAGTTCCGTCCAATGGCTCTCTGTAATTTCTATTGATCGCCGGGGTAATTGTTCTTCTTTGCCTCTTGGATCGTAATGCACTAAATTTTTATGGGTCCTTTAAAAATCCATGTGACGGTGTCTCATATTTATTGTGAAGTTGTCAATTAGCTGATGGTTGCATATAGTCAATAGGAAACATCCTCTCTGTTAGTTTACTGAGTGAACACTAGCTACGACCCTCCCCTCTCCCTGCTTTTGATGAGAGCATTTGAGTAGTTTTGGTTACTGAGTGAACACTAGATCCCCCCCCCCCCCCAACCACCACCACCACCCCACCCCAAGAAGCTGCTCCATGCCAATATGTTTATATTCTAGGAAGCACGGACCAATGTATAAAAAGGCTCAAGGCGCACCAAGGCGATTGGATTTCCTTGAGCCTTAGGCGCGCCTTAGTCTACCTCGGTGTGCCTCATTGAAGCGAGGCGCACCTAAGAAGGCACAGAAAAACTCTGGAAAAAAATATGTTGAAAAATCAAGTGCGCCTTAGGGTGCGCCTAGCCACAAACGCCTCACCTTGGCCAAATTAAGTGCTTGAGGCGCGCCTTTTCAAACACTGACACGAACGCTCCAACATGCATCAAATAGTCTTTAAGTGAATTTTTTTCTTTGATTGCTTATATTTTTAATGTTTTCAAACTCAGCATAAAAGTTTCAACTGTATAAAAATTACCATTTTTATTTCGAAAAATTACCGGGAATCAGTCTACTTTTTACCATTCTTCCAAAAAAAGTCACCCTTTTAACTATCTTGATAATATATTTAATAAATTTATTATGATACCATTTCAGGTTAAATGATGGTAGAATATCAATGTAGACTATGGTGCGGTATCATACTAAATTATTGATCTGGTTATTAATCACTCATAACTCAATTTGGAAGATACCCCACCCCTATAACCTTATCTTATTCCAGGATAGCTGAAAGGATAACTTAATTTTGGAAGACCGTGCAAAGGTTGACTTTTTTTGTTGGAAAGAAATTAAATTAAGCACAATCGTTTGTAACAACTGACATAACACATTCCGGGGCCTCCTCGAGCCACACATGCATCTTGCTCAACTCGAGATTGAACTTCGCAAGAGCATGGGCAGCCTTGTTAGCACCATGTCTAACATGAGTGATAGACACTTTATTACAAAAACTAGGTTAATACCCGTGCGATGCACGATTGTAAAAGTTTTAATATATTTAGTAACATTAAAAATAATATTTACGTATTATCAATAATTAAAATCATATAATAGAAAGAAAAAAAGTAAGAAAAAAGTTACAAAGTATTGTTTTTCTGTTGGAAATATGTGTTTTTTTTTTAATTATCAAAACTAATAATGAAATTAGACTAACGACCAAGATTTATGAAAACTTAGCTCTTGAACTTAAATTTTTTTTAACATCGGTGATCAAGTACTTAGGTATTTTACAATTATGAGTGGTATGTCAGATTTCTTAGAAAGTTGAATTGGAAAGTGTTCATAATGGTTTTTTTTTTGGAAAGTTAATTGAATTAAAAAATGTAATAAATGAAAATTATTTGGAAAGCTGCACATATATAGTAACAACTATGGCATTTGACATCTCTTGAGTTTAGGTGGGAAATTTTTTAACCATATCTTGACATATGTACAATTGAGGGAGAAGATGATGTCAGCGAATTCTGTTTTAGTATTAGTTATAGATTAATTAATGACAAATACCATGAATTGCAAGTCTAAAGTTGCTGTGAAGCTGTCTTCTTCCTCGTTGCATTTGCCAAGGTCCAGCAGTCCACCTCCACTTCGATGTCCTTGAAACCAGCTTCCATGGCCGCCCAAATTTCCAGCCTTAATGCATGAGCTTCACCCACCTCAGCCTGGAAAATGCCCTGCTCTGCTTCCCCTACAGCCAGCATCACGTCCCCCTCCTCGCTGCGCAGAATAGCACCCAAACCAGCCTTTCCTCCTTCATGCATAGCAGCATCAGAGTTCAATTATTTCCTCCCCGTTTGAGGATGTTACCATTGGTTAGCCCCAACAGCAAGGTTCTGCCCCGCAACCTTCATGCTTTCAAGAGCCTTCTCAGTTCTCATGCTCCCCAACAGCACCCACATCCTTCTCTAACCACCACCCTGTGCTCCTCCTCAAGTTGGCGAATTGTCTGCCATTTCTGTCCAGCCAAATTGACCAGAAAAGCCCCCAAAACAGGTCCCACCATTCTTTATTGGTGATTTTCTTGGCTATTTAATTTATCCAATCCCATAATCCAACACCCTCCTCCACCTCGACTCCAACCTTAATGATGAGAGGTACCAAAGCCTTTTCGACTCTTGAAATCCGATCAACAGATTCATCACATCCTCGTAGTTATCCCCACACCTGATGCATACTATATCTACCAGCATTCCTCTACAGGCCAAGTTCACATTTACCGGTAGAGCATTGTTCAAAGCACGCCAAGCAAAATTTCCGACTTTTGGAGGCACCGAGGCGTTCCAAACTTTGCTCCATACTCCACTTCGCTTAACTCTAGAAGATGACGCCTTTTTTTTTCTAGCTCCTGAACAGTCGTGTAGTAAGCACTTTTGACCGAGAAGAGACCATTTTGGGTGAGTTTCTAGGACCACAAATCATCACATGAGAACAGTGGCAACTTGATTTTTTTAAGCAGCTCTAATTCCCATTTCTCAAAAATTCTATCAACTATGTCCCAATTCCAAGAACCATTTAATGTTTCCATGACAATCGTGAAGGGAGGGAGGGTTTTTATCTCTTGTTGACGATTGTGAAGGGCTATTTTCCAATCATTATGAACCACAACTAACAAATAAACTTGACATCAAGAATGTTGCTCATTTTCTAATGCTTGGAAGGATTTGGATTTGAAAAATAATGATTGCTGGAAACCCAGAATGTAGAAATAGGCTAGCAAAAATGCTCTACCCTGAAAGATTTTCTTCTTTACAAAGATTATCATGGACCATTCATTACAAATAGATTTTTCTAGATTTGGCAAATCTCAGATTATTTTGTCAATAACAAGATCTCTTGGGGCCATGGTTTTAAATCTCGGTTTCGGTCGCGATTGCGGTAACGGTCGCGGAAGCACATTCGCGGGCAATGCGGATGGTTCGCGGCCGTTGCGGCCTAATATCTTGGTCGCGGTAAGCTCAAAAACCTTTACAATGCGGTCGAGATGCGTTGATGCGGCCTTGATTTAATACCATGCTTGGGGCTATATAACTTTTCCTGAGTTTGCTTGCTGCCTGCAAGGAGACCATGTTGAGTTGAAGGAAATTCAGGCAGCCAAACAAACGGGCATTTCTATTTGGTTCAGTTGCCTTGTACTCTCAACTTCTTAAAATGGAGGAAAAAATTAATCCTTCGGCTCTCCTCTGTATCAGACTCATTTCCGATCCAAATAATTTTCTTAAGCTTGAGATTAGATCATTTTAACCTGTACGTTACTCAAAGATCTAAGAACTTCTCATTTGTAAGCCTAGCTCAAGTAAATGAATAGTTTGACTACTATATTTTATTTTATTGATCAGAGTATGCATCAATTTTCTCCCTGGTTTCTGAATTGCTACATAAAAATTTCAGGTATAATGGGGGAAGTCACAACAGTTTTGGCTTCTTTGGGGTTCTCAGTGTGTTCCTGTGTGGTGAGCTGAAGCATTTAACACACTTTCTGACTATTTATCTGTTCAAAAAGTGAGTCTAACTTTGTTGCCTTTTATGTTTTTCTCAATCAGGCTGAACTTGATAGAGGGAAGGGTATGGGAGTCATGCTATTTCATATTGAAGGGAATCCAGATAATTTGGTACGTTATTTTGGTTCGTCTTTGCAGTAGTTGATTAAATAAATTAATGGCTTAATGCAGGCTAATGACAAGTGCTTAATTTTCTCTTTCCAGAATGATGCTTGTGCGAGGATTGATCTTATCCATGGTGTTTTGGCATGGTCTACAGGTTGCAGTTGGCTGAACTCCATGGAATCATAGAAACTGCTTGCATTTTTAGCAGGTACTGTGGTTATTCATATGCTATAATTGTCTAATGCTCTTCACTACAACAGTACAACACTGTTCCGTTGCTCCAAGCAATTGCTGCCTTGCAAGCTAGTGAGTTGAAGTTTTGCGTGGTGAGATGTTTTTAGATGGTGTGGAGGTTATGTCAGATTCCTGTTTTTTTTTTTTTTTGGTAGAATATGGCAAGGTAGATAGAACGGGCTGATTGAGCTCGTATATACTGAGTCAGGGCACTGTATATAAAGAGGAGAGTTATAGTTAGGACTATATATAGGTGTAAAGGGGGGGAATACAAGGCTTCATCCGCTGTGTAAAAGACCGGAGAAGCTAACCAATTCATGTGTTACTTGTATATTTATTCTAGTTTACTTCTGTCTATTCGAATTGTTTGAAATCTGTTTCTAATTGGTGGTGTAATTCATTTCAAACACATTCTTCTTTGTTTGTGCTGAGAAAAGAGGGGAGAGTCTGTTATTCTCATAATTCATAATTGATATATGCACTCTTCTTTGTAAGATTAGCATTGGAAACAATGCGCTCACATTAAGGAGTTCATTGTTGAATTTTTTTTAATATTTTAGAGAAGGTATTGTGTTAGACTCGTCTGATAGTACTGCTATTGTCAGACAAGTCCAACTGAGCTGGACATATATTGTTAAACCTGGACACATTTGTAAACATGAACATATATTTGTAAACCTGTTGAAAAACTTGTTAAATCTGGACACATATTGTTAAGCCTGGACATCTATTTGTAAATCTGGTGAAAACGCTTTTAACCTAGACACATATTTGATTAACCTGGACACCTATTTGTTAAACTTGGACATTTTTGTAAATCTGGTGAAAACTTGCTAAACCTGGACACATATTGTTAAACGTGGATACATTGTTAAACCTGGACACCTATTTGTTAAACCTAGACACCCATTTGTAAATGTGGAAATATATTGTTTAACTTGGAAACATTGTTTAATCTGGATACATATTATTAAATTTGGACACATAAAATTGATCTAGAAAGAAATAAGAATTGACCCGAAAAGAAACAAAATTTGACTTGGAAAGAAACAAGACTCAACTGGAAAAAAGACCCAACTGAACTATAAAATTTCCAATTTAATAGCATGATTATAAATTTGGAAAGTAGGATTGTAGGAATTAAAGTTGCTATTGCCATATTTGGAAAGATGAACAAAACACGCACAGCCTTTGTCCCTATAAGTTTACCACATTTGAAACATTGTTATTGGTTACTTTGTAGCTTTGTTTATCTCACTCTAATTTTACACATATAGAGTTAGTCAAATAAAATCTCGTATGCTTTGGCTTAATGTGTACTTTTTTTAATATATTATTTTTTATAAGTTTTTATTACGCATATCTAATATTAGAGTATAAGCCACTATATCACATTCAACCTCAACCATCAATGTTGATTGTTTTAAATAGTATAAACAAAGAAATTAATAAGTATGAGCTAATACATGTGCATTAGAATATTTGTGATATAGTATGTAATCATTAATAAATTAAAAAATATGCTTGAATTTTCTAAAGAATGCATAAAATATAAAAATTCATATACTTCCTCTATTGCACAAAACAAAATGCAACAATTTTGGATTTACGGACTCCTAGACATTTTTTTGATAGTGGGTATTTAGGAAAAGTGAGGGTAATTGACTAAAATAAATGGGGTGAGAAGGTGAGAACATTGGTGAGAGTAAGTGGAGACAATTAAATAATTGAGGAGATAGAAGATGAGAATAATCAAAGAATTACTAAGAGTATTTATATCTTTTCACTAATAAAAGTTTACCATAATTAAAAAGAAAAAAATATGTTGCATATATTTTGAAACATCTCAAAATGGAAATTATTCCTTTTTTTTTTTAAACGGGGAAGTACTTCGTATTGACCAAAAAAAAGCTAGCATTTGTTTGGGATTATCTAGAGAATATGTTATATTCTAATTAATTAGATAATAGCAAGTATTTTGCCTATCTTCAAAGTTAGACTATTTAAAATTTTTAATACTTCATCTGTAAATGACTTCTTGCAACAAAGGACTTTTCACGTATGTCGAGACAAAACTTTGAAAATTAATATCTCTAATTATTTTTTTTTTAAAATTATAATCTCAAAATAATAAAAAGGAAATTTTGTCAGAAAAGACCTTTTAAAACATTCATTTTGTGAGAAAAGACCTTATAAAAAATTTGTTGTGAGCAGGGACCTAAAATAAAAAAAATGTTGCAAAAAGGGACCTTACCTCTATTTTCCGACGTTGATTGTGAATCTCCGGCGTTAACTCACTATTTCCCTCCAATTTTGCACGAATCCTTTCGTATTTAAGGGGGTAAGAGATGAGGAAACCCAAATTCAGAAGAAGAGAATTTTATATGATAGAACGAAGTGTTAATGTATGGTTTATGTAGATGAATTTAGGCTCTGTTCTTTCGGACCGATCCGGTCTGATCTGATCTGATTTGATGTGATCTGATTTGAATTTGTCTGATGTGATCTGATCTGATCTGAACTGGTCTGATCTGCTCTGATCTGATTTGAATTATTTTTTATTTTTATTTTTATTTTGATTTTGATTTTGATTTTGATTTTGATTTTGATTTTGATTTTGATTTTGATTTTGATTTTTATTTTGATTTTTATTTTTATTTTTATTTTTATTTTTATTTTTATTTTGATTTTTATTTTTATTTTTATTTTGATTTTGATTTTGATTTTTACTTTTATTTTTATTTTTATTTTTATTTTTATTTTTATTTTTATTTTTATTTTTATTTTTATTTTTATTTTTATTTTTATTTTTATTTTTATTTTTATTTTTATTTTTATTTTTATTTTTATTTTTATTTTTATTTTTATTTTTATTTTTATTTTTATTTTTATTTTTATTTTTATTTTTATTTTTATTTTTATTTTTATTTTTATTTTTATTTTTATTTTTATTTTTATTTTTATTTTTATTTTTATTTTTATTTTTATTTTTATTTTTATTTTTATTTTTATTTTTATTTTTATTTTTATTTTTATTTTTATTTTTATTTTTATTTTTATTTTTATTTTTATTTTTATTTTTATTTTTATTTTTATTTTTATTTTTATTTTTATTTTTATTTTTATTTTTATTTTTATTTTTATTTTTATTTTTATTTTTGTGAGAAAAGACTTTTTAGAACATTCATTTTGTGAGAAAAGACCTTATAAAAAATTTGTTGTGAGCAGGGACCTAAAATAAAAAAAAAGTTGCAAAAAGGGACCTTACCTCTATTTTCCGACGTTGATTGTGAATCTCCGGCGTTAACTCACTATTTCCCTCCAATTTTGCACGAATCCTTTCATATTTAAGGGGGTAAAAGATGAGAAAACCCAAATTCAGAAGACGAGAATTTTATATGATAGAACGAAGTGTTAATGTATGGTTTATGTAGATGAATTTAGGCTCTGTTCTTTCCGACTGATCTGGTCTGATCTGATCTGATCTAATCTGATCTGATCTGATTTGAATTTGTCTGATCTGATCTGATATTATCTTCTGAACTGGTCTGATCTACTCTGATCTAATTTGAATTATTTTTATTTTTATTTTTATTTTTATTTTTATTTTTATTTTTATTTTTATTTTTATTTTTATTTTTATTTTTATTTTTATTTTTATTTTTATTTTTATTTTTATTTTTATTTTTATTTTTATTTTTATTTTTATTTTTATTTTTATTTTGATTTTGATTTTGATTTTTATTTTGATTTTGATTTTGATTTTGATTTTGATTTTGATTTTTATTTTTATTTTATTTTTATTTTTATTTTTATTTTTATTTTTATTTTTATTTTTATTTTTATTTTTATTTTTATTTTATTTTTATTTTTATTTTTATTTTTATTTTTATTTTTATTTTTATTTTTATTTTTATTTTTATTTTTATTTTTATTTTTGTTTTTATTTTATTTTTATTTTTATTTTTATTTTTATTTTTATTTTTATTTTTATTTTTATTTTATTTTATTTTTATTTTTATTTTTATTTTTATTTTTATTTTTATTTTTATTTTTATTTTTATTTTTATTTTTATTTTTATTTTTATTTTTATTTTTATTTTTATTTTTATTTTTATTTTTATTTTTATTTTTATTTTTATTTTTATTTTTATTTTTATTTTTATTTTTATTTTTATTTTTATTTTTATTTTTATTTTTGTGAGAAAAGACCTTTTAAAACATTCATTTTGTGAGAAAAGACCTTATAAAAAATTTGTTGTGAGCAGGGACCTAAAATAAAAAAAAAGTTGCAAAAAGGGACCTTACCTCTATTTTCCGACGTTGATTGTGAATCTCCGGCGTTAACTCACTATTTCCCTCCAATTTTGCACGAATCCTTTCGTATTTAAGCGGGTAAGAGATGAGAAAACCCAAATTCAGAAGACGAGAATTTTATATGATAGAACGAAGTGTTAATGTATGGTTTATGTAGATGAATTTAGGCTCTGTTCTTTCCGACTGATCTGATCTGATCTAATCTGATCTGATCTGATCTGATCTGATTTGATCTGATCTGATTTGAATTTGCCTGATCTGATATTATCTTCTGAACTGGTCTGATATGCTCTGATCTAATTTGAATTATTTTTATTTTTATTTTTATGATTTTGATTTTGATTTTGATTTTGATTTTGATTTTGATTTTGATTTTGATTTTGATTTTGATTTTGATTTTGATTTTGATTTTGATTTTTATTTTTATTTTTATTTTTATTTTTATTTTGATTTTTATTTTTATTTTGATTTTGATTTTTATTTTTATTTTGATTTTTATTTTGATTTTTATTTTGATTTTTATTTTTATTTTTATTTTGATTTTGATTTTTATTTTTATTTTTATTTTTATTTTTATTTTTATTTTTATTTTTATTTTTATTTTTATTTTTATTTTTATTTTTATAATTGTAATACTTATTTTTTTATGAGAAATGTAATACATGATTATATTTACTAAAATAGTAATAATTATTAATATTAATAATAATTAATATAATAATTAATATTATTATAATTATTAATATTATAATTATTATTATGATAGCCCATTTCATTTCACCTCTTCATTCAATCTCACTCCAAAACTTCAAATAATAATATTAATACTAATAATAATACTACTACTACTACTAATAATAATAGTAGTAGTAGTAATAATCACCGCTGAAAATTTTGACAAACCGTCACCGAAAAAGTCGACCGAATAATCACCGACGGAAAAGTCATTCCGAAAACCATCGCTGAAAAACTCAGCCTGAAAACCGTCGCTTGAAAAGTTGGCCGAATGATCATCGTCGGAAAAGTCAGTCCGAAAACCGTCGCCGAAAAACTCAACCTGAAAATCGTCGCCGGAAAAGTCGGCCGAATAATCACCGCCGGAAAATTCAGTCCGAAAACCGTCGTCGGAAAAGTCATCCCGAAAACCGTCGTCGGAAAAGTCGGCCGAATAATCACTGCCGGAAAAGTCAGTCCGAAAACCGTTGTCGAAAAAGTCGTCCCGAAAATCGTTGCCGAAAAACTCGGCTTGAAAATCGTCGCCGGAAAAGTCGGCCGAATAATCACCGCCGGAAAAGTCGGCCGAATAATCACCGCCGAAAAAGTCGGCCGAATAATCACCGCCTGAAAAGTCAGTCCGAAAACGGTCGTCGGAAAAGTCGGCCCGAAAACCGTTGCCGGAAAACTCGTTCGAAAACCGTCGTCGGAAAATGTCCAGCGAAAAAACGATGCTCGAAATAAATAATAATAATAATAATGAGTAATAATGTCTGATCTGATCTGATATAATCTGATCTTATCTGATTACTGTAGCTTTTAAGTCCAAAAGAACAGGGCCTTAGGAGGGAAAATGGAGGAGGAGTGGAGGAAAAATTAATTTATAATGAAAAGAAAAGGAAAGGTTAAATAGAGAAGAAAGAATTCATCGAAAATTGGAGGGAAATAGCGAGTCAACGCTGGAAATTCACAGTCAACGTCGGAAAATAGAGGTAAGGTCCCTCCTTGCAACTTTTTTTTGTTTTAGGTCCCTGTTCACAACAAATTTTTTATAAGGTATTTTCTTATAAAAAGAACGTTTTATAAGGTCTTTTCTGACAAATTTTCCTAATAAAAAACTACAAGTTGAGACGAATCCAACGAGATCCCACATGATTATATTTTTCTTTATGTATAAGTGACAAATTACGATCAAAGTGAAAATTGTGAATAGTGTCAAAAGTGCACTTGTTGCAAGAATTCGTTTACAAAGGAAGTATAAAAAAAAACTGTTTTAGAAATAAGTTGACCTTAGACTAGTTTTGTCAAAATAAGTTAAGTTTTTAATTAACAATTTTTTCTCGAGATATCCCTCCTAAGATTTCACAAACGGCACAAGGTACCTCTATTGTTTTAGGAATTCATTATATACTCCTTATGTTTTAAGAGATTATACATCGACTCGGCCCTAAATAGGGGCGAGGAGGGAAACAACAACCCATGGTCCAGGCTCAAAAGCCCAGTTTTCCTTAACTATGCAATATAGTTAAAACTATGGGTTTTTCTTTAAAATACCCATCAGGTTTTACAAATTCTCGGATGTACTCACTTTTTTTTAGGGTTTCTTACGTGTACCCACCAGCTAATACAATTTTTTCATTCATAGCTGGTTGTTATCTCATGGTTAAATCTTTGTTAAGGCTATGTTTAAAGTTGTTATAAAAAAACGAGAAAAAGGGAAAAAAATTCCCTCCAAGTTCTACACACCCCTATCACGTGTTATTTAAAACACAATCCCTAATTTCATTTTCTCATCTTCAACCTCACATCCCAAATGTCACTTCTCACCTTCAACCTCCTCCCATGGCAACAAGTAGCAGTTGTTCTACCAGCAATTTCTCACCAAATTCTCCTTGCCAATGGGACTCTCACCAAAATAGTAGCAACATCACTAATAAAACAACATCTTCAACAAAGATAACAGTATACAACAACCACCACAATCAACATTAGAAACAAAAAAAATGCAACAGAACAAAGAACAATTTCCACAAACACTAACAAATCAAACAATAACAAATTTGAGCATTTAAATCCAGAACAATTTCCAATCAACAAAAACAAAAACAACAATAGTTGTAAGACTAACCATTTCCCACATATTTCAACAAACAACCATCAAATAATACAATTGTAACATGCGATTTCAGTAGGATTTCATTGAATGATGTTAGAGGCGAAAGAACAAGGTGAAGTGATCGTTGGAGTGAAATGAAGAAACTGAATTGGTTTTCACTCTTTTTGTACTTCGTATATATATATAGAGAAGGTATTGTGCCAGACCGGTCTAATAGTAACGTTTCCGTCAGACCAGTCCACTAGACCTGGACACATATTGTTGAATCTGGACACACATGTGTTTAACCTGGACACATGCTGTTAAACCTGGACATGTATTGGTAGACCTGGACATGTATTGGTAGACCTGGACACATTTGAAATTATGGACACAATTTGTAAACCTGGACATGCAAATCTGGACAAATGTGGACAAATCTGGACAAATATGAACAAACCTGGACAAATCTAGACAAATATGGACAAATCTAGACAAACATGGACAAATCTGGATAAATCTGGACACTCCTGGGCATGCAAACCTGGACAAATCTAGACAAACATGGACAAATCTAGAAACACATGGACAAATCTGGATAAACCTGGACACACCTGGACATGCAAACCTGGACAAATGTGGACAAACCTGGACAAATATGAACAAACATGGACAAATCTAGACAAACATGGACAAATCTGGATAAATCTGGACACACCTGGACATGCAAACCTGGACTAATGTGGACAAATCTGGACAAATATGAACAAACCTGAACACACCTGGACAAACTTGGATACATATTTTTGACCCTGAATACCTATTTGTAAACCTAGAAACTTATTTGTAAACCTCGACACATATTGTTTAAACATGGACACATTTTGTAACTAACTTGGACAAAATACTTTTTTGCATTTTGAGGCCTTTAGAGGCCTCGTTTGGCGATTTCCGGTGGCCAAATCCCCTTTGGGTATTTGCATCTGCGTTCGTCTCGAAAAATTAATCAATTTCGACATATTATATGCCTCGATCCAACACCCGAGCGCAAAGTTATAGCCTCCCGAAGTTTTTCACTATTATAATTGGTACACACACACACACACACACAACACACGCACACGCACACACACACACACGCACACACACACACACTAATACTTTTAATCTGATGTATATATTTTTAATAAAAATGCTAAAACTATTTTGTAAAATTGTCATATAAATATAAAATCTGATGTAGGCTAGAGGATTGTTTCTTGTGTCATGACTCCATGCTTTCTACATGTTCTGTGATCAATTCCCATTACTTCCCTTTTTTTTTTGGTATTGCTGTAAACTTGCGCTATTGTTGTGTTGGGAATAGTTGGGATGAAAATCTGAAATCCAACAAGTTCTTTTCTTTTCCTTTTTTTCCCTTTCTTCATACTTTTCAATTCCATTTAGCATTAAAGAATCTCATTTAGCATTAATCTGTAAAATTATTGTTGACCCTTTTGAGTTTTGATGATGACCTAAACTTAGTCAAACTTTATTATGTTGCTAATGTGTGTGCAAGTGTGATGATGATCAGGATTTTAATGTGAACTAAGCAAGGATGATTCAAAGAAGATCAAAGCAATAATGTCAAGCCCATATAGAAGCAGCATAGAAGAAAATAGAGGAAATCAACAACTGCAATTTTGATTCCAGTAGAGTTGCTGGAGGAACTTGACGTTTCAGATCTCAAGTGGAGGAACTTGAAGAGAAACTTGAACTTATCAGAGGAACTGACTGCTTGGAGTAAAGCATCAGAATTTATGTCGATGTATAGGTACATCTTGTAAAGAATCCTGGTTTAAGTAATCATATTAAGTGGATAATAATATCAGTAAAAATAATATGTCAAAAAGATTTTCTTTCTAAAATATGTTTTATTTATTAGAAAAAGATTTTATTAAAAATTCTATCTTTTATTAGTTTTTAGCTTTAAAATAAAATAAGTAATTGTAAATATCTGTTAGCATAATTTTAGGATTATATATATATAAAAAAAAAATAAAAAAAAAAAAAATCTTTTTCTAATTAAATTTTGTAAAACGTTTTTTTAGGAAGAAGGAAAATTCTTTTTGACTCAGTATTTTTCTGTTGAGAAAAATCAGGAAACTTTTAAGGAGAACTGATTTACATATATGCATGTTTTCTTGGGCAAAGGTTTTTTTTAACCACGTTCTATTTATTCAGTTGAGAGAGCAAAATTATTTCTGATAAAATTTCTTGTGCACGTTCTATACTCCTTGGACTCCAAGCCATTAATTAACTGCCACTTTCTCTTCCACTTTAGGAAGTGGAGGAAGTGACTGATAATGGGTTGAATGTCAAGGACAATTGCATTATAAATACTCCATTTTTCCTGGTTTTCTAAATACACTTGAGCATTGAGAAAAAGAAACACTGATATATTCATAATCCACTTAATTCTACTTTATCTTGATTCTTAGAGTTCTTAATTGAGTTGTAAAGGGAGTGAGCTTGAGTTTGAGTGTATAATCTTTGAGTGAAGATTATCAGAGAAAGAGAGCAAGAGAGTAGAGTTGAGAGTGCAATCGATTGGGGAATTGATTGCAAGGGTAGTTCAAGTTCATAGAGGAACTTGATATAAAGAGTTGTGGTAGATTGTATTAGGTGAGTTCCTAATCAATAAAAGAGTAAATCCCTGAGGAGGGTTACAGTTTTCCTCTTGTTGAGTGACAAGGAGGTTTCTGTGTTTGAGAATCTCTTTTGCAATCTTTATTCTGTTCAGTTCCTTCACATATTTTGAAAATTTGCTCAAGTTCCTTACAATACAATTCACCCCCCCTCTTGTATTGTTCATCTACTGTCTAACAGTTGGTATCAGAGCAGGTTACTCACGTAGAACAGGAAACCCTGTTGAGCAAGGAACCTGGAAGGAAAGATGAACAACCATGAGAAACTTGAAGAAGGCTATTCTACTCAGAGGCCACCTATGTTCAATGGGAAGTTCTATACCTACTGGAAGAACCGGATGGAAATTTTTATCAAAGCTGAAAATTATCAGGTATGGAGAGTAATAGAAGTCGGTGACTTTGAAATCACCAAAACAACTGCCAACAATGAGGTAGTCTCTAAACCTATAACTGAGTATGAAAAAGAGGATTTTGATAAAATGGAACTTAATGCACTTG
The DNA here is from genome assembly GCA_951394345.1 of Salicornia ramosissima. Lineage (NCBI taxonomy): Eukaryota > Viridiplantae > Streptophyta > Magnoliopsida > Caryophyllales > Amaranthaceae > Salicornia > Salicornia ramosissima. Next base: position 14,586,204 of record OX596235.1, read on the forward strand.
CTGTTAAATTGCTCCATTGTGGTCTTGGACCCCATGAACATAATCGAGTCATGGGATGCAAGAATGCAAAGGAAATATGGGATTTACTTTAAATCACTCATGAAGGAACTAATGAAGTAAAAAGATCTAAAATTGACTTACTGATGTCAAAATATGAAAGATTTGAAATGCAACCAAAAGAAACAATTCAGGAAATGCTTACTCGTTTTACTAACATTATAAATGAGCTTGTTTCTCTTGGTAAGAATATTCCTACAGATGAGCAAGTGAGAAAAGTTCTTCGTAGTCTTCCTCAAGATGAAAGATGGAGGGCCAAAGTTACAGCCTTGCAAGAAACAAAGGACTTCACTAAGTTCAATATTGAACAACTTGCTGGTTCCCTCATGACTCATGAGTTACACTTGGGAACAAGCAATAGTGAAGCTTTTAAGCCAAGGAACTTAGCTCTGAAAACTGAGGAACTGGAAGAATCTGAAGATGATGGAGATGATGCTGCACTTATGGTGAAGAAACTCAAGAAGATGTTCAGAAAGAACAAGCAAAATCCATTCAAAAACAAGAAGACTGCAACTTCTGGATGTCACAAGTGTGGTGCTCCGGATCACTTGATCAGAGAATGTCCTCAGTGGGATATTGAGAAAGGCAAAGGCAAGGCCAAGGAACAAGGCAGAGGAAATCGAGCTCCATTTAATAAAACTGACTTGAGAAGGGCCATGATAGCAGCTTGGGGAGATTCTGATAGTGAGGAAGAAGATGTTGAGCAACCAGAGGAAGAAACTGCCAATTTGTGCTTGATGGCACAAACTGAAGAAACTCAACATAAGGTACTCCTTGACCCTAAGGAACTCAATAATCTTCCTAAAGAATCTCTAGTTAAACAATTAACTGATTTGAATAAGACTTTTGAAAAAGTTCAAGTTCAATTAAAAGAAACTGAAAGAGCTCTTAAGATCACCAAGGAACATAGTAGTTGGATTGAGAACCATCGAATTGATGTTCAAGGCAGATTTTTTGAACTTTATGATAAGAATCTCATTCTCAAGGAACATGTTGAAAAATTGAAATATGAAAATATCATGGCTAATGTAGAATTGACTCAGTACAGGTTAATGAATACTGACTTTAATGGCTCAAGTTCCTCCACAAATGTTTTTAACAAAGATTTTGAAAAACTCAAGAAAGATCTTGAGGACTTAAAGCTTGAAAAATCTCTGTTGGAAAAGGAACTTGATGGTTATAAAATGAAAAGTCAGTATGTTATACCTAAGTGGATTGAAAATGCTCAAGTGAAAAGAACAGAAGGATTAGGCTATGTTCATAACAAAAGAAAAGGGAAACAAAAGAAATATGTTGACTTACCTAGTAACAAAGTTTGTTCTTTTTGTGGTAACACTGGTCATTATAACAAAACTTGTACTAAGAAGGAACTTTCTTTGAAGAATAACTTGAAACAAGTATGGGTAAAGAAAACTGTTTCTATCCCTTTATCAAAGGAACCCAAGGAAACCTGGGTTCCTCCACCTAACCCTTAAGTTCTTTTGCAGGATCTAGTGAGGGGGAACAACACATGGTACCTCGACAGTGGTTGTTCCAAGCACATGACAGGAGATAAATCAAGATTTCTCTCACTAGAGTCCTATCCCGGAGGAACTGTGACTTTTGGAGACAACAAGAAAGGTGAGATCATTGCCAAAGGTAAGGTTGGTAAGTCCAGTTCCTACTGCATTGATAATGTATTTTTAGTCGAGGGTTTAAGACATAATTTGCTAAGTATATCTCAATTCTGTGATAAAGGAAATTCTGTCAGTTTCACTTCTAACTTTTGCAAAATCATTAATAACAACAGTGGAAAGGTTGTTTTAGAAGGAACTAGAAGGGGGAACACTTATACAGTGGATCTTAATTCGATTCCTAGAAACAATCTGACTTGTTTGAGTGTCATTGATGATGATTCTTTACTGTGGCATAAACGTTTTGGACATGCTAGCTTTTCACTCATGAATAAACTTTATTCAAAGGAACTGGTCATTGGGCTACCAAAGGTCAAGTTCCCTTTTCACCATGTTTGTGATGCATGTGTGAAAGGCAAGCATGTCAGATCTTCTTTCAAAAGCAAAAATTTTGTAAGCACTTCTAAACCATTGGAATTAATTCATATAGATTTATGTGGCCCTATGAGAATTCCTAGTAGAAATGGTAAAAGATATGTTCTAGTTATTATTGATGATTATTCTAGATTCACATGGGTTATTTTCTTAGCTACTAAAGATGAAACATATGATGAGTTTGTTGATTTTGTAGCTAAGACACAAAAATCCAGTGGATTTCAAGTGATTCATATTAGGTCTGATCATGGAACTGAATTCGATAACTCAAAGTTTGATGAGTTTTGCAAGGTAAATGGTATAGATCATAATTTCTCAGCCCCAAGAACTCCACAACAAAATGGAGTTGTTGAAAGGAAGAACAGGACACTTGAGGATATGGCTAGAACTATGTTAATCTCAAGTGGTCTTGCAAGGAACTTTTGGGCAGAAGCTGTTAACACTGCATGCTATATCATTAATAGAGTTATGATGAGACCTATTCTCAACAAAACTCCATATGAATTGTTTAAAGGAAGGAAACCTAACATATCTCATTTTAGGGCTTTTGGTTGTAAGTGCTTTGTACATAATAATGGTAAAAGAAACTTAGGAAAATTTGATGAAAGAAGTGATGAGGCTGTATTCCTTGGTTATGCATCTCATAGCAAGGCATTCAGAGTCTATAACAAGAATACCATGTGTGTAGAAGAGAGTATTCATGTAATCTTTGATGAAACTAACTCTCATTCTAGTGTGCAGGAACTTGATAACTATGATTTTGAAATTGGTCTTATTAGGAAAGAAGATCCAGATGAAGAAATTCCTAGAAAAACCAAGGAACTCACACCAACTCAAGATGAGGAACAAGACGCTGAAATTGAAGTTCCTCAAAATGAAGAAGGTGCAACAGAGGAACCTGAAGAGGAGGCAATAGACACGGGGGGAACTCAAGCTGAGACAACACAAGTGGAAGTTCCTTTGAGAGGTTTCCAACCTAAACCATGGAAACATCAGAAATCTCATCCCATTGATAAAATAATCAGTGACATCCACAAGGGAATTCAAACAAGATCTCAGTTGAGAAACCCAATATTAAAAAGAAAAATATTGATTCTAATAATCCTACCTTTAGGTGATATACACAAATTATTAGGTGCTTCCAGGAGGACCTAGCTTTCTGTGGTCCCGGAAGGGAGCATGCGACGTCGTTTTGGGGGGTTTTTTTATTAAAAAAAATTGCATCAATTTTTGCTATGTTATTTTTGCTCTTTTTCCTCTGGTAGTTTCTCTATTAAGCGTTAACAAAATTCCTTCAAATGCTGTGGTTTGTTTCAGAAATTTTTGGCAATTTTGTTCGATTGCTTTGTGGCATCAATTTTATTTGCGCATTGCAATTTTATTCACAATCTCATTTGGTTTTTGATACAACCTATCGAACTATCAGATGGTACTCACGGAACTTATGTTTTCTTATAAAAAAAGGGTCTTTATACACAAGACACTTGACATATACACTTTTCTACGTTGTATATTCGAGAGTGAAAGTATTAGGTCGAACCGTCTGACCTAATAGTTTGGTTGGAAGATTGACCTAATGGTTGGAGTCTTATTTTTTTTAATCTTCGCTCAGCACACATCACAATACTCCATATTACCGATTCATCATCTGTTGAACCCCATATATCATATAGTGCACTAGTGAGTGTCCCACATCGGAAGATGAGAAGATACTAAACTAACTTATAAGTCTAGGAGTTACTCCACCTATTACCAAGTGGTTTTAGGATGGAACTCCCTGTGGCTTGTAAGTGACCTAACTCTCCTCTTCTATATTGGGTTGCCCAGGTCCGTTTCTAATATTCAATCAAATTTAACATGGTATCAGAGCCCAAGTTGTAGGTCTTTTCTAAACTGGGTCTTATTAAGCATTGGAAAGCGTTTGCCTCGATAGGATGTCCAGCCCCTAAGAGGATTATTTCTGATTGTCTTTCCCGTTAGCTCTGAATTCTACGGACACTCACTAGTGAGTGTCCCACATTGGAAGATGAAGAGATACTTGATCGGGGTTTAGGGGTCGTTACTTCCTAATCCGGTCAAAAATAATTACCCTAGGCTAACCTAACAAGTAGTATAGGAAAGTAAGGGGTCGAACCACAAGAAACAAGCGGATTACTTGGCCAAGTTATTGAGTGAAAAGGGGGTTTTTTAATAGAGGAAAGGTGACTAAACTACTTTAACAGACTAAATCTAATGCAAAATAGATCAAATTAAAATGAAGTAAAATCAACGATTAAAGGCACTAGGGAAAGGGGAAAACATGATATTCCAATAATCAAGCATGGAGCAACCACATAGCAAGCATAAAATCATTTGTTTCAAGCAAGGAGATTAGTTTATGCAAGAGGGCTTAGATTTCTCAGCCAACCCACTCACACAACATCTCAACCTAGACCAAACCAAACACCATGGATCGAATCGCTCGGTAAACTAGATCTCTCACACTCTACCTCGCTCACAACCCGGTTCGCGCGGTTTACTCTAGACCCTTCCTAACATGTTGTCTCTAACCTCATGCTTAGATTTCTCAACCACACTTGGTTAGTCCAAGATTCTATCCTAGAAGTTGGCCAAACTCCTAATCTAGCATTTCATTCCATGTTAGAAAACAAGCATCAACAAGTTATTTCATACCAACCAACAATTACTCCACGTTCAACAACCAAAATATCATCATTTTCCCCCTCCCCTAGCTAGAAATCTAGCCTAGGAGAGGGGTGTTCATACTAACAAAAGCCATAAATAAACCAAAGATGGTAGAAAATTTAGAAAAGCTAATAAACATGGAAAATATCAACTAGGCTTGCAAAACTACCTCAAAGATTTAAACTAAATATCACAAACATAATGAACAAGAGATTAAAGCTAATGACAAGTAATAACTCGATCAACAAATAATAACATAAAAATGATGAACAAATAACAAAGAAATAAAGATAAGAATTATTACCAAACTAGATGATTGAATATATGGATTGATTGCAAATGAAGAGGAAATTGTTGATGATTACAAGCTAAAACTACTAAAACTCTTGTGTTTCTCTCTCTAAAAAAATGAAAATAATGCTAAGTTTCTTGGTATTTTTCGTGCTCTCTAAACCTAGAAAAGTTGGGGTATTTATATATTACATGAGAGAGAAGGGGAATATTCGTAATAAATGAGCTGCTGCAGGTGGGAGCGGACGCTCTGAGGGTTGAGAGCGGACGCTCCACTAATACGACAAATCGATGAGCTGGTAACAAGTACTGGGAGCGGACGCTCTGAAGAGAGGGAGCGGACGCTCCAGCACAAACCCGAGCGGACGCTCTATGGGTTGGAGCGGACGCTCTATGGGTTGGAGCGGACGCTCTGGCACCTCCCAGCAGCCAATGCTTCTCTGATTGAGGGTCGAGCGGACGCTCTGATGGGTTGGAGCGGACGCTCCACAACACTTGGACTTGTGCTGAGGTTGGGCAAAGGGGAGCGGACGCTCCAAGGGAAAGAGCGGACGCTCCAGCTCCAACAAGAAGTTTCTGCTTCCTCGATAAGGAGTCCGAGCGGACGCTCGGTGGGGGTGGAGCGGACGCTCGGTGCTGGGGCTGCAATTCCATTCCACTTCAAGCTTCGAATTGTCACTCCCGGGCTTGAGCTTCGCACACAAGGCTCCGAATGCTTGGGCGTGGACCTGAAACAACTCATGCAAAATATCAAAGCACTTGTATTCCCATTTTCTCTCAAAAATGCATAGAAAATACCCAAAAATGAAACGAGATCCAAATCTTGGTAACATGTAACGAGCGGAGGAAAAACCAACTAAAAATGCACAAATATGGGCAAAACAAAGACTAAAAAGGATGAAAAATGACCTATAGGATGGTGCACAAATGCACCGATCAATACTAAACTAACTTATAAGTCTAGGAGTTACTCCGCCTATTACCAATTGGTTTTAGGATGGAACTCCCTGCGGCTTGTAATAAGTGACCTAACTCTCATCTTCCATATTGGATTGCTCAGGCCCGTTTCTAATATTCAATCAAATTTAACATCATCATTCATGACATCACAACACTTCTTCGCACATCATTGACCTCGGCATCGAGCATCATCAAAATGTTTGACATAATAATGTGCGAACTTCAGCTGAGCAGTGTTGTTTGTCAAAGTGAGTGTTTATTTTGTCCAAGTAAATGTTTATTTTGTCCATGTGAATTTTTATTTTATCAAGGTGACTTTATTTTTTCAGTTGGAGTTATCTGACAAAATACCTTCTCTATTCCACATAGAACCCCTTAAGTTTATTAGTACCCAACTACCCACATGGTACCCTAATAAAAAAAATCACCTACAACAAGGGCACCGTGTGGTAATAATTAAACAAGGTATTGTGTTAAACATAATTCAACGTGAAAAAGTGAATATCTCAAAGGTACCGTGTAGAAAAACCAAAAAAAATAAAATTATAAACGAGTGTGTATTTATATATATAGCTATTTGCTACAAAATTTCCAAAAAAACATATACACTATATATATATATATGAAACTGCTTGGTTCAATTAGAAGTGAAATAAAAATTCGGGATGAAAAAAAGTTTGTCTCTGGGTTTAACAGTACGTTGGACCTTGGTAAGACCAAAACCCTTGACTCCCCCATTAATATTAGTTGCAACATTGCAAGTGTCTAGTGGGGAGAATCTAAGGGTAACACTGCAATGAATCAACTTCACACCAGTGGGAAGTGTGGCTTGTACTTTGATCACATACATTCCTTTGGAATTAGTTGGCTTGCTAATCACTGTAACTACTATTTGTGGCTCATTGCCAGTTGGTTGTCCTGTGCAAAATAGAGTCACATTTGCTCCTGCACATATATATAAACCATGTTATATATGGTTCAATGTCAAATGAATATTTTCATTTTCATGTTGAGGAATAATAATGTTAATTGAAGAAAATAAATCCAATCTAGCTAGCTAGCACTTCATTCTTCCATATATTTTTAACGTGAAACATTTGAAATTTCGCATTTATCAATGCAATGTTTTATTGTTACTATATTCATTTGTTACTTATCAGTAAAGTTATAATTGCATTAGATATTTAGAAAATACATGTTGAAATGAATCACATTTAATGAATTCAATAGAATGTCATATAAAAAATATGTTGTGTTGTACATAAACTATCAAAGATGCCAAATTCAGGTAGAATGTTATATTCCCTCTGTAACAAAAAAAAAAAGCAACAATTGCCAAATATGACGTATTTTTTTCTTTCTATATTTGGTAATAAAAATTCATTTATTTACAAAAATATCATTACTATTTTTTTTTTTTATAAAAAAAAAAAAAAGATAATAAATGCTTAAAATATCATTAAACTTAATCAACCCTCCCTCCTCTCCCTCTCTCCCCCTCCTCCTCCCCTTCCCTATCACCAGCTGCCACCCTGGCCTCCTCACCTCCTCTCCTCTACCATGTACTCCATCTTCTCCACCACGAGTCTCATCAAACATTACAAGAGGTCAATCTCCCCTCTATCTCTTTCCGCCGATCCTGGTTTTTCTAATAATAATTTACTCGTAATTAATTTATGTTTATATGTTATCAGTTGATTCAGTTCTAACTAAAAAGTTGGATTATTTATTGATTATTTTAATGATTTGTGAATAAATGTGACATTAAACTTGTTATTAAAAGTTGCTTAGGCGGCGGTAATTGAAATCTCACCCACCATTATAAGAAATTTCGTGGTTGAATAAGAAGCAATCTTCCTTGGTCTTTCTTTTTAAAGGCCTTCACTACAAGAAAATAAAAAATTACCTCACGCCATAAGCAGTAGAAAATGTAGGAAATTCGGTCGAAAATATGATTTCCGACTGATTTTCGATCGGTTTTGGTCGGTCACATTTTAATTTGTCACGCACTAATCGTGAATTTCCGACCAATAATCTGTCGGAAAAATTACCTACCGCGCTTCCCTACATTTCCAAACAACTTTTGACGGTAGGTAATTTCCTACTGAAAATGTTAATAGGTAATTTGCTACCGACTTTCATACATTATTACCGACCAAATTTTGCGCGGTAGGTAATTACCTACAGATAATATAATATTTCATAGTATACATGAATACTAATAAATAGATCATCAAAATTACTTTAAAAGTATTATTTTCTAAGACATTCATATTTCAAAAATACAAATTAAATTAAGTTAACAACAAAATCAATACTTAATTAAAATTATTACTGACCTTGAATGGGTTTGTTGTCTTCCTTGCAAAGAATTCTGCCATGAACAATGATGTGACCAACATCTTTCTTTTTGGGTTCTTCTGCAATTGCTTCTGCAATTACATATACCACCACCAAAAGCACGATGATCACCCTACGATCCATATTTTTTCTTCTTCTTGTAATTAGATTATTAAATAAACCCTAATTATTTGAGTGGACTTATAAATATTTGATGGATGAATACAAGGGTGCATGTTTTGTCAATTTTTATGAAATTGTAATTTTTTTTTTTTTTTTTAATAATTAGTCAGCAATTAATAATTAAGATGCTTCAAATTAGTCAATGTCGACATGAGTATTTAAACAATATTATTGGTTACACGATGACTATGCAATGACAAAAGTGCGACTAGTATTATTGTCTTACAAATCAATATTATTCATTTATTCTTATTGGTTGTACAAGCCAAGAAAATTGCTAATGTACTAGGAGTAACCGAGGAAGTTGTGGGAGAGTTTGTATTATATTATACATCAACGTGCATAGCATTATTATTTATTATTATTGTCATTATTTTTTTTTTAATATGGGTGGTATTAGACCTTAAATTGGACTTTATTGCTGGTCACCCGATCTAATTTAACCGACATAAGCATTCGAATGAGGAATATAAGAAATCTTTGCAAATGAATGCAATGCGGTGAGGTTAGAGCCTAATACCTCATATTTGACATTCACATGACTTAACCAGCAAGTTAAGACTTTATACCTCATATATATATCATTATTACTAACGCCATAAAACTCTGGAAAATAATAGTTACATTTTTGTAAGAGGCATGTAAAGTATGAAATTAAGAATTTTAACTTTAATCAAATAGCATTAATTACACATGTATGTGTATATGTCGGTTCACCAGCATCCCAATACGACAAAATGGCTCCAAAATTAAAGGGACATGTTTCATCCGCTCATCACTAGACAAGGCTTGTTATCTGTGACAGCATAGATGTTGCAAGGCCTATAATAAGGCAAGCCACTCACAGGTCGCCACGTGTAGGCCACTCAACCCACTCTCGAAGTTCTGTTAGTAAAAAGTTAACAGGTTGCCGAACTTCTAAGAGTGTATGTACACGTGCAGGCCATCTAGTAGGCTACCATGTCAAACCAAAGATAATGTGACACTCACTTGAAGGTTTTCACTATTCATACTAAACATTACTGATCTCTCTCTCTAATATTCTCTGATAAGTAGCTTCTAGAAATGGGTGTTAAAGGATCATTCACAGGAGATTTCGGAGGTAGCTCACGACGTGTGATCACCTCAGCTCGTAGACATATCATTCAAGGCGAATGACCAGGAGATCCCGGCCCCAACCTTTCACTAGTGGAACAATTCGCACCGAATGTAGGGATGATTAGCAAAAAAAAATTCTAATGAAATTATCTGGTCAATAATGGGCAAGGTTCAACTGTATAGGATGCTTGGAACAAATAAAACACAATGTTCTAATCGATTCGAACGCTAAGAAGCCATGTAATAACCAGGCTCCACCTGAAAATCATTTTTAGATTTGAGGATCTTCTTTAGTTAAAAAATGAAACAATGGTGCTCGCCATATTTGTAGGTACCACTGGCCAGCATGTCAAAAGCAAGCCCGTAAACCAGGAGGCTCACCCAACACACAAAAGCAAACATCAGTCCATTCTCTTATAAGTAGGATGGGAAGTTTCTAAACAAACTAGACCCAAATTAAAATAGAAGGAGAATGAGATTTGAAGGAGCCTGAGACAAAAACCGTCATACCCCTTGGGTGGAAAGAAAGCGAAGAACAATCTAATCAAGCTTCAAACACGATCAAATAAAATAATGGCTAAACAACTAATAGATTGTCCAGGACCATTAAAATTAAATAAAAAGGGTATGAAGATTTAGATTATATTATTAGGGGGAATCAAAAGGTTAGATTATTCAAAATGACAAAAAGATTAATAATTAAAAGGTATTATTTATACCATATTGTGCCACATAGGTGTTACGTAAGATTGAGTCCATGTCGACCAAGTGTGTTTAAATCAAAACTAAAAAGGATAAAAAATAGAGCTTTACATTCTTTAACCACTAAACTATCACAATTTTACTCGACAAATAAAATAGTTAATACAATAAAAACCATAATGACAAGGGATAAATACGGAGAGGCCGAGGTTGTGGCTCAGTCGGAGCCGCGCCTCCGTTCCCGGGCCGTGCCCCGGGTTCGAGTCCTCACCCTAGCATATGCTAGGATTTCCCCTCCTTATACTGGTATCCTGAGATAGGACCAGTACAAGAACCCACTCGTATACCTTACCCTAAAAAAAAGGATAAATAAGGAGTATATACGTAAAGTAAAATTACAAACATAAAGAAATTGTGTGACTTGGACTAATATCGGGCCAAATCACAAAATTTTCCATTAAAAATGCCCATGTAACATCAACCTTAAAACATATGATGTCAAATTAAATTCATCTTTTGGGCTTCCCTCATCCACACACAAACAAAATCCAAAAACCAAATGTTTTTTTTTTTTAAATAAAAAATTACTCGAATCACTCAAGGCCTCAAAGTCTCAACCCTTCTATAACTAGCAATCTAGCATCTAGAATGGCCCACAATATTACATTCCCATCTTCAAAACGTCTTTTTCCTCTTTTTTCCCTCCTTTTAAAATATTTTAATTCCACTTTTTTCTCATTCCCAAAAAGCAACTTATTCTCACACTCAGTCATCCTTTCCTTTTATTTACTTTAACCATTCAATTCACCAAATTTCCAAAATCCCAAAAACATGCAGTTCTTCCGACACAAACACACCGCCAATTCCTCCACCCCACCGCCACCGCCGTCACCACCACAACCACCACCGTCGACGTCGTTCACCGGACCTGCTCGACCAATAAGGTTCGTTTACAAAGATGACAATGGCAAGTTGGCAATTGATGCACAAGCTTTGGCTGTTCTTCAACTTGTTAAAGAACCCATTGGTGTTGTTGCTGTTTGTGGCCGTGCTCGTCAAGGCAAAAGCTTCATTCTTAACCAGGTTTCTCTCTTTAATTTCTACTTTTTTTTTTTTTCTTTCTTTCATGTTTAGTTCAACTGATTTACTTATGTGGGGTTTAATTGTAGAGGTTGGATTTTGTTTGAAGTGTTTGTTTAAAGTAATTCAATTCTTCATTTTTGTTATTGCCTACTTGAAGTGATCTGATAATATGAAGCGGTTTCATTTGTGGAAGTTGAATTTTATTGACTTCTGTTTGTTCCCCTCTTTTTTTCAATAATTTTTTTGAAGTTTCATATTGTTAGTGCCTTCTTCAAGTGATCTAAATATGGCTATCGTTGCATTTTTTCTTGTTGGAGTATAATGTCTGGGATGTTTTGTAATGATGGAGGCTGAATTTTGTATGATTTGTTTTCTCGATTAAATCAGATAGTGATACCTGATCTCCCCATCCTTTATCTCTGTTTTATGTTCAATTTTGGGGTTTTTGGTGGAATGTGGAGCAGCTTCGACATTGTTACCGCCTTTTTTTCCTATTCTATGCAACTGGTGTTTTCTCTATTCTTACAGCACAGCTTCGAAGTAGTTTATGTGCTACATGAACCCATTTTGTGAATCATAGATTAATTTTGTTTGCAAAATAGAGAAACTTTTCAATGTTTGACCATGAGCTGAGTTCCTAGACTCCTAGATTATGTCTCATTTTTATTTTTCCATTTTCTACCATTAAGTCAAATTGGAGTTAGCCTGTTAGCCAATGTTTTCCAGGATTGTAATTTGTGGAATTTCATGGATGAAAATTGGGACTTAGTTGAACTTTATGAAGTAAAGAAAGAGTGTCAAGGCCTCAAGGGAAAAGTTGTAATGATTGTTGAATGAATGACCTTCTAATTATGTGAGTTAGATTGGTATTAGAAGTATTTTAGTAGTGCTAATGTACTTGTAGAAAGTAATAAGGACCTTTATTAGGGGAGAGAAGTTATATTGCTTGAATCTCTATTTTATCGGCGATTCAGAAAAGAGAAGAAGACATGCTATGTCAACCATCAGGTACACCAGAATGAATATGAAATCTTTGATCTAATTATATAATTGTTAAAATCTTCTCATTTATCACAGTTAATCATACTAACCTACAATTCACATTCATGCTTTGTTAAAATCTTTGATCTAGTTATGGAATCTTTTATCTAATCTATTGCCCCGTTAAAATGCCGACCTTGAGCATTATTGATTTATTGTAACCTGCATGACCCTTGTTGGGAGAATATGAGATCTATGATTGGTTTGTAGGTAATACCGTAATATAGCCCCCTTGGCTCCTATCCTTACAACATTATCCAATTTTGGGAACGGGTGATTCTCTCAAAGAACTAATTGTGGAAACCCTGTGCAATATGGGTTTTGAAATGGATTGTTATATATGAGATTACTAGGATTATGATGACGGCATCTGTATGTCATGGTTGTGTATCCAAAATGGACATGCTTTTGACCTATTGAGTAATTCCATTATGTGTATCCAAAATGGCCTCAATATGACCCAACAAACCACGGAAAGAAATCAAGATAGTTTTGTATCGTTCCATAACGGATTTGGGACTTGTCTTTATGAGTTTATGAGAAATCCTGTTATGGAATAGTGAGTTGGAAACCACATCCAAATTGCCGTGATGATCGTCCCGTAATAATAAAATGGTTTTATGTACGGTTATAGATTGTTATTAGTAGAAACACGTGATTATTGAGAAAGAAGAAGTTGGATGGGAAAAAAAGAAAAAGAAAATACAGTACAAAGCAGATTCGCAGCAATTGACATGAAAAAAAGCGGTTAAAGGATTCATAATTACAATTAAATGCACACTAGCAAGTAGCAACCAACAACCTATAAAATGAGTACCTACTAAACCTGATTGTAAATGGATATTACCCGGAAAAAAATCACATTGAAAACATTATTTACGTATTTTGAATTCGTATTTTCAAAAGAGATGAGAAAAGGCAAGGGAATGCTCATGCCGATCTCTAACCATTTCATAAAAATACAGTTAAATTAAGATTCAGATAAGTGTATTCTCAAATTTCATTGGAATAAGGGAAAATGGAAAGTAAATTTGTTAGATTTAGTTAGTTGTCACTAACCCTGACACCAACAACCCACGTTCGAACTTGAGTGGTTAGGGTTTTGTGGAGGGTGGTTAGGGGGCTATAAGGGGGTGGTGAAGGTACTAGGCTGGACGGCAAAAAAGGTGGCAAGCAGGTTTGGGGTGGTTTTCGGGGTGGTGAAGGTGGGTGGGGGATTCTTTTTGAACTTGGGTGGTTAAGGTTTTGTGGAGGGTGGTTAGAGGGCTATAAGGGGGTGACGAAGGTATCAGGCTGGGCGGCGAAAGGTGGCAAGCAGATTTGGGGTGGTTTTTGGGGTGGTGGAGGTGGGTGGGGAATTGTTTTTGAACTTGGGTGGTTAGGGTTATAGTTTCGAGGGAGGTTGGGGTTTTAGTGATGGGTGGGGCTGGGAGTCTGCGGCGCCGACGAGGGGTGCGGGAGGGGAGTTGATTGGTTATGGTTGGTGGTTGGGTGGAAGATGGGGAAAGGGAATAGAAAAGATAGGGGGTGGGTTTGAGAAAGTGTTAGAATAGGAGAATGAGAAATGGAATGGGTATGATAAAAGTGGCCTAAAAACACAATTAAAGGGAATGTGGGCAGTTGATTCCCATTTCCTTTGATTAATACCCTTAACCAAACACACCCTTAGTTCTGCTTTTTTTACCCTCTTATTTCTTGTAAAATGTGAAGAAGGTAAGTTGAAATGCTAAGTTTGACTTTGTAGAAGACTAGTGAGTTTGTAACTTGTGGAGCTGTAGGTTTTTTTGTGCTGAAAAGTGCAGGTTGAGATGTTGCATGTGACTTTTTAGAAAACATGTGTGTGTTAGTTATGAGTCGAGGTTCAAGTTTAGTAGCTTAAAGTCAACAATTAACTTTAAAATAATGTTGTAGCTTAATATGAGGTATCCTTTTTAAGGATGAAGTAAAAAACATATACTATAGTAAATCTTGAGTTAAAAATAATTTTTTTAGAACAGAGAGAAAAAAGTAGCAACTCACTCACGTGAGGAAGGAGGATTTTTGCTATGAACCGTCTAATTATGTTTACAATGGCATTTTAGATATTTTGTTGTTATTTTGTTAGTAAGGGTATTTTAGTCTTTTTCCTTTATGTTGTAGCAAGTGGGTTAAATGAGGTAGTTAGTCTATAAATAAGGAATTAGTGTGTGTAATGTTTCATCATGGAGAAATGAAATAAACAGTTGAAGTTCAGTTTGGGGGTCCTTGATTACTCGAAAATCAAGAAAATCAATTAATTCTTTGCGGTTCTTAGCAGTTGGTATCAAAGCGGTGACTCCTGGCGGCAGCAATGGTGGCACCCTCGCAGTCATAGCGTATTAAGCAATTGGAGAGCAACTTTTCGAATCTTCAGGATACCATTACCAAGGAAATTTACGAGGCGTTAGAGAAGGCAGTGGCCACTCTACAGCAAACCGTGGCTGCCCAGATCGCTGCAAGTATAGAGAAGATTACCTCTCCTTTCCGAACGGAGGCCCAAATAATCTCGGAGAAGGTGGAATAAAGGGAGGCCAGATCTCAAGAAGAATTGAAGGCCCAACTTGAAAGGGTTCGAATTAATCAAGAAAGCTTTCAAGAAGAGGTGTGTTACACCTTGAGCAAGGTCGGGAGTGACCGAGATGGGCCAATGGGTGGCCGGGGAGGCGCCTCCGGTGGTGGTTGGCGGTTTAAGGGATTGGACATTCCCTCTTTTGAGGGTATCAATGCAGATGAGTGGATCTTTGAGATGGAATAGTTCTTTCGTTTTTTCCAATTAAATGGAGAAGAAAAATTAAAGGCTGCCATCTTTGGCCTTGACAAGCACTCGCGGCTGTGGTGTGAATGGTGGGGATCGCCGGCGACCAATTTTCCGGTGGGGAGAATTAAAGGAGCAGCTTATGAGTTTTTCTTCAGCAATTGATGGAGGCGGTGCCAGTGGAAGCGGCTCTGGCGGCGGACCGAGAGGTGGCGGCAGTGTCATCAACTTGGTTGGCAGTGAAGTGTCGTGGTGCTCTAAAGGAAACTTAGAAAAGAGCATTCTGGAAGCTGTTGGTAAACCTTATGATACTTCTACTATATTGGAGAAGAATCCTGAAATTAATACTAAGGGTAATATGGTAAAAGATCCATGGCATGACATCAGTGTTGACTGTTGAGGTAATAGAGGGTGGATCACATGCCAACTTAAGGTCTACTACTATTAGTGGGGCCAAGCATTTACATGGGCCTGCCAACTTCAAAGCCACTTGTTCTTTTAATAGGGAAAAGCAAACTGATCAGATTCCAAAGCCCTATTCTCCACCCCAAGACCCACATCCTTTCCATCATTTGCTCAACCTACTAAGCATGTATATGGGATCTATTATAAAAAAAGATGGTGAATTGGATGAGGATGTTGCTCATATAATCAAATCAAGCTAGTTAAAGTGGAAATGAGCTTCAAGCTTTCTTTGAGATTAGGTGATGCCACAAAGACTTGAGGAAAATTCTATCTTACAACTATTAGACCGACAGTTATATGAAACTATGTGTTATTAGGCTTTGAAATACCTCCAGGCTCAAAAGATGAAAGTGAGATAGATGATTATGCTTCGTTGGATGTGTGGGCATACAAGGAGGGATAAAGTTAAGAAATGGGGTTATAAAAAGAAGACAGTGGTAAATCATGGTAATGGCTATGGATGATAAGATGAGGGAAAATTGGCTCAACAAAGCCTTAATCCCAAAATAATTTGGGGTCGGCTAGAGTGCTAGACAATGAGACATTATATGGAATTGCCAAAATTATTTGCACATTTTTTCTCCTTGCATATTTCCATATCTAACGCCAACTCCCCCTCTAGCCCTAAAAGCCTCATATCCTCATCTAGGTTTGTTTTGGTCACCCTCTAGATTTCTCCTTCCCATCCTTTTGTCATTCCTTAAGCCTTCTTCTTGATGCCTTGATCGGTCTGTCTCACATGACCAAACCACGTGGAAGGAGCACTGTTTTTTTGTGTCACTTATTATGGGAACGGAAATGTTTGAAATGCTTTACATACGAGGTGTTTGAGTGTAGTGTTAGTTATTGGTGGCAACCTAATAAAGCGGTATACTTTGGGTGTGAATACTCCGTACAAATAAACATAATCACATGATTTCTTTTGATAATTTCATAATATGGTGTACAAGAGGGTGTGGTCTGAGATTTGATGTGAGGTATTTGCAATGGGTATATTGGTGTTATAGTTCAACAGTGAAAAGGAATATTACGTCGCTCGTGATTCTTGCAGTTTGGAGTTTTTACGCTCCTGTTGTGAGGGGTTCTAACATTAAGTTAGGGCTGTCCTGTTATCAATGCTGTGTTCGAGTATGGTCATCTTAGGCACATGGTTTATGGCGCTGGACATGGTCTGAGGCTTCTCTGAGTGAGAAAGTCTTTTTGGATTCTTGCTCTAATCATCATGCACTGCCTGTAGTTCTGTTTAGTATCACCTCGTGAAGATTCTATGGGTCTGAGGAAAATAACTAAGGTCAGAAGCAATAGGCATAGTGATTAGTACTTTCAACAAACATTTAAGTAATTCTTATCAATTTTTCTTTGAGTGCTGATAAGATGGGCCAAATTCTTATCAATTGTTCTTTGAGGCATAATGGTATGAAGGCTCTTAGCATTTTGATTCAAAAAGTGGAAGTACATATAGCACTATACTAATAGAATATGTGAGCACTGGTATGGATAGCTTTGATACAAACAAAACTGTGCTGTGCCTTGCTCTTACTCTCCAAAGATGTTGAAAGGGTCTAGGAAGTATATACTTCTCTAGGAGTTAATATGACTGACATGTTTTGTTTCATCAAAATAGACTTAATGTAACATGTTGTTATCACATATTTGCATTTGCTTATTTCTGACTCCTTTAAAATAGCACATCTTGTGGGTTTTCATACAAGTTCTTTTTGTGGTTTCTTTTGTGACATTCAGCAAAATTAAGGGAACTTAAAATTTTAATACTTTTTTTTGCCAGGAAACCCTTGTGTTTAACTCCCATTTGCATACAATCTATAATGTTCCCGCTCTATGATGTGTTTTGTCATGAAACTGAAGCTTCTCACAGTTTTCCCAACTGATTTCTAGCTTCTCGGGAGGAGCAATGGATTTCAAGTTGCCTCGACTCATCAGCCATGCACAAAAGGGCTTTGGTTGTGGAGTGCACCCTTAAAGAGGATTGCTCTTGATGGAACAGAATACAACCTTATACTATTGGATAGTGAAGGAATTGACGCTTACGACCAAACAGTCAGTGTTTCCTCTGTTTTATGAGTCACTCTCATCTTATTTTTCTGGAATCATTATTGTATTTTCATCCATGCTTCTTGGGTTTTCAATAACTTTTAAGGATACTATTGTGGTTACTATTTTTAGTTTTGTGTGTAGTTTTCTTCATTGTATTTGATTTACATGTTATTTTTACAGGGAACATATAGCACACAAATATTTTCCTTGGCGGTTCTCTTATCCAGCTTGTTTATCTACAACCAGGTAGGAAACTTAACAGATTTGGTATTTACTAATGAGTTGCATATTCTATGTTGATATGTGCTTATTAATTTGTCTATTTTTATTCCTCCGATATTATCTATATAGATCACTCGTCTTTTTTATAGCATAGCGAGTGGTTGCTAATTTTTTGTTAATGCAGATGGGTGGAATTGATGAGGCCGCGTTGGACAGGTTATCACTTGTGACCGAAATGACTAAACATATACGTGTCAGGGCCTCTGCAGGAAGGACCACAGCTTCTGAACTTGGGCAATTTTCACCGATCTTTGTTTGGCTTCTGAGGGTAATTTTCATATTATTGCTTAACACAAGCTTCTCGCTTCTTTAATTTACAAGCAAATCATTGTGCAGGATTTTTATTTGGATTTGGTTGAAGATAATCGGGAGATAACGCCTCGTGATTATTTGGAGCTCGCTTTGCGTCCTATTCCAGGTGATGGGAAGGATATGACCACAAAAAATGAGGTATGCATGTCAAGACATTCTTATTCTGCTCGATGAAAAAATGAATAATAAAACAATGATGTGCTGCATCTTGTAGTTAAATTTTAGAATTAGAGCTTATTAAAACATGCGCTGCACCTTAATCCTAAAGCGATGGCACGAGGACTTCCTAAGAGGTCGCCCATCCTAGTACTATTCTCGGCCAACCACGGGCTCGGTGGGGTCGGCGGCATGGGAACAGAAGGACTTCCTAGGAGGTCACCCATCCTAGTACTATTCTCGTCCAACAATGCACCTGGATGTGACATATTTTTACACTGGCTGTCACAGGCCTATGGCCTACCACAACCTTCCTCCTTTATCCGGGCTTAGGACCGGCAGTGGGAAACCCACTGACGGAGTTAACTTGTTAAAACATGGAATAGTAAAAAGAAAAAATTCACTTATTTGTTAGTTCTTACTCCCTTCACCGCTACAATAAATTGAAGTCCTGTGTTCTCTTGTCCAATTCCTGCTTGTCACTTTTCCATTCTAAGTTTTTTTCTTAAATTTCCTAAACTCTATAATTTTTAAATATTTCTAAATATTTATGAAATGGATCAAACAACACAATTATTCTTTGGCTTTGGATTCATTGTAAACTGTTTGCTCTCAGAGTTGTGATTTGTGATATTAATTTAATTATATATTGTTATTGCGCTTTAAGTCAATTGTCAATCAGGACATCACTCTGTCATCAAGCATTCATGCATCCACTATTTATGCTGACGACCTGACGTGTACAAGATGGTAACTATGGTTTACTTTTTTTTCCCCACATATTCCTGCATAATCATCAATATTAGCTTTAACTCCTCTGTATCAAGATAACTTTTGTTCTTGATGTATTGATGATTCAGTAAATACTCAATGTCCCTACACATTTTGCTTTATCTCCTCTGGGAACTGCTCGTTTAATAGCTTACCTTAAAGTTCAGCAGACTCTTTATACAAACATCAGAAACTTTCTCTTGGAAATTGTCCAATGTTGAATGCAGTTCAGTGGGTAATGTGAGAGTTTGGAAGTTGGAAGAGTGGCTGTGGATATCCATCTTATTTCCACCTGATTTGTAATCTATCTAGAAGGTCACTAGGGCACTGTATTTAGTTTTGACTGGAAGAGGTTTGTATATGGAACATAGATGTCTTAGATGTAACGGGTGCAATGGGTAAATGCGGAACCTTTGATGATATAGCCTGCCAGTTTGAAATGGTTTGGGAATTTGGGATTATGGGAGGTGGTTGGCAAATTGGATGTGCATATCAACTTTTTCTGTCTCTGCAACAATGTCATCAGGTCATAGTGTCATACTTGCAATCTTTTTGTTTAATAATATGGTACAGGTGTAAATGAAATATCAATAATAATAACAACATTCATGGACTGCTTGTGTGATGATGCAAGCCAAACAAGTGTGCGTTGTGATACTGATATTTTACTCAATGACTATTAGATTCGGGAATCAGTTCGTGCTCTCTTCCCTGACCGTGAATGCTTCACCCTTGTTCGGCCGCTGAACAGTGAGACCGAACTTCAACACCTTGATCAAACACCAGTAAGTATTTCTTTCCTCTAATACACTTTCGAGTGGTTTATACTTCTTGCAGTTAACTTATTAATGATGTATGTATGATATGCAGTTGCAAAAGTTTAGACCAGAATTTAGATTGGGTCTGGATGCTTTAACAAGGTTTGTGTTTGAGAGAACTAGGCCCAAGCAAATTGGGGGAACCGTTATGAACGGACCTATACTTGCTGGTATAACCCAATCATTTTTAGATGCATTGAATGGTGGTGCTGTTCCTACAATAATATCATCATGGCAGGTTAGCCTTCCATAATATATCTTTGACCCATCTGCATTTGTGTGTGGTGTTGATGCTTGCTAAATTTCTTTATGCACTCGTGAATAAATGATTATATATGCTTTCCATGATCAACCAGAAATGCCCCCTCCTCCCTCTTTCTCCCGGCTGAAAAGATAAAGTGAGAGCACCTCAACAAGTCTCCTTATAGATCTTGTAGATGTATTAACGATATTTTGATAGTCGCATTGCTATGTAGAACTAATTGATACTCCATCCTTGGAAGCTTGGCCATTTTTGTTTTCAGTTTGTCAATAAGGATTTCTCCATTTCTGTTTTATGTAATATGGTATACAAATTCCTGCTTTTCTCTTATCTACGTTTGAAAGTACAAAACTACCTATTTAGTCAAGATAACCCTTTATTAAGTACAGGATAGGAAATGGAGCTAACAAAAAGGAATAGATTGATGGAGGAAATTAATTTCACTTCAAAGTAAGTGAATTTATATTAGCACCGACGTGTATTATGGAATGAGAAAATTTGGTCAAATTTATTTATAATGAGGAATGATAGTATACTATCTAAAAATCCACTTAAAGTGCTATGAACTGACATAGTTGATCAGAAATGTGAATGACAAATAGAGAATTAAAAGATGAAAATGATGATTAATGAAAGATAATTGGTGATAAATCTTATTGATTGAAAGATGTAACACTAAGCAAGATAATTATCAAGCATTCGAGAGGCTTGATTCTCTCCCAATACAAAGCATTCGAGTGGCCTGTTCACTCCCAAAGAAAGAGATTACTCTCAAAATACATTCCACCGCTCCTTTCTATCTAACACGCTCTTATTTATAGAAATTCCCTCCCAATAAAACCACTAGAGCCTTCTATTAGTTTCTAGTAACAACTTATTTTGTACATTCCTAAACTACCCTTCCCTTAAATGCCAGTTCATAGCATTACTTGCCGCCCAAACTTCCACCTTGTCCTCAAGGTGGGGGGTAATCAGCACTTGGTCTGCGACGTTGGTGAAAGTGTGATTTGTTGCAGTTGCTGCAATAGTCAAGCAAAGTCCTTGCTTCAGCTTGGGGTATAGCACGACGGTACCATCAAGGGGAGTTTGCATGCATTGCCCGGCTCTTGGCATTTTACTCTTGAACCTGTTTAGGTGTGAAGAACAGGTTTGGATGAGTGGGAGAAAAGGTAGGAGTAGAGTTTTAAATTTGTGATCTGGAAAAATCAAAACCATGGTTATATGTGAAAAGTTGGGTGTAAAAAAGTGTGGGGTTGAATTGAGACTAATGAGACTGAGTGGGTTGTGGAATGGAAAATTGGGGTGCAAAATTTTGGGCTTGAAAAATAAGTTGAGGTTGAGATATCTGCTGAATAGTATGGGCTTGTGGGATGAGAAATTTTTGGACTGATATTGGGTGGCATGACTAGTAGGGAGGTTGAGTGTATGTGTAGAGTTGGGAGTGGAGTAATTAGGTATGAGAGATACAACTATGGGATTGTGCTGAAATTAATGAGCTCAACTTTAACTTTTATCTCTTCAAAAGAACAAACAATTTTATATTGGTCAGGCCCACTATCAAGAAATTTAGTACTAATTTTAATTTCCCAGGGCTGATTTGAAGCCTTCCTTTTCCATACTAAAATGATGCATGTTGGGCCCATGGTTGAGTAAATCTTCAAACCTTGAAACCTACCACATAGAATGTGAAATTACCCTTTCTAACATCTTCTAAACCTATCTTCTCCACAGCAATGAGTCTGAAGCTAATCCTGTAACCCAACAGTGTTGGAAGTTTCTGGAAACCACCACCATCTTCTGCATTCAGCATACCTTCCACCACCTTCATCTTTTCTCTCGCCGGTCCACCCTCTCTTCTCCACGGGCAGTCACCGGGGCCACCGCCGGATCCACTTCCATCGGCCCCTCCACGCTCAGAAATTTCTTTGACCGGCCCACCCATGGAACAAGCAGATCCACTTGGCATTCCATCATCCTCAAGAACACGAGGTCGACCAACAAATTCACGTGCAAAACCACCTTGAACTCCGGTGAAAAGACCCGAACCACCGCCAGAACCGCTACAATCAGAACCGCCTTTCTCAAAAACCTCGTGCGTGATTCTTGCAAAACTGCCCTTACCACTGAAAAAGCAATCAACAATGTGACAAGTTTCTCCTCCGCCATAACCACCGGTAAAATCGCCAACCCTTCTGCCAAGACCGTGCGTGACGGTGCATAATATCTCTTCTCCGGTTAAAAATCTCGAAGAACCGTCCGTACTCTCCTGCTCTTCCCGTTCTATCACTTCTTTTATTGGCTTAGCTTTATTTTCCTGGCGAATCTTGCTTAATTGCTCTTGAATTTTGACAGAGTTGGCCTCCACGTTTTTAGTAATTTTTTGAGTTACTTTTTGAGCAAGTGAACATGATTCCTCCTCAATCTTCTTTTGTAACCGCATCATTTCAACTTTTACAACTTTTACAGTCTGCTGAAAGGAGTTTAAGGACTTAGCCATTCTTTCCTCCCAAGTTTCTATGGCCTGTGACACAACATCAACAGCCATGTAACCACCAGGACTCGTTCCGCTCTGATACCATTTGCTATTAACTGACATAGTTGATCAGAAATGTGAATAACAAATAGAGAATTAAAAGATGAAAATGATGATTAATGAAAGATAATTGGTGATAAATCTTATTGATTGAAAGATGTAACACTAATAATTATCAAGCATTCGAGAGGCTTGATTCTCTCCCAATGCAAAGCATTTGAGTGGCCTGTTCACTCCCAAAGAAAGAGATTACTCTCACAATACATTCCACCGCTCCTTTCTATCTAACATGCTCTTATTTATAGAAATTCCCTCCTAATAAAACCACTAGAGCCTTCTATTAGTTTCTAGTAACAACTTATTTTGTACATTCCTAAAATACCCTTCCCTTAATTGCCAGTTCACAGCACAAAGCCATTTTTATTTAAAGCACGAGCAATAATAAAAATTTCTCTCCTAAATCCTCCCTCTACTTGATACTATAATACTACATTTGGTTCATGTTAGTTCCAAACACTTCCTAATAAAGGAAAGTTCACATTAGTTGCACCACTTATTTCCCCACATTTAGTAATTATTTATTCTTATCTCTCTCCTTATTACATGTATTTTATCTCTCTCTATCAATTTTACACTAAAAAAAATTGCCTTGGGAAATGTGTTACATATTTGTTGTAACTAACATAAACTGGAGGTAATATTTAAATGTTCCCTCTACTTAATCAAAATTGAAATACCCCATCATCTTTTAAATTCTACTTTACAATGTTCAATTTTCTTTTCTTAAAAGTATTTTTATTAGAAGTTGTCATTATTATTTCTTATTGTTTTTTTTTATTATCCTAAATTTCAATGTTGCCTTTCATTTTTTTAGTTTTATCTTTTTTTAAACGTTCTCCCATTATTGTGTTATAGATAACAATTATAATTGTATTATGGTATTATTGATTATATATGCTTCAATTGTATTTCTTATCTAAATAATATTTTCTCCATCTTTATTTTTGGTCCGTCTTCATAAAATTTCATTGTCAATAGGAGATGAAAATATTATGAAATTTATGAAAATAAAGTTACTTTATTAATTCAATCAATCAAAAGCCTTATGCCTATAAGTGGGGTCGGCTACATGAACCAAAGTGATTATTCCGGGCTGTCTCCCAGAAAGATTTTCCTCCTCCACCCCCTACGATCGAGAGCCTCAATATCTTATAAATTCATCTGCTTCATATCTTTTCTAACTCCTTCCCGCTGAATCATTTTTTGGTCTCCCCTACCACGCTAGAAACCCCCCTGATCTCACTCTTCCACTCTTTGTACCCAGGGGTCTCCGTGTTACATGTCCAAACCAACAAAAACGATTTTCTTTTAGCTTGCTCACAATATCCGCAACACCAACTTTCCTACAGATATCTTCATTTCTGATTCTATCTCATAGAGTGTTGCCACACATCCATCTCAACATCCGCATCTTTGTAACCCCTACCTTTTGAATGTCCCAAATTCGAAATAATTATAGAAAAAGTTGTAGTTAGACAAATTAAGCACGTATTACTTATTCTCTAAAATAACTAAATGAGAAACTGCTAAAATACATTTTTCATCTAGACTTTGTATCATTTTTTTGTAGAAAAAATATAAAATTCTTGTTTCACATCTAAATATAAACAGAGTATTTGTGGTATTACCTAGTAATCCCTATTCCACTTAACAAGTGCCCTATAGTTGTTTCACTTCTTTTGGGGATACCTTTTCTTCCACCGAAGACTTTTATGACCCAACTTCTGTTGTTGATGGGACTTCTTTCCTATATGTTTCTTTGATTGCATGGCTTCAACTCTACTACCCCTTTTGTTTCAAATGCACTTATCTTTCTAATAATACCAACGATTCTTAGCATTTCAAATGTTATTTTGCACTCTGTTTCATGTTAAGTTATTTTATCCTATAGAGTGTTGAAGAAACCGAGTGCAGAAGGGCGTACAACAGAGCTGCTGAAGTCTATATTTCTTCCTTTAACAGATCAAGGCCACCGGAGGAAGTAAGTGTCTTTCTTGTTTGATACTTTGTGATGTAATTATATTTCTATTTATGCTCTCATGCTATGTTTTGTAGGCAGCACTTAGAGAGGCACATGAAGAAGCAGTGCGATATGCATTGAGCATATTTAATTCAAATGCTGTAGGAGCTGGTCCAGCAAGGATGAAATATGAGATGCTTCTGCAGAACTCCTTTAAGAAGGAATTTGAGGTCATTAATGTTTGTTTGTTTCTAGATAGTTTCCTGCAAATCGTATCAACTATTGTCCCCTTCTGTCAATAAGATGATGCTCTTTACTTGCCATTTTTATTAAGTGATTAGGTTCAAGATATGTTAGTTATTGTGAAACGATGTTGCTTGCAGACATTATGAAGTAATGTAAAAATTAAGGTTTTCTTCTGACTTGAAAAATTACTTTGGAAAATTATTAGCCTTCACAATGGACTAGGCTAGACCATTGTTCCTTAGGCACAGTTTCATTCAGAGCGTAGGATTCTGCTGACGACTCAAAACTAGTAGACACTGATCAAATTATCAGTAGAGAGTTCAATTACATTAATTTGCGGCAATAATGAAAATAAAAGATGCTTACACTCTGTGATAGCAGACCGATGTCATGATGCTTTCCATGCACTAGAATTTGGAAAGATAATCGACCATTTTAGAGAAACAGACCCTCCATCAGCAGCTGCAAAAGGTTATTCAGTAACTTGATACAAGCCATCCATTACAAGGCAACAGATTTTGGACAGACTAGATCAAAGGTTAATGCTTAGTTGGAGCATTCTATACGAAAATTAGAAGATCAATGATTTAGGTTAAGTTCAAGTAAACTGAATAAATGGAGTGCCATGGTACGCGGTGGAGGCAAAGCATTATTTAGTGACATTAGATGGTGAGTAGCTTGAGTTTGTTTTACGGAGAAATGGAAATATTGACCAAGGTGTAATTTATCGAATTAGATTAGGTTACTTAAATGGAGAGCAACAACTAGGTTACTGTGATGTAGAGCTTCCAAGGGAAATTCGATAGGATGACATTTCTACCAGTGTTATTATATGGGTCAGAACAAACACGGATCTAAGTGTTTAACTGTTAATTAGTAAAGAAGAAGCATATTAAGAATAGGGGTATAGCAGAGAGAATAAGTTCTACCAGTATTCATATATTGGGATTGATATGTATACCTTTAGAGAGAATAAGGAATGTGAACATTCAAATGAATCTTAATTTTATGAATACTGAGGGTAAAATAAACGAGAATCAGCTACATTGGTTTGGGCATGTGCAATGCTGCCCAAGAATTGAAATTCTTAATAGCCCTCCTGTTCCATACTTGCTTTTATTATTGTTCTCCATGTGTATAATAGAATAAAGGATTTTAAAAATATCTGTAGGTCTGAGCTTGGTTTTGGTTAGAAATTGATGAATGGTTATCGACTTTAGTCTCCTTTGGTCACTGAATAGAATTCAAAATGGGCGTATTTTTTCTCTGTGCACCTGTAAGGTAGATGGAGTGTTTGAGTGACGAGACTTGAGCTTTAGATCAGAGAACATGGACAAAAATTTGTTGATGATACATAACACAATTTATTAGCTCATACTGTTGAAAAAGGCTTTGATGTTGTTGTTGTTTTATTGGAGTGGGAGGTGGAGTGGGCAGTGGCAGATTTAATCCAATATAAGTTCTTTCCTTTGAACTAAAGTGAGTGAAAGGGTGAGGATCATATGAACTGTAAAGGAGTACTTGATGAATGTAAAGTGTTAAAAAGATCAGAGGAAAAGGGCTGAAGGTTATATGCAAGAGAAAGAAGCCATTTGCACCTGAGAATACTTAAATATTAGTACTCCGGAGTACTATTATACATTTAAACCTGCTAATGCTTGAACGTTGAAGATTTAATTAAATGTCCTTTTCTAGAAGGGGAACTCTACTTCTGCAAACTTGGCATAATACCTTCTCATCTAATTTTGTGCAGTTTACAACCTAAACCTCTAAATTACCCTCCAGTATTATTATTGGAAAATTTTATATGAATAATCTCACCTTTATCACATCCTCAACTAATAAACCCACGTAGGGGTGATTATCGAACGAGCCGAGCCCGAACTCTGCTTAGCTCGGCTCGTGTTCATTTAAATTTAGTTGAACTCGAGCCGAGCTCGAACTTTGACGAGCCGAGCCATAATCGAGCCGAGCTTTGACCAATCATTGACCGAGCTCTTATCGAACTGTTCACGAACAATTTCACCCAATATTATTCTTAGTTTATATGTTTTCTCTATTTTATTTTTTTTAAGATGTTTGTTTTTTGCTAATATTTAACAATAAGACTATTAATTTATTTATATATATAATATAACTAGAATAAATAAATTTATTTATATAACATAATATACTATTTACATATATAAAAAGTTAATCGAGCCTGTTCACGAGCTTTTCAAGCCAAGCTTAGCACAACTCAAGCTCGGCTCGTTAATGTCTCGAGCCGAACTCGAACTCGAACCGAGCTAAAACGAGCCGAGCCTTGACCGAGCTTTGACCGAGCCGAGCCATGACTGTTCGCGAACAAGCCGAGCTCATTATCACCCCTAAACCCACCTTTGATTAATCCCAAAACAAACTCACCTTTATACCTCATCTGCCCATGATGAACCAAATGACTTGTATAACCTAATAAACAGGTTTAAGGCAACTGTTGGATTCAAAAAAGTCATGTTTCTTTAATTTAACAACTGAAAAAATATCTAAATGTAACATAATTTAATGAAATATCCATTCTTTTTATAAAAAAAAAAGTTAAATACCCACCCAAACAAAATGATACTTCGTCTCTCTCCTCCCTCAACTCATTCTTCGCCTTCACTTTGTCTTTCTCCTCCCTTCTCTTCCTCCATCGACATTGAATTGAGCTCAATTCATGTACTCAGAGAATTATAATGAAGAAATTCTGTTCCAATTCGTGTGATTAGGGCTCCATTGTTCCATTCGTCTGCGGCACCACCTGCTGCCCTTCCAGCCGTTGCCACCACTCGTGCTAGGGCACCAGCTGTGGACATTTCTGCTCCTCGAAGTGTTCTTCCTTCGCTGCGGCCAATAAAAGACTAGGAGTTGCACAGCCTGTTGCCCTGCTTGAGTGCGGATGAAGCGAATATTGATAAAAAAAAAAAAATGCGTCTGGAAATGTATATTATGAGATGGAAGTACTCATATGAATTAATTTTCTCAAATTATATGGATGATTTATCTTTTAATCAATCCCACTTTATTAGTGTTTAAATCCTTCCGGATCTGGTTGTAAAAACTTGGATCTATTTGGGAATGTCATACTTAAGTTACTTCTGTAGGCAACCAATTTTGAATGAGATGAGTTTAAGAAGAGCAATTGAGATGGAGATGGAGAAGGGATTAAGAGAGAGAAGGTAATATACAGAGAGAGGAGTAACTTGACCTCATTTTTTACCATTGACATACGCTTTAAAAAAAATTCAAAATTAAATTTATTAACTGGCTTCTACCGGATACGCCGGTTCCTCACCCTTCCCTTTTCGATAGGTAAGGGCTCTAAACCTACATAAGCAGCCGAAGCAAGTAGCCCCTTCTTAATAGGTATCACTTTATCCACATTGTTCTTCCCCACTTCAAGTCATGAAATGAGATGGTTTCGTTATGGGAAGATGGGTGCAAAGGTGGGTTTGTTTTGGGATTAATCAAAGGTCGGTTTATTAGTTGCGGATGTGATAAATGTGGGTTTATTCATATAAAATTTTCCATTATTATTTTTCAGTTCTTTGCAGTTTCTATCAAGTACTTGTGATAATGTCATTATGGATTTTTTTAATGCATTTTATATAATTTGATAAAAAGTTAGAAACTATTACTCGATTGATGTAACATTGTATTATAGTTTGAATATGCTTACATAATACTCCGTATTTAAATTTAGTCACTTATTTTGCACAAACTTAGACGTCAAATTATTTTGTGGATTTTGTAGAAATATAAGGTTATCCCATCGCATATCATTTTTAAAAAATTATTTTACTGAATTGAGTAAATTCAAGTTCTCTTCTACTAACCCGGGTGATCATATGGAATTTCATGCTGCTTAATTATCCATTCATTATTTTTCTGAGTAGAAGCCATTTAAATTAAATTGTATGAAATTCTGTATCTTCTATTGTTCCGTTTATTGGAAATGTTCCTGTTATCCACCGAACTGGGGGTTTGGTTTTGTTCTTTTGTTTTTAATTGGTTAATGTCAGTTGCATGTTTTATAAAAATTAGTGCTTGCCAGACCTTAAAAAATTTACATCACATAATTTTGAAATCTTATTTTTGTGCAATGAATCAAATAACTAGGAAGTAATTAAAAATTAATTTTCTGAATTTTTATTAATTTCATAATTAATCATGTTTATTTGGTTTTATTTGCATTAATATTTGTCCTTATTATTTGTATTTTGGTTTATTTGCTTTTAGGCAAAGTTTGTAAAATAGGGACAAAATAGGATGAGTTAGTAGTAGTATATATATTAGGTAGTGGGAAGAGAGGGAATTATCCAGAAATATTTTGTGAAAGGCTTTGGCTTTTGGAGAGTTGTGACCTCAAGTCACTCTTTTGAGACTTGCAACCTCAAGTTGCTAACTATCTTTTGCATTATTCATTCTGAGTTTATCAATTCTCCACTTTAATATTCGCATATTCATAGTCCAATTATTAGATTGCTGCTAGCCTGCTACTGTGTTCTTCCTTGGTGCTCCACTTTTGGCTGTGAATTTCCAGGTCAAGAGTTCGAATTTTTCAGTGTATCGCATTTTGTTCACTAGTTATCAATCTTGTTATTTTCCCCTTTTCATCTTTAAGTTCACTCTGTTTAAAACTATATGATATGATGTAGGATTATAAGAAAAGCGCATACATGGAGGCAGATTCACAGTGCTCAGTTGTGATTCAGAATTTGGAAAAGCAGTTAAGAAAAACTTGTCATGCCCCTAATGCGAATCTAGTTCAAGTGGTCAAGGTTTGAAAACTTATCTTCTCAACTTCCTCTGCTACAATAAGGCTTATTTTGCAATACCTTCTATCATTGTTCCATTGAGTTATTGCTCATGTGGTCAAAAAACCAACTTTGTATGAGGAAACTTAAGATCTTGAGAGCTTCCTATTTTTATTGTATCCTTGGAGGAACCCTCAAATATAATGTGTTATTTAAGGCCTAATTAAAAAAATTAAAAAAAATGTTCTTTGTTCTCAGGTGTATGTTGGATAAGATGAGAGAACGTTAATAGTGTCAAATAAAACGAATGAGTAGTTTGGTCATTTAGTGCATTATAGTATGATGATAAGGCAACTTTTTTTCTTCCACCCCTTTCCTAGTGGTAATTGTCATAGAGAATTAGAGACCATTGGTAACACTAAAATATGACTTGAAATACACTAACAAGGCATTTGAAATACATTAATGAAATACCATCCTGCCCTGCATAAATGAAAATTTCTTCGTACACCTAGGTGCATGGTGATCACCATGCATTTGCTCTTAAAATAGAATAATGACTAAATATTTAGAGCATTTATGCTATACTGCCTATACATCTAGAACATTCATGTTAGATGGTTGAAATATAAAGCATAAATGTTCTAAATGTTCATTATAGATGTTCTAAATGCATAATATGGATGTTTAATTTTTAAAGTAGGTGCATGGCATGAAATATGCACCCGGGTGCACAATTCACGGATTATGTAATAAAGGAAATCAGAGGGCTGTTTTGTTATTGAATCCCTTCATCTGTAAAAATGCGTTGAGGATCCACCATATTGAAGGAACAAATAGTGGGACGTACATTCTTCGAGTGGATGCTTTTTGGCTTCCATACGTGTTCAGAAATTTTTTGTGTTCATTTTAATTTGTGATGGCTTTTTCCATTTATCTTTATGCCAAATGGGATTTAGCTCTAGCAATCGATTTAACAATGCTGACTGTAACTGTAAATCAATAAACATATCATGCTGCCATTATGCACAGTGAGACTGGTGCCTTGAATTGCATGTTCAGCATATACTGTGAACTAAATTGCCAACCCCTCTTCCATTTCTAGCCATTTAGCTGTGGTTTTTTTTTTTTTTATGTTATACTGTACTCCTGTTAATTTATTGTTTTAACAGATTGGTAATTGTTAGGCATTGCCTTTTGCTATATATATGTGCCTTAACTAATAGGTTTTCAGTGAATGACCATCATGACTTGCCAACCTTGTTAAAGCTACCATTATTGCATGCATTTTCAGATTAGTGATGAGGATAGTTCGTTTGGGATGAGCAGCTAATATACATTTTTCCTGGCAGGTGCTTGATGACCTTCTGTCAGAGTATGAAGCATCATGTCATGGCCCTGAAAAAGAAAGAAAGAAGGCGATTTTCCTACAGAAAAGGTTAGTATTGGAATTTGTTTGTGGGAAGTTTCATCTCCCTTTTTTTTATCTGATGGTGCATAAAATTTCCAGCTTGGAGGGCCCGATTTCTGATGTTGCAAAAAAGCAAATTGATGCGATTGGGCTGGAGCGAAGTGCCCTTGTATTTAAGTGCCAGTCACTTGAAGATAATATGGCTTTGCTCACTAAGAAGCTAGAAGCCAGTGAGAAGCTGAAGTCTGAGTACTTAAAGCGTTATGAAGATGCTACGAGTGACAAGAGGAAAATTTCTGATGATTATACAAACCAAGTTACTAGCCTACAAAGTAAATATAGCGTAGTTGATGAGAGGCACACCGGCTTATTGAAAATGTTGGATTCTGTTAAGAAGGAATGTTCTGGATGGAAAAGGAAATATGAAGAGATCTTATTGGAGCAAAAAGCTAAAGAGGAGGAAGCTTTGGCTGAAATACATGCTTTCAAGTCGAGGGGTAGTGCTGCTGAAGCTAGTTTAGCTGCTGTTCGTGAACAAGCTCAGTCTGTGAAAGAAGAAGCAGATGAGTGGAGACGGAAGTATGAAATCGCTGCTAGGGAGGCAAAATTAGCACTTGGAAAAGTAGCTTCTGTGCAAGAATGTACCAATAAGAATTTGCAATCAAGGGAAGATATGCTAAGAGCTGAATTTGACAAAACTTTGGCTGATAAGGTCAGAGATACTCTGATTTTTTTTTTTATTATATATATCCAAAAGTTCTTTATATTTGAGTTTTGGTTTGAGAGTGTGTTGATAGGGAGTTGCTCATGAATGCCTTTGCTCAGTGTCATGAAATTCCTATGCTTAATGGGAATTGGGAAGTATTGTGTATCATTATGTGTTATTTATTTGAAACTGCAGGACAAGGAGCTTAAAGATAAGGAGGCAAAGATGGATCAAATTGAGCAACAAATGACAACTTTAAAGTTAGGATTGAAGGTGGGTGTCTGCGCTTAAAGAGGGAATACTTTTACTTACTACTGCCTTTGTTTTCTTTTCAGAATACACATTCTAACTTTCATGTTTGTCGATGCTGCATTTTTTCCATTGATATTTGGAATAGTAAAAATTATAAAAAGTTTGTATTTTGAAACCATATAATAAGTTAGTCAAAGTGACGTATAATCATGCCAAAATACAAAATGTGTAGTTTATAAAAGCACGTTTGGCCATTGCATCTTTAACTACACATTAATTATGAAGTAAAGGTTGATATCTGCACCTACTCATTAAGAATTTAATAATAGATTTCTATATGACTCCATTTGACTCCATTAATGTTGACTCAATCTGCTGTCATGGTGGGAGTAAATCTGGTCTGTAATGAAGCTAGGATGCATCGATGCTCATTTAGTAGGATGCATCTTTTGATGAATTAAACTCAACTAGGCAGGATTGGATTTGCTTCTCTGTGCCTCACTTTTTTTTTTGTTCTCTAGTAGTTTACTTTAAATTTTATCTTCATGCATACTGAATTACTGATGGTTTTCTCATTATGCTTCTCTCCTATTTAGGCTGCTGAGTCAAAGGTGAATACCTATGATATGGAAGTAGTGGATCTAAGACTCAAGATTAAGGTCCTGGAAGAGAGATTAGAAGCTGCAAATGAGACAGCACAGTCTTATGAGAAACGCTCCAAGATACTTGAGCAGGAAAAAATCCATCTGGAGGATAAGTATCAATCTGAATTTATGATGTTTGATGAGCTACAAGAGAGATGTAAAGAGGCTGAAAAAGAATCAAGAAGAGCTGCCGAGATAGCAGATAAAGCACAGGCAGAAGCAGCAAATGCTTTAAAGGAACAATCTGATGTTCAGCAAATATCCATGGAAAGATGGGCCCGTATTGAGAAAGCAGAGAGGCAGATTGAGAATATGAAGAGGCATAATATGGACCTATCTGATGAACTTACAAGAATCCGTGCATCTGAGATTGATGCAAAATCTAAAGTGAATTTACTTGAGGGTAGACTTGAAGAAAGAGAAAAGGAGATAGAATCTCGAATGAAATTGAACAATGCTGAAAGATCCGGCACAATTCAAGTCCTTAATGATCTACTTGAGACAGAATGTAATGCTCGGGCAGAAGCCAACCGTAGGGCAGAAGCACTCTCTCTCCAGCTGCAAACCACACAAGGTAAGCTTGATTCAGTCCAACAAGAGTTGGCTTCTGTTTGTTGGAATGAATCAGCCTTGGAAGCAAAGCTCAAGGCTACTACTTCCAATGTTAAACGACACCCGGTGATAGAGGCACCTCCCCTTCAACTGAGATCTGATTCTCCTGAAGATGACACGCTTATTACTCGAGTCAAGAAGAAGCTTAAGACCATTGGTAGCCCTTTTCGACAAACAGCACAACCAGAAGAAGATGGCAATGATCAACAGAATTCAGAAGATTATACTAAGTTTACAATTCAGAAACTCAAGCAAGAACTTGTAAAACATAACTTTGGCGCTGAGCTGCTGAAGCTGGCTAGTCCAAGTAGGCAGCAAGTCCTTGCTCTGTATGAAAGATGTATCCTTCAGAAGTTTTGATCAGCTAAAATCTGTCTCGGTGACAAAGTTGGCTGGCATTCGACATAATCCGTGTTTTCCTGACTTTGTGCAAGTGTGCATATTTAATTCTTTCATGAATCTTCAAAAATCATGGTGTGAATACGAGTTTGAGAAGTCTGCCTTGAAGAATAGTCTGCAATTTTTGGTTCTTTGCTCCATTGGTAATTACATAGGTCATTTGTTTTTTAGAATTATTCTTGGTTGTGGTATAGTGAGTTGAAATAATGGTATTATGTTGCGTGTATAGGTATTCTCTGAAGGGCTACAATCTTTCAAAAATTGTTATGATATTTTGTTTGTGATTTTTGAGAGAGGATCTACAATATTGGTGATTTGGTATAATATTCTTCTGGTTTGATCAACTTAGTACTTACTCTTTTGCCCGTTTAAGATGCAAGCTAGTAAATTATGCATTAATAATGTGTTGTAATTAATTTGCCTATGACCAAATGCCTCACATAGTATTGTCGATCATGTTAGCCTCTATATTTGCCAAAATTCCTATGGCATGATATTTGCCCGAAAAACTTATTTTTTTTGTATATTGTCTCTTGGTTAATTTTGAAAGAACATAACTTAGAAAGTTTAGATTAGTTAGATAAGATAGGATTGAATAAATTATTTAGTTGTCCTTTCTGGACTAGTGGTTGTGGATGACTAATATCTCTACCTAAGTATCTTTGTCTCTTGTAGGCTATGCACACAAACCAATGTGTGTTTTAAAAAGGGTGATACATGTGGGGGTAGGTAAAGTGAATAAGAGAGTAAAAGATTGTCAGGAAATAATTTTTTAAAAAATAGGCAAAGATAATGAGACAAATGGATTAAAATTTAAAATCCGGTATGTGGTGGCTCATATTTGAACTCTATCTTGGTGTGTGAAGTCCATAAAATTTATTTTTAATTTAAGGAAAAATTTATAAATTATTGAGATTGACATAGATTTAATGACTTATTAATGAGCGATGCGTGATTGCTCATTTTGATAGAATTATAAAGTATTATGTTTTCCAAACCAAATTTTACATTTTAATATTATTATAATTTGCCTATTTTAACAATTCTACCATTTGATTTATATGGTAAATATATCATGTTGAGAAACTTGTTATTTTCCCTTTCATTCAAAGGGCATGGTACTTGGTAGACAATGAAAGATCATAATAAATTGAGCAGTCACATTTCAAATTGATTAAAGCATGTAATTGAGATAATGTAACCTTTCAAGTTTCAATATGAACATCAATTACAGTTGTTTAATTTCCATTAATCAATTGACAGTTAGAAGTACAAAAGTCAGATTTCTCTGATCTCCCTTTTCCCAATTCAAATGACACTTTTGCCATACTAAAACCAATTCAACCCATCCAAGTTATACAATTACTTAAGCAAATAATAATAATCAGTAAGAGGGAGTTTTGAAGGCAAAAGGTCCAACAGAGTGAAGGGTAGAACCATCAGAATCAAGGATCCTCCATTTGGAAGTGCTAATATGGGCCCCAGAGATGCCATTGTTGGTGTTAGTTGGGACATAACAATGCTCAGATGATGCTTCATCAAGAAACACCCTGCACTTGCTTATACTATAAGGGGTTGATATGTAGTTTGACATGCTCATTAAGAAGTAACCCTTTTTGTCTGTGAGTGGTGTTTCTACTGACAAGGGTGATGTTTCATACCCATTCTTTGTGTCCTTCACTCTACATGTCACTCTTGCCGTTGCCCCTGTCAATCGCATATACGTTTAAAATGGGTACAACTTTAAGAAACAGATCGTAGTATGCAGCATAAATAATATGAAAAATGGAAAGTTTGGCTAGGATAAATATAAACAATAACCTATGTACGACCATTTAGCACAAACTAACTGGGATCTACAAAATAGCATGACCTATTGGCTCGGGTGTGCAAAGTAGCATTGCATAAATGACATCAGAGCACATCATTGTTCATGCTACTTTGCACATTCGAACTAATTGTTCATGCTATTTTGAACACCAAAAAAAATTAAATGGAATATTCGTTGTTTTCTTGTGATTTCTCAGGCTCTGATGTCATTATGTTAGTTTACACACTCAACTTAATAATTAAAGCTATTTCCCACACCCTAGTGATTAATTTGTGCTAGATGGTGCACCTAAGCTATAATTTGTGGCATCCTGCTGCCCAATTTTTTCTTTAAAAAAATATGAAGATTACAAAAAAGGACTCATCGCAATACTAACTATCTATCTATCTATGAGAATAATGATCGATTGATTACCTTGCATAGGGATCAAAACTCCATTGTCTTTGCAATAGATCATGCCTTGAATCCTGATAGCATCTTGGGTTGAGTCTCGATGCAAGCTATGACCATCCTTGTAAGTCGGATACTCTTGTTGAGGTGTGTAACGATGTAGGCTATGATCATCCTTGTAACTCGGATACTCTTGTTGAGGTGAGTAACGATGTAGGCTCTGACCCTCCTTGTAAGTCGGATACTCTTGTTGAGGTGTGTAACGATGTTGGCTCTGACCATCTTTGTAACTCGGATATTCTTGTTGGGGTGTGTAACGATGTAGGCTATGGCCATCATGGTATTCTGCATAAGCAATGCCTAGAAATGCAACAACAACAATGGTACAAACTAAAAACAAATGATGAATAGACATTTTTATGAATCACAAACTATTGCTATTGTTGCCTGAGTTTTTTGCTTTTTTTGTTTTCCTTTTTTGCTAGCTCCTATATGCTTTCATTACCTTTATATTATATTTATGAATGTCTTAATTTTCTAATTTTGGCCGTCCTAAGCCTACGTGCGGGAAGTAGTTGAGCTCATGTTTGCAGCCAATCTAACAAAAAGATTTGCACACCACTAAACATTGACTTCAACTATTTCAACCAAAAAAAAAGGGAAAAAGTAGTACAAAAACCGTACCTCTATAAATGTCAACCAGTTTGATTTTGTCATTTAGTTAAGTTAGACCGTAATGTCAAAAAAAAAAAAAAAAAAAAAGCTACGTATAAGAATTGTCGCAAGAAACGGTATCATGTCCAGACACACACTAACAATCCGTTTAATCGTTTGGTATTCAGTAAAAAAAAAATAAGGTCATTATAAAAAGCATGTCCTAAAATAAAATAAACGATAATGCACAAGAAATTACAAAACAACAATTTGAAAAAATTGCACAAAAAATTATGAAACGGGAGGAGTATAATATAATAGAAAATTCAATATTCATTTCTATGAAGTGAGGCACCTGCCCTGTGCCCCAAAATTTTTTAGAAAATTAATTCAAATAATTTATAGTACTACAAAGATTGCTATAGGCTAGTGAAAGCTTAGTTGAATTTTTATATATGGCTCCATATACACGTATTATCATATAATAATACACTTTAGAGTTTTTTGTCCAAAACTACCTTACCTACACCACTTTTTGCAAAAAAACTACCTTACTTACAAAAGCTTGTCCAAAACTACCTTTATTAGCCAATTCCTTGTTGACCACTACCTTGTTCGTTGTTCTGGCGTTGACTTTGATTTATTCTCGAAAATAATTAGCCCAATCAATGTTTTGGGGTCATTTTTGCCCTAAAAGGATTAAATATGAGGTCGGAATCTACAAAAAATGGTCGCATAAGCTTCTATTTGCATTACAAAATTTGTCTCGATATGCGTTCATTGATTTGCGTGCCAAAAAAATTTATCCCTATCAAGGTTTTGGTGGGTCATTTTTGCTGTAAAGGTTCAAATTTGAGGTCGGAATTTGCAAAAAACGACCAGATTGGCCAGCAAAGGCAAAGTCAACGTCGAAAT
The DNA here is from genome assembly GCA_951394345.1 of Salicornia ramosissima. Classification (NCBI taxonomy): domain Eukaryota; kingdom Viridiplantae; phylum Streptophyta; class Magnoliopsida; order Caryophyllales; family Amaranthaceae; genus Salicornia; species Salicornia ramosissima. The sequence continues at coordinate 14,623,977 of OX596235.1, forward strand.
AGTGAATAAGGTAGTGGTCAACCAAAAATTTGCTAAGTAAGGTAGTTTTGGACAAACTTTTGTAAGTAAGGTAGTTTTTTACAAAAATTGGTGTAGCTAAGGTAGTTTTGGACAAAAAACTCTACACTTTATTTAGCATAATTAGACCTAGCAAACTGTAAACGTGATATAATATCCAAAATACCTCATTCGAAATTTGATTTTGGACTGAAACGATAATTTGAAATCCATTTTGAAACAATCCGAAACTCATCTCAATCGAATAGATCCGATATAAAAGCAATCCGAAATTATTAAATTATACTCACTCCTTCCCTTTTGTTTTTCCCATTTCCTAAAATGTTGTTTATATAAGCTATTCTCAAATTGAATCTTTCATATAATTTTTTTTTTAAAAAAAGAAAAAAAAAAACAAATTTCACTTTTCATTTGTAAACTGTGGCAATATTTATTACATATTCTTTTTCGGTACAACTTGATTTTGAAAAAAAAAAAAAAATCAACCTCCTAATGCATCAAACTATCTTTTCAATCATTATTTTCTCTTTTCAACCAACACATTAATTACGTTGTCCATCTTTTTTTTTTATTATTATTTGATAAGTGTAAATACAAAATATAAGCATCTCGATTATTATATTGTTTTGCTCTCACTTTTATTCATTTTCTAAATTTTCTCTTAGATTCCAAATGGGAATAACAAAAGGGAATGGAGGAAGTATCATATATAATACTCAATTCTTTATACTTGCATTTTTTGTGAACATACTTTTAAATTCTAATCGTTAATGTCATAATTAATTTTTTTTTTTAAATGTTCATTATTATTATGTAGATGATAAGAAAATTATATTCTGATATACAGTTGTAAGAATTAATATATATAAGGAAAAATTAACATAAATAATCCCAACTTTGGTGGGTCTTCCAAAAATAATCCGAACTTTCGATTATTCCAGAATAATCCCAACTTTGGGGGGTGGGTTCCAGAATTGGTCCCTAACCGGTTGGTAACCTGATGCTTAAGTTAAGTGTCACATGTCGCGTTTTCATTGGTCATGATTAAATTAAAACTAAATTAATTAAAGTTTAATTATAATTAAATATAGATTAATTATTTCCACCTCCCACCTCACCTCACCATCGCCCATGAACCACACCACCACCTACCAAAAACTACCACCACCTACCACCCTTGCTCACTCTCACCCTCACCCTCACAGCCACACATGAACCACATCCACTTCATCACCACCCACGAACCAAACCAACTCACCTCATTACGACCCACCTCACCACCTCGACCCAACCCACCTCACATCACCCACGAACCACACAACCACCTGCCAGCAACTACCACCACCTAGCACCCTCACTCTCACCCTCACAACCTCACCTCACCTCACAGCCACACACGAACCACAACCACCTCACCACCACCCATGAACCACACCACCTCACCTCACCACAACGGGTTGCAGGTCAGAGAGGAAATCGTAGTGTTTTCATCGGTATACTCTGCGATCAACACATAACAACACTAAAATCAACAAGCAAATTCAAAAATCAAGCAAAATCAAAATCAAATTCGAAGATCGAACAAGTCGAATTAAATAAAATCAAGCTAAAAAAACCTTGTCCAATGTCAAAATCAGAGAAAACGAGGTCGAAATCGTGACAAAGATTGAGATGCTTCATCAATATGATTTTCGATTAGAGATCACGAATTGAGATTGACGATTGTTCGCCGTTGTCAATAGAATAAAAAATAGCAGAGCTTCGGAATTTGAAGCAAACAATAGCCATGGCAGAATTGCTATTAGATGACGGTGATTTACGATAATAAAAATGATGTCAACAGCAAGTTGATTGAATGACGCAGGTTAGTGAGAGAGCAAGAGAGGAGTTAGAGAGACAGTGAGAGGAGGCAGGGAGAGAACTTAGAGGGATTAATAAAAAAAAAGGAAAAAAAAATAAATCTAATTTTAACCTGTACAACAGGTTGTAGGTCATTGGGACCAATTTTGGAAGGCCCCCAAAGTTGGGATTATTCTGGAATAATCGAAAGTTCGGATTATTTTTGGAAGACCCATCAAAGTTGGGATTATTTCTGTTAATTTTTCCTATATATAATCTTAGGAGTGAATTTGGGGCATTTTCTTCCTTTTTACCTCAAATTTTGTTAACTTTTTTCTCTTGTTTGTCTACTTTCTCTTTTCCATTAGTTTGTGTTTTAATAGAATTGGGATCCTTTCCATATCTTAGGGAAAATGGAGAGTCCATTTCCTAATTAATCTAATGGTTGGGGATGCATGAAAGGGGAAAATAGGGGAGATTTTAGAATTTTTATATTTAAGTTATATTATGTGTCAAAATATTAAGATAGGAAATGGAGGAGAGGAAATGGAGAGGATCCTTTCTCGTTTTAATAAGCGTCTCCGTTAATTTTCTCTATTTATTATAATTTTGGGATATTTCCCCAGGTACCCCGGGGTTAGGCCAGATATCCAGAATACCCCACTTTTTTTTTGCATTAGGTGCCCCTGAGGTCAGTATAAATGGCCAGAATGCCATTACTACAAATTTCGACCTCAAATCAGGGCTAATCTGTTCGTTTTTTGCAAATTCTGACCTCAAATCTAACCCTTAAGGGTTAAAATGGCTCGTAAAACATTGAGATGACAATTTTTGTGCACATATATCTACGTCTTGATTCGCCTCGATTTGCGTGCTTTGATCTACGTGTTTTAAAAAAATTGTCCTCTTAAGATTTTATTGGTCATTTTAATTTTAAAGGATCAGATTTGAGGTTGAAATTTGCAGTAATGGCATTTTGGCCAACTATACTGATCTCAGGGGCACCTAATACAAGTTAAAAAAAGTGGGGGCGTTCTGGCTATAAAGCCTAACCCCAGGGGTACCTGGGGAAATATCCCTATAATTTTTTGTTATTTTTGTGTGAAAAAACAATATCATTAATAATTAGCCATACGGCATCTAAAATGATAACATTAGATTTGAAAACCCTAGATCTAGAGAAAAAACATAACTTTTAAAATCAAAGCAATTACTATTTTGAATTGCCTACTAAAGCACAGCTCGTATTCCACTACAATCATGACATGAATTGTTTCATTCGAGATAGAGCCCTCTGCAATCTCCAAACGAATTGTTTCAATTGACAGTACAAGTTTGATGACGACAAATACCAACACCAAACGAATCCATATTACGATTATTAGCAACCTAAAAAATACTCGTACATAGGACGAGAAATAAAAACCTAAAGGAAATGTGACGGGCCCAAAAAAAAGAAACCTCAAATTATTGGGACCAAAACAAACAAAAATGAAACAAAATATTCAAAAAAAATAACAGCAAAAATTAAGAAAAGGGTTAGAAATATTCTAATTTCCGAATACATTAGACTATTTCCGGCCTCAACAAGCAAGCGCAATGAAGCCCTAGAAGATCAAAGAGGAGGAAGGCTCTGTTCTTTAGGACTGATCTGGTCTGATCTAATTTGATCTGATCTGATCTGATCTGATTTGTTTTGAGTTTGTCTGATCTGATCTGATTTGAGTTTTTCTGATTTGATTATATTTATATTTATATTTATATTTATATTTATATTTATATTTATATTTATATTTATATTTATATTTATATTTATATTTATATTTATATTTATATTTATATTTATATTTATATTTATATTTATATTTATATTTATATTTATATTTATATTTATATTTATATTTATATTTATATTTTTATTTTTATTTTTATTTATATTTATATTTTTATTTTTATTTATATTTATATTTTTATTTATATTTTTATTTTTATTTTTATTTTTATTTTTATTTATATTTTTGTTTTTTTTTATTTATATTTATTTTTTTATTTTTTTTATTAGGGACAAAAATTTAATAAGCCCAAAGCCTCAAGCTCATTTCATTTCACCTCTTCAGTATTTTACTTTTCATTATTTACAAACCCTTCATTCAATCTGACTCCAAAACCGTCACCGAAAAAGTCGACCGAATAATCACCGTCGGAAAAGTCATTCCGAAAATCGTCGTCGGACAAGTCGTCCCGAAAACCGTCGCCGAAAAACGCGGCCTGCAAATCGTCGCCGGAAAAGTCGGCCAAATAATCACCGCCGAAAAAAGTCAGTCCGAAAACCATCGTCGAAAAAGTCGTCCTGAAAATCGTCGCCGATAAACTCGGCTTGAAAATCGTAGCCGGAAAAGTCGGTCGAATAATCACCGCCGGAAAAGTCGACCGAATAATCATCGCCGGAAAAGTCATTCCGAAAATCGTCGTCGGAAAAGTCGTCCCGAAAATCGTCGCCGAAAAACTCTGCTTGAAAATCGTCGCTGGAAAAGTCGGTCGAATAATCACCGCCGGAAAAGTCGACCGGATAATCATCGCCGGAAAAGTCATTCCGAAAACCGTCGTCGGAAAAGTCGTCCCGAAAATTGTCGCCGGAAAAGTCGGCCGAATAATCAACGCTGAAAAAGTCAGTCCGAAAACCATCGTCGGAAAATGTCGAGCGGAAAAACATTGCTCGAAATAATAATAATAATAATAATAATAATAATAATAATAATAATAATAATAATAATAATAATAATAATACTTTTAAGTCCAAAAGAACAGGGCCGAAGAGAGAAAAGAAAAAAGAGTAAAGTAATTTTTTTGTTAGTTATTTTTATTGCTTTTTGGGTACAATTGTTATATGGTGGTCCAGGACCACCTAACCTTTTGTAGTCCAGAGAATCTTCATTTTTTAACACTACAATCTTCATTTATTTTTTTAACTTTAATCTTCATTTTTGTACATTACAATATTTATTTTTTTAAACTAGAATCTTCTTCTTTTTTATTATAATAACAAATAATAGACAAACTTAAATCTCCATTTTTTTAACTAGAATTTTTTTTATTAAACCAGGAACTTCATTTTTTATAAATTAGAATGTTCATTTTTTTAAAACATAATATTCACAATCTTCTTTTTTCTAGGTGGAATTTTCATTTTTTTCAACTCAGTTTTCATTTTCTGACACTAGAATATTCATTTTTTAAACAGCAATTTTTTTTTTGAAAAAACGATAACGTTCATTATTTAAACTAGATTCTTCATTTTTTTTATCAAACAAGAATCTTCATTTTTTTTAAAAATATTTTATCTTCATTTCTTAATATGCAATATTCATTTTTGTAAATAGAATATGGAATCATCATTTTTTAACAAGAAACATTAATATTCATTTTTATAGTATTGAATATTCATTTTACTACAAAGAACCTGAACTTACATTCACTTTTGCAACAACTAAAATGAGTATTTATTTTTTCAATATTACGTAAAAACCTTTCAATAAAAACATTCAATTATGGATCAAGAGCTGCAATCCAAAATCCTAAAAAGGGACAAGAAGAGGCGACAGAGGTAGGGATCAGACCACAGGCCGGTTTCGTCAGAGGTTGCAGCGGGCTCAAGGAGAGAGGGAACCACCAGTGTCTCATCTAGGGATGTCAGTTTGGGTTGGAACCCGTTGGGTTAACTGAACTGACCGTGACCTGAACTGAAATAAATTGAACTGAAAGTAACCCGTAACCTGAAATTGACTTGAACTGAAGTAACCTGAACTGTTATTGGCCCGTGAATTAATGACCTGAACTTGAACTGAAAGTAACCTGAACTGAGGATAACATGTCCCAAACCTGAAGATTTATTAAATTGGACTGAATTGGACTGAACTGAAATCAACCCGTTACATTATTTGACCTGAACTGAAATCTTATTCAACTTGAAAGTAATTTCATATCATAATTAACATATTAAGAAACTTTTTGTGTTTTAACGTAATGGACGCTCCAAAATAACCCGATGTAAACTGATGCCAACCTGAAACATGTCGTTTCTTATCGTTGAACTGTATTAACCTGAACCGTTTTGGATTGAACTGATACTAGCCTGACCGTTAATGACCTACCTGAACTTGAATTGAACTGTCACCGAGAAAAAGACAACTTGTTATGACCTGTTATCGAAATGACCTGAACTGAACCGTTGGGCTAATAACCTGATTTAACCTGAACCGAAATTGAACTGAACCCGTTTGGGTCAACCCTTACCAGTACCGTTAACCCGTTTTGACATCCCTAGTACTCTCATCGAAGACTTGAGATGTCAATCTTCAATTATGTGGGTAATTTAAATTAGATGCTTCAACATAAAAATGACAAAAAGTTAAAAAAAAAATAAAAAAAATAGTTGAAATTGTGAAAATAAAATGTGTGAGAATGCAGAAGAAAATTCAACTGCAAGAGAGGAAGAGGAGTAAATGAGAAGGAGATGAAGAGTGTTAGAAATGCAAAGAAAAGTCTTAGTTTTTCTGCTCTTTATTTTCTCTTTGTCTCACATTAATAGTTTACACTTTTTTTGTCTCCTTCTTATATATGGATATCCTCTTGTCTCACGTTGAGGGTTAGTGTGGGTATATCATGTTTATATATGATAGATTACTTGTTGATAGTTAGTGAGCTAGGAAAAGGAGTCCCCTCACGCGCCGCCGCCGTCGCAGGTGACACGTGCGCGGTGTGGTAGGGCTACTGTTACGCCTATATCTACCCACTCCTTTTTGAATTACTAGCCGTTTTTTACTGTTGCGATTCCGTAACTGCCTCCTTAATTCTTGCCCACGATGTTGCTCCAATTGATTGCATATCCGTTTTTTCTTTGTCAACTCTCCTATATCTACCCACTCCTTTCTGATCAGATGATACACACAGAAAACAAACGCATTCATCTTTATACATTTCTGAGCAAACACATACGAGTTCCAAACTCTCTTTCTCAAGTGCACAAATTATGGAGTGTTGTGTTAAATCTTGGGGGTCAAACGTCATTGTTTTGATTGCACCTTGTCGAAGCGAAATTTGCTTCTAATATAAGACAATGATTTCATCATATCACAACTTCTTTACCCACAAATTTCCATCTCCATTATTCGAATTTTACTGTCTAATTTCCAACAAGAGGAGTAAATGAGGAGATGAAAAAGAGGAGAGAGAAACGAAATTCATTGAGAGAAAGAAAAAATCAGCAAAGTTTTTTTTGTAAATAAAAAACCACCGGGACCACAAAAAGCTAGGTGGTCCCGGGTACACCAAATAATTTGCGTTCAGGGTAAATTTGTAGGTTGCTAAGGGTGTTAACGATGCTTTGAGAGGCATACAAGTCTACTAAGAACTAAGAAAGAAGCAAGGCAAGAAGGGAATCGAAGGAAGGGGCAAGAAGTTAATATCAAAAGCTAGGGCCTTTGTTGGCTGGACCAACTGACCAAGTAAATTTGTGCTTGTTTACTCGGATAGTACGTATTGATAGCCTTAACCAGGACAATTCAGCTTGACCGAGTATTGGAGTTTGCAAAAACTAAAACAATACCATAAAGACACTCGAACAAGACATGAAATTAAGGGGTTTGGGTCATGAAATTTGACTAGCTTATGTAAACAGTGTGACATGGCACACCAAGTTTACTTAACGGGTTGGGCTTGGGTCAAGGTGTTTCAACCTGTTTATGTATGCATGTTGATATGACAGATGATATAATTGCACACGACTATTAACTTTATTACTTTATAGTATAAAAATTGGAATGACATGCTAACGCAATCCGAACACACAAAGTTAATTAGTGGATTTGGGCCAAGTACTTTGACACGTTTAAGTAAATGGGTTGAGACAATACGACTTACTTATTAAATGGGTCAGGTTATATATATATACACTTCAAAACGGGTTTCAACAGGTTTGAAAAAGCTAATTTGAACGGGTCAAAAATATCAAAATATAAATTTCAAAACCCGCTATTTACGGGTTTCAAATTGTTCAGGTTTCAAATTTTTCGAATTCTGGTCGTGAAGTGGTGCGAATTTGGTGCTCAAATGGTTGTGGTGGTGTTTGAATGATTGTGGTGGTGCTCGACTTGTCGCGCTGGTACGATTTAGGGTTCGAATGGTTGTGATGGTTATTCGAATTTAGCAGTAAACGTCAGATTTTAATTTAAGATAGTGGTCAACAAGGTTTTCTCTAATTCCGGTAGTTTTGTCATAAATATTCCAATAGTGGTCGACATGTCGTAAAATGGTGCATAACCTAGATAATTTTGGACAAATTTTCCTTTCATTTACTAATTACTATGGTTATTTTTTACCACCTTCAACATCACCCTAAATAGGGCGTCAAAATTTCCTTTCATTTACTAATACGAGATGTTAAACTAGATCTACAAAATTTTACCAATTACACTATAAACCATCGATATAGAGAAACCAACCAAGCAGCAGATTACCTCGCCCATTTAGGGCATGTTTATACCAATTTAACTTATTGGTTTCATCCCTTAGATCACTATCTTTCCTTAATTTTGCGCAAGGATGCGCTAGGACTATCCTTCGATCGAGGTTAGTCGGTTTTCTTTCCTTTAAAAAAAAAATTAATTAAAAATCTTGGCCCTGGCCCTAATTTTTTAGTTTTTAGTTGTTAATGATCAACTTTGTTTGATTCCAATATATCATTAGGAACCCCTTGAAAAGAAAAAGGTTGCAATAAATAAATTAGAATGATTATTGCATATTATTTAATTACCAACAATTTAGAAATTGGTCGATTTAGTAATCATTAAATATTAAATTTGACACAAGGTTTTATAGAAAGGTGAGGGTATGGTTGAATCTTTTTTTAGAAGAACATGTTGAAGGGAAGCAGTATTAGTGATTAGATTATTTTTTAAGAGAATTAATGATTAGTTTGGAAAAAAGACGACTGTCCAAATATAATAACTTGTGTAGCTTTCCTTCCAAAAATTTATAATAATAATAAAATAAAAAATATCCCAAATGAAATCGCAATAATCTAATCAGTAGGTCTCCGCAAATTATTAGCTGGATCTGGCTGGTCCCGGGTCCAAAACAACGCTGTTTTTTTTTTAAAAAAAAAAAAATCGCTTCTCTTTCCTTTTCCCTTCTTCCTGCTGATTCGTTTTTCTTTCTTCTACCAGTTTGCATCTTCATTTTTGTTCTTATTCATCAAATCTTGAGCATTTTATGTTTGCACCTTTATTTTTTTCCCATGTTATTCCCCTCCTGTTATTTTGGTGATTATCATGACTTTTTTTTTTATATTTTTGTTTGCATTGATTAATATTTTTAATTTTGTGTTTATGTTAACATTTTTCCTTGGGGTCGTAAACATTGCATTACGGTGAACATTTTTCATTTATGATGTGAACATTTCTGTGTATTTGATTTTTTATTTTGTTGTAAACAATAATTACTGTTTATTTTTTTGGTTTATAAGTAATGTTCACATGTTTATAAGCAATGTTCAAAGGATTATAGGTAATGTTCATATGATCATAAGTAATGTTCACATGATTATAAGTAATGTTCACAGCAATGTTCACATGATTATAATTAATGTTCACAGAATTATATGTAATGTTCACATGATTATATGTAATGTTCACAGGATTATATGTAATGTTCACATGATTATGTGTAATGTTCACAGGGTTATATGTAATGTTCACATGATTATATGTAATGTGCACAGGATTATATGTAATGTTCATAGGATTATATGTAATGTTCACATGATTGTCAGTAATGTTCACAGAATTATATCTAATGTTCACAAGATTTTGATTACTTTTTATTGTGAACATTTGTACTTTTGTGGTGAACATTTGTGTTTGAGCTCATGATTATTCTTCATATTATCGTGATTTCATGAATATTTATATTTAGTTGTAATATGTAAGTGTCTAATGTGCTGATTGTTTATATTTTTTTTGGTGAATATTGTGCATAGTCTTGTGAACATTACTCTTTTTGTGTGTGAACATTACTCTTTCGTGTGTGAACATTTGTAGAGTGTATATGTTCACAGGTGAAATTATATTCTATAGAATGTGATGAATATTGTGCATAGTCTTGTGAACATTACTCTTTTCGTTTGTGAACATTACTCTTTCGTGTGTGAACATTTGTAGAGTGTATAAGTTTACAGGTGACATTCTACAAAATGTGATGAATATTGTGTATAATCCTGTGAACATTACTCTTTTCGTGTGTGAACATTACTCTTTTATTTGTGAACATTTATAGAGTGTATAAGTTTACATGTGACATTCTACAAAATGTGGTGAATATTGTGCATAGTCTTATGAACATTACTCTACTTTTTGTGTGAACATTACTCTTTCGTGTGTGAACATTTGTAGAGTGTATAAGTATATAAGTGACATTCTATAAAATGTGATGAATATTGTGCATAGTCTTGTGAACATTAATCTTTCGTGTGTGAACATTACTCTTTTGTGTGTGAACATTTGTATAGTGTATAAGTTTAGAGGTGAGATTCTATAAAATGTGGTGAATATTGTGCTTAATCTTGTGAACATTACTCTTTTCATGTTTGAACATTTGTAGAGTGTATAAGTTTACATGCGACATTTTACAAAATTTGATGAACATTGTGCATAGTCTTGTGAACATTACTCTTTTCGTGTGTGAACATTACTCTTTCGTATGTGAACATTTGTAGAGTGTATAGGTTTGCAGGTGACATTCTACAAAATGTGATGAATATTGTGCATAGTCTTGTGAACATTACTCTTTTCTTGTGTGAACATTACTCTTTCGTGTGTGAACATTTGTAGAGTGTATAAATTTACAGGTGACATTCTACAAAATTTGATGAACATTGTGCATAGTCTTGTGAACATTAATTTTTTCATGTGTGAACATTACTTTTTCATGTGTGAACATTTGTAGAGTGGAAGGTGGGCGGGAGCGCGTCAGTTTTTTTTTTAAATTTCAGTAGTTTGGACGCGCGGGACCACAAATAGCTGGCTGGTCCCGGGTCCATCTATTACCTATTGGTAAGTCTCCGAGAAAAAGCTATCTATGACCCAAAATGAGCAACAGTTATTGATGAGATGAGAATATATAAAATAGTTATTTAGTTTTATAAATACATAATTTATTTTTTGTAAGTTTTTCTTTAATATTTTTAAGAAAAATTATCATTGGTGACCTTGTGTTTTTTAACTTTATCGATCATTGATGACACTATGTTTTTAAGAATTCCACAAAGGACCTCGTATTATATATCAACTGTAAAAAGTGACATTATCAACTATCAAAAGTGACATTATCAACTGTAAAAAGTGACATTATCAACTGTCAAAAGTGACATTATCAACTATCAAAAGTGACATTAGTAAGGGTATTCCATCAAATTTTGACATTAGAACCCTATTTTAAAGTCAAAAAATATATATTTCAACTTAAAGTAAAACCTAATTTGACATTAGAACTCTATTCTAAAGCTAAGTTTAAAAAATGGTGTAAAAAATTAAATAAAGTCAAAAAGGCATTAGTAACGGTAAAACCTCTGCTAATTACACCCAATAATAATAGCCCCTAAGAAATCCAAAATCATGTAAACAAAGGATTTTACTTTGAGTTCGTTGAAACATTTTTTTTTACTTTAAAATATGGTTTTAACGTCAAAATCTGACAAATCACCATTACTAAATCCACTTTTGACAATTGGCCCATACCATGAAGTCATTTGTGGAATTCTAAAAAATATAGGGTCACTAATAATAATGTTTAAAAACACATGGTCGCCAATAATGATAATTTATTTTTTTTATTAGTGAGATTTGATCTTATTAAATTATATAATTTAATTATCTATAAATGACTCATAACAGTTGTCTTAAAGCACTCCTCATAAATTCAATTTTGCTTTTGCTTCCTGCCAAAGAAATGAACCTTAGTAGAGGCTAGGGATTAGGGAAGTTTATCTAAGTATAGTCATATAATGTTGTTTTTTTTTTTTTTTTTGGAGGTACGTAATATTAAGTTAACTTGCATGTTAGACTTCTTTATAACGTAAAATAAAATAAATACTCTGTAGTACTATAAAATAAATTAAACAAAAGATTGCTGATCTAACCCATTGAACTTGACTGTGATTGGATAGTCTAAGATGATTATTGGATATAATCAGAATATTAAACTACTTCAGAAACAAATACACGTAAAAGAGTTGAAAAAATTCTTTGGTTCAAATTACTTGTACAGTAGATGTTGGCTGAATTCTACACCTCTTCGACCGATTTGCAAAACCAGTTAGGTGACATGCTGACACTCTTGGAAAACAATTTGACTTTGTGGATTTCAACTCTATGACAAAATAAATAACACTAGGAAACACATGAATTAGACATTTTCTTTTTAACTATATACTCTTCAAATGAAATCAATTAAAATGAGCTGAGTGCGCGTTTGATTCAACTTAAATAAGTACTTATGTGCGTATTTTTGTAGAAAATTCAGATCATATCAAATTAGAAAAATCATAACTATAATAATAACTATCATCGAAAAAATTTAGATCAAATCAGAAAAGTTCATAAAATTTAAGATCATATCAGACCAGATTAAAAAAATTTAGATGAATCAAACGCACCCTGAGTTAAACTGAATTTATCAAAACAATAAAATTATTGATTAACAAAACATTGGCATTTGGCACGGAGAATTCTTGCTAATGTTTTGAATTAAAATATATATATATATATATATATATATATATATATATACCTATAAAAGCTTGTTTGGTTGAACACGGGAAGTTATTTCTCATATGAAGTTTTATTTCATGAGAAATAAAAGAAAGGAGAAAAGGAATTGATGTAGTAGTATAGTTTTACATTTTTAATGTAAAAAATTAGGAAAAATTATTACTAGAAATTTAGGTTAAATTTAAACTAATTTATTCAATTGTAAATATAAAGAATTAGATTGGATTTGGTTTTGTTTATTAGCAAATTTGCAATGGAGAAAAACTAGGTAATTTGCTCAGGTGATGCCCCAAACCAGTCACACAATTTCTTTCTGTTTTGTAATTTTATATTTGCATATAATTGCTTCAAGTCACTCTTTTTATAATTAAATAAAGTATTTCATTTGTTGAGAAAATTATGGTCGTCTAATGGTTAGGGAATGCGTGAAAACAATAAAATTATAATGCTTTAAGATTGAACCTTAACGCAAGCTCTTTTTTTCCTTTTTATTTTGATTTAAGCATACCACATACGTAAACCAAAACTGATACTTAATATTTTTAAAACATGGTCTAATTTCACTGTACTCTACTTTGACAATCATTTGAAACTCAAATCATAGTTCATTTGATCAAGAATACAATCATTTAAATTGTTGTCCAATAATAGAAAAATTAAATCGTTGCTTATATAAACATTGCTCAACAAGGATAATGACACTAACCATTTTTATTTCAAAAAAGATTGTGAAAAAATGCATGGTTGTAAGATTCATTTGAAAAAGAAAAACTAACTGAATAGGTTTTGATAGAAGACTTTAGATTCAGAATTGGTAAATATGCTTTCGTCAAAATGAGATTATTGGTTTATTAATTTCATATAAATATGCTTTCGTCAAAATGAGAATATTATTGGTTTAATAATTTCATATAAATTCCTAGTAAAAGAATCATTTACAAGGAAAATTATTCAAAATATCAAATGCAACTCTGTGTAAACATATAATAGTGTTATATTATCCAAAGGGTTTATTAACCGGAATAATTTTAATTAAAATATTAAAACTTTTAGCTTATTCCAAAGAAAAATATTATATGCAACTCTTAGAGTTGTATGTAAGAGGCTTAAAATAAAAAAATTTAAAAAAAAGGAAATTAACCATTTTATATCGATATATGTGTGATTTTATCATAAATTAAATTACCAATTTTTTCGTTTTTGAAAATGTATTTAATGCTTGTAGTCTTTAGGGCTGCATATAGCATTACCCTATTCAAAATAAGTTCAAGAAATCTATATCAGAGTACTTTCAATGCAATTATTGCCTAGATACCATTTCTCTCGTTAGACCGTGAAAGTATCACAAAACTTTATTTTAATATAAAGCTATAACTTTTTATCCAAATTAACCTTTTTTTTGTGTAAATCCAAATTAACTTTTTACATAACTATTTAAGTATATATACAATTATATTGTTATAGTCGAAAGTGGAAATTTTTAAGCCAAAACTTACCATGTCAACCGTCTAGGGCTTGTTTACTTCAGATTATATTCTGTTCAGTTCAGTTAATCTCTATTCAGTTCAGTTCAGTTCATCTATATTAAGTTCAGTTCAGTTCAGTGCATCTCTATTTATCTCTATTATATAAGCCAAGAGGGGAGCAATGGTGTCCCCCCTGGAAATGTCTGGATTACCCTTCAAAATTTTCTAAAAATTTAATTTTCATCACTCCAAACTATTATGGAAAGTTATTGCAATTTTTTAGATTTTGAAAATGAAAATATTATAAAATATAAAGTTCATAAAAATAAAATAAAAATACCAAAATTCATATTTTGGAATTCTCTATAAATACATACCCATATTGATATACTTTGTCACATAAGAATTTTATTTTTCGATTATCGTAGAAATTTGATAGTTGGTAGAATACAGTAAAAAAAACCTTTTCATTCTTTTTTGTTCTTTGTTGTGGGATGGGCCAATGAAAAGGGAAAAGATTTTTTTATTATGTGGATGAGTGTGAATTTGAAAAATATTTCAATTATTTCCAACAAACAACCTTCGCTTTTTTTAGACAAATTAAAAGATACATTTAAAATATTATCGCACGCGAAGCGTGCATACAAGGCTAGTCTAATGTAAACGAGCCCTAAGAGTTGAGTAGAGACTTGTAGTTGTTACCCAAATCACTAACCTAAAACAAGGAAATAAAGAAATTTACATAGATGACCAGATGATCTTGTAGTTGCAATAAATCTATTATACATCCGGATGTACGTAAAACTATGTATATTCAATATATTTTATTGCTTTAATATACGTAGCACACATCCAGATGTATATAATAAGTGGTTCGATCACAGGCGGTTCAATGTACCAACCACTGTACAAGAAGTTTCTAGATATAAAATACTCCGTAAACAAGTGTTGTACTGTACGTCTGTACATGTAGTAATTTACTCCGTACTACAAAACTTGGCGGCCACCAAAGACCAACTAAAAGTGGTAAAAAAACTCTACTCGTAAAGTCACCTACTTGGAAACCTCTTTTACAAGTTTACAACGTTGTTCTTGTTGCCTTCTACGCGAGCATTACCACTATAAATAAACACCACCTCATTCCCCCCTTTTCTTGTCTATAATTATTCCGAACTCACCTCATTTCCATTGTTGATTTCATTATCATCCAACACAAACCTCATTTCTTTTCCATTCAAATTTCACTCACTCAACTAACAACTAATCCAACTTTAGTTTCAGATTTTGGGGTTCTTGAATATGTGTGGAGGTGCAATTTTAGCTGATTTGATCCCTCGAAACAATGGCAAACGACTCTGTGTTTCAGACTTTTGGCCTGATGTTATCTTCTCATCATCATCAACAAATAGCTTTCCCAAACAAGATTCCCGTCCTCCAAAACGCACATTTCCTTCCTCTGGTATTCACTTTTATATTTTGCCGTAACATAATACTTGCAACAATTAATTTTGCACGCATTTTGAGGAAACGGTTTAAAGGCGTAAACAAAGGAATTAGTCAAAATAGTTTTAATACACACAAGAATGTGATTATAAGTTGCTAATATTAAAATTATTTTGACTAATTCATTCGTTTATACCCTTAAATCGTTTTATCAAAATACGTGCAAAACCACTGGTTGCTATATTATGTCACGGAGAATTACGTTTTAATTCTTTATGTCTTCCTCTATGTGTGTAATAATTGTACCATTTCACTGAGTAATTTCGTCGAACAGGTGGAGTGCAACAAGAAAGGCGCCCAAAAAGACAGAGGAAAACCCAGTACAGAGGAATTCGACAGCGACCATGGGGCAAATGGGCAGCAGAGATTCGTGACCCAAGAAAAGGTGTTCGTGTTTGGCTTGGTACTTTCACCACTCCCGAAGAAGCTGCTCGAGCTTACGACAAAGAAGCTCGCAAAATTCGTGGGAAAAAAGCTAAAGTTAATTTCCCAAATGAAGATGATAGCTACACTACCACTAATAACATGGATTTCTACTCTCAAAATTACCAATTCTCAACTCCATTATATCAAGAACACCCCTCCTTACCTGAGAATTTGAGTTTTGAAAACGACACTTATATGAATCATATTCAAGAGTTTTCTTCACATGGGTTAGCCTTAAATGAAGAAAACTCAACTGGGTACAGCTCAGAATCTGCTTATATTGCTCCAAATTTAACGGGTACTAGTAATGATACTCATCATGAGTTGAAAGTTATAGAGAGAGAAAGTTGGGAAGAAACGATGAGAGAGAATGAGAATGTGATTACAGTTGAAGAAGAAGGTAATGAAGTGCAGAAGTTAACAGAAGAACTAATGGCCTATGAAAACTACATGAAGTTTTACCAGATTCCTTATTTGGATGGTCAATCTGCAACAGTTGCTGCACCACAGCCTAATTGTGTTGATGGTAGTGTAACTTTGGACCTATGGAGCTTTGATGATTGCTGAATAAAATTTGAAATTGAAGGCTTTCTTTTCTTTTCTTGTTGAAGATTCTCTTGAATTTCAATTTTCTAAGCTAATTGAGTAATTGATGCAAGTGTAGCTAACTGTTATTGGTTAACTAGTTACTGAAAATTAAATTTAGTATTGCAAACTTCAAGCTTAATTCATTGATAGAAATTCATATTGGGCCGACTCTCTTAAACCGGCGCGGAAGAAACCGACGAGTCGAATTGTCGATCTAACAAATAAACTTACTAAAAATTAAAACAAAACCTCAAAAATATTATTACTATATCCCAAAACGTACAATACCCAGAAGTTGTACAATACTAATCCCAAACATATCAATACTAGAAAATAACTCCAAATACTGTCAGAGTCAAAACACACTAAAGATAAATCTACAAGTCCAAACTATAAACATAACGTAGTATAAAAACAGAACGCTAGAACGGCACTCGCCCAACCAATAGCTAAGCAGCACAATAATCATCAGAATTATTTGAAAAATAACAACAATCCACTGTCAGTGGTGAGCACCATAACAGTCCCACCATAACATGGATACATATAATCATAGAACAAATCAAACAACACACATCAGACTACCAACCAACATGTGATAAAAACGTCCAAAACATCAAAACCGTAAAACTGACCAATCTTAAATAATTCTAACTTAAAACCATAAAAAAAACATCTTTGTTCGCTACCATCTACATTTTAGACCGGACTATGCACGTACAAACGCTTCTTACGCGAATGAACTTTCCTACTATGTCAAGAATGAGAATCTTACTCCCAAACCCATGAACCCCATCTTACGAAAATTCATATCAAACCGACAACATAGCAAGTACACACTATCCCAATACCGCAGTCAGGATAGGGGCAACGTCTTAACCCAAAACTCAGAATCTTACTCCAAGATTAGGCGTCTAAAAGTAAACTTAAGCTAATCTTACTTACAAACATCGAAGTTATACTCAAGATCGCTTCTTTCGCCTTTTCTTGAGTTTAACCATAATCAATCCTACTTCATATTCAATCTTTATCGAATCTTTAACGAATCTTTAAACCTTTCTTTAAATTCTTTAAACCTTTCTTTCAAAATCCTTATAAAACTCCACTTATCTTTAAATAATACTTTAAAATCATCAACAATCTTGTACTTTAAAAGAACATAAACTAACTTTCAAGATTTTCAAGACTCAACCAAGAACTCATAAAGAACTCAAAGAACTCATCAAGAACCCATTAAGAACTCATCAAGAACTCAACAAGAACTCGAAAACCATTCAAAACCACACGAAAATTCCATCAAAAACCATACGAAAACTTCATCAAAAACATGCATGAAAACTTAAGTAAATCATCATGAAAACATTACCCAAAACCTTACTTAAAATCACGCATAAAATAATGAACAAACATCAGAAAATCATCCAACATGCATATTTAATCTACACTATAATCATAGTATTCATACTAAGGTAAGAAGGTATGTTATCTTATTGAAGATCAAGCAAGTAAACACGAAAACTAGCTGCCCGAAAAACCCGAAGTACACGGCTAAACCACGCACCACATGGCTCACACGCACGGCACGGTTGCACAAACACGAGCACGGCTCTTGCACACGGCACCACTCGACTTGCACAGCTGCCCACTGCACGACCACGACTCGACTGCACCGACTCGAGCACGGCTCTACACGACCACCACCACGGCCACGAACCACCTTCTTCAACACAACACCACACTCGAACCACACGGCCCTTTTACACGAACTCGACCCAAACGAACAACCCCAAAAACCAAACCCGAACTAGAAATCTTGATTGAAAATTATTGAGATTATGGTGTTAAAAGTTACTTAAAGATCAATAGTAATTAAATCTTTAAGTTTTGGATGAGTTTGGATGATGAACAATGGTTGGGTGTTCAATCATCAAAAATGGCGTGTGAAAATATGGCAAGGGAGATTGTTTGGCTTTTTAATTGTGGCTAAGTGATGAACAAGGATGCAAATGATGGAAAATGGGTTCAAAAGCTTTATTAACCCTTCTATTTATAGAAGTGGTTAAGGTGTGAACATGAAGCAGGTGGCAATTAATCCACTAAATTAAAAGGGGGGGGCCGGCTAATACAAGGCTAAATTGGGCCTTTTGGTGATCAACTGGGCTAATTGCACTCATGCATGATTAGACATGCTTAAATCGCATTTGGCCCAAAACATTAATTAACCAATTATAAAATTAAATAATAAAATTCTAATTAATTAAATAATAATAAAATAAATAATAAACAACCAAAAATAGAAATAATCGAAATTATTCATATAAAATAAAAATAAATAGTCCAAATAAATTTTGGACCATACATAAAATAACATAAATAACAAATAAATCAAAGACAAAAATACCGAAAAATCTGGGCCATTACACATATAGCATCTAATCATCTATAGTAAGTTTTGATATAGAAATAGAAAATTTGATGGACTAGTTTGAACTTTTATCATTTTGTTCATTTTGGTCCCTAATACTAAAAATCTCAAAATAATCCCAATTTTTTTTATCTACCCAATTTAGTCTGAGTGACCGATGATCTGCTTAGAATATTAATAAGTTCCTCCCCTCCTCTTTCTTCCTTAACTCGTATTTCTTTCTCTTTTCTCCTTCCTTTCTCCCTCTTCCTTACTTCCTTCTCTTGCCGCCCTTATCCAATCCTTTTCATAGTTGTCTCTACAACGCCTTTAAAACACCACCACAACGACTCTGTTATTCCTGTAGGAACACGGCAAGAGGGGGGTGAATTGCTGTGAGGAACTTATAGCACAGATTTTCGTCAGAATTAAAAACCGAAAGGAACTTTGAGAAAAACGAAATGTAAAGAGACAAATTTCAACGAGAAAAACTTCCTGGTCCACGGAAGAAAAACTCCACTTTTATATATAGGCCTTGTAAACTATTACAATCCTAAACTTCTCTCTGGACCTCGTGAGTTCCTGTAGGAACTTACGATTCTATTCTCTTTCTCTCTTTCTTTTTCCTTTCTCTTTCTCACGTCTCTTTCTCTCTGTTCTCTCTAAGTTCTCACACACTTCTCTTTTCTTTTTCTCAAATACAACTCAAAATAATAACACTAGTATATTGAAATACATATAAGAAACTGGATTGGAACTTTGGAACTTGACACAAACTCTAAGTATTTTTGACTCAATGAAAGCTCTAGTTGTGTGTGTCAAAAATTCAGAATTAAACCAGTATTAGTAATGGTCATAAAGACTTCATGAACAAGCAAAAACTTGTCCACTAACCACACCCCAACCGGCCACTACTTCTAACACAACCCCACTAAATTTGACTCCTTAAACTTAGGACACTCACTAACTTATTTGGACCCCAAAAATCAGAAATGAAAAATTAAAAAAAAACTACTCCTAAAAATTAGCTCAGTCAACACTAATAAAAAAACAAAAACCAATTTTTTCCTTTTTTAATTTTTCCGAATTTTTTTCTTTTTTTTTAAAACTTTAAATTAATTTTAATAACAAAAATAAAACTAATAAAAGAAAAAAGAAATCAGAATTAAACAAGTAACCAACCTAGTCCTGAAATTAAGGAAACTAACTTGACTACTAACTAATTCAAAATCACTCACCAACTACTCCTAAAATTAAGGGAGCACTCTTTCAGTCATCTTTTGAACATTTTAAACAAATTAAAACAGTCAAGAGGTTGTTTAAACTGACCCTAAGAAGTAGCAACAGTCGTGGACCATAATAACAACTGACTCGACACAAGTTCCTCTAGGAACATGACCCAAAGTTCCTCTGACAGACACGACTAAGTTCCAACCAGACTTAAATGCATTAATATACTTACATTTACCCTAGAACATTACATTATAATATTCATGGATGCTTCTCTTCTCTTCATCAAGTAATTTGTTGGAATACTTGAAGTTCTTCTCATGTTCCTTGATGAATTCTCTTCAGGAACTTCTCTGATTTCTCTGTAGAAACTTGACAGCAACATCTTTGATCCATAATTCGAACCTTTACTTGAATCACCATCTTGTTTCTTCAAATGATTGAATCTTCATGTTTGAATCTTCAATGCTTATTTATCTTCAAGATCTAAAATTCTCCAAGAACTCAAAGATACTTATTAGTAATTAAGTTTGAGGTTTATGTCATCATCAAAACATAAAAAGAATATGTCAACAGACTCTCTCTTTCTATCTCTCTCCCTTCTTCTGTTTTCTTTTTTAATTCTATTAAATTAAAATCTTTTAGGGCTTATCATCCCCTTTTATACCAACACCACATTCAAAGCACCACCATCTTTGTTTGGGATTCGTGATAGTGATTTTTGATGGGGTTATTTTCCTAGGGATTAGTGGTGGTGGGTTTGGGTTTTTTTTTTTCTATAGATTTGTGAGGTGGTTTAGGTTTTTAATTGGGATTTGTAGTGGTGGTAGTTTTCGATTGTTGGTGATTTTTGATTAGGGTTTGAATTTGTAGTGATGTTTAAGCGGTGATGGTGGTAAAGCAGAGGGAGCAGCTACGGACCGGTGGTACGGTGGAGCAGAGGCAGCAGTGCCAGTGGACCCAGGGAGAAAGAACAGAGGCAGCAACACTGTGGAGGAAGAGAAATAGTGGCGACAATAGGGAGTAGAAATGACAAGAGCATAGAGCAGTGACAAGGTGTTGTTGTGATGCCGGCGAAGGAATGTGTGGTTCAATGGTGGGGGAATTTCAGGAATTTTGGTCAATTTTGACATTTTAATTATAAAAATTAGATTAATTACTTTTTTTGAAATAAAAATTATACGGTGTATTAGTTAAACTAAATAATAATGAACTTCGTTCCAAAATAAAATAATTAATTAATTTAGAACCAATCAAAACAAACCACATGTCTAGCTAACCTATTTTATCGATTAATAAAAATCCTCGGCAGGTCATGGACCAAAATAAGAAAATTATGTGATAGTCTGGATTATTTTGAGAATTTTCATAGTTGGAACCAAAATGAGCAGAGCACTAAAAGTTCATATTATTCTTATCAAGTTTTCCTATAGAAATCCATATACTTCGTATAAATTGTTTTCAATCATATACATTGTGTACAAGTACCTTTTATCCCCTCCTTAGGTGTTGTTTGGTTGAAATAGATTTATATGGGAATTCTAATTTCTTGTGAAACGCAAATAAGATGATGTGTTTGGTTTACTCTTTCAAAGGAATTCTAAATTTCGATAGGAATTTAATTCCTCCAACATGTCACTAATAGAAAATTGTCTATTAGTATCGCCCCAATAGTATCGTTTATTTGAAAAACGATAGTAATAATGCTATAATTGTATCGTTTTTGGTAAAAAGGATAGTAATAGAGAAATTATTAGTATCTTTTTTAATAAAAACGATAGTAATAATGTTATAATTGTATCGTTTTTGGTAAAAACGATAGTAATAGAGACATTATTAGTATCGTTTGTAATAAAAACGATACTAATAGTGTATATATTAGTTTCGTTTCTATTAGAAACGATAGCAATGGATTTTTTTTAAAATTTTTAAAAAAGCCTGTACACATGGATAGATTTATACAGCCAAAATACTCCTCATCACCAAAACCCCCAAATACTCCTCATCACCAAAACCCCCAAATACTCCTCATCACCAAAACCCCAACACTAACCCTAGCTTTTTACACCTCTTCCGTCGACACCCACTGCACCACCACTAAGCAACGTCTGCCGCTGCTTCTTCCTCTGTGCTCGCTGGTTCGTCGTCGACCTACTACTGCTGCTCGCTGGTTCGACTGCTTCTTCTTGCGAGGTTCGACCTGGTTCGACAGCTACTGCTCGAAGGTTCGACCTGGTTCGACTGCTACTGCTCTGCTCTCTGGTTCCACTGCTGTGCTACTACTCGCTGGTTTCCTTGCTACTGCAATTGATTTGAGGTTTGCTTCTGTTTTTTTTTTATTTCATTTCATTTAAACAAATTGTTATTGTTGTTATATTGTTCAACTAGTTTCAATATGTGATTGTTATTGTTGATTTGTGGTTGAATTTTAATGGGAAATGCTTTAGATTCACTATTATTATGTTCTTTATGTGAAAAATCACACTACTAGTTCATGCCCACAAGGTGTTTGTCAAAAATGCTTGAATGATAATTAGTAAGGAAATTCTATTTGGTAGCCTTGTACTTTCAATTTTTCTATGTGGTGCCAAGTCATTCAATTTTCACATGAACTTTTTAATAATACACATTGTGGTCTTAGAAATCAAATTTATGGCTAACTATCATGACTAATTTAATACATTTTTTTGTTGTTGTTACCAATCATGTGAATTAAAATTGTTGCAAATTTGTCTGTTAATTGATTTCTTGTTTATTATAATTATCAACATTTCGTTGTTGCCTAAAATAATGCTGCCATTCTCAAAGCTGCTACATACACGAAAGTGCTGATATTCTTTCAAGGTTGAAGTTACTTCACCAATAGCTATTTCTGCCTTTTTTCTCCTTCGAGGACTTCCCAAAAATTTTGTTGATGTTCACTTAATTAAGTGTAAAGAAGAATAAATATACTAGTTGTAAGGTTGTACAGTAGATTGCTCTGTATATGTTTGTATGCGTATATTGTTGGGAGAAGTGTAAGAAATCACTCACCATGACCCCCATTGGCAAGTTTCATTTTTTGTTGGAATTATAAATTCTCAAGTGTCAACCAAACACATACTCCATCCGTAACACTTTAATTGTAAGTTTTCTTATCTAATATGAACTTTTCTGATCTAATTTGATCTGTATGTTTCTGGTTTGTCGTCTGATCCGATCTGAAATTTTCTGGAGTGCTTATTTAAGCTGAATCAAACGCATCCTAAAACATAGAACAAAATTAACTACTCTATGTGCTTTTCTCTCTTACTTTATATTTAACTTTACATACCCATGTGATCTCCTCTCTCCTATTTTATCTTAAAAACTATTCAAATCTATAGTTAGCATATTCTCTCTTAGAGTCCGTATTAACTCATTTGTTATACTCCCTCCGTAATGCTTTAATTTCTACACTTTCTATATTTGGGTATAACAAAATAATTTCTACTCTTTACAATATTTCCATATTAGGCAAATAAATTATCAATATATTTACAAATTTGCCATTACTTAAAATCATAACCAAATTTTACAACTTAATAAAATTCATTATAAACACCCTAATTTAATCTCCACTTTAATGATTCCCACCAATTTTTAAACATCAACATTAAATTTCCCACCCATTCAACTACCCACAACCAATTAAATTAAACTACCCATACCCATCCCCAATTAAAACCCTAGTTCATCCCTATCCAACCCACTCTCTCTCCTCTTCAATGATAAACCCAGAAATCACACCCTCTACCCACCCCCACTCTCTCTCCTCTTCAACCCCAACTCAACCGACTTTCTCTCCTCTTCAACACCACTCAACCTACTCTCTCTCTCCTCTGCATCTCTTCA
Source organism: Salicornia ramosissima (assembly GCA_951394345.1). NCBI lineage: Eukaryota > Viridiplantae > Streptophyta > Magnoliopsida > Caryophyllales > Amaranthaceae > Salicornia > Salicornia ramosissima. The sequence continues at coordinate 14,648,147 of OX596235.1, forward strand.
TCTCTTCAACAGATCCAATCGATCTCCTCTTCATCTCTTCATCAGATCCTTCGATCTGCTTTCTTTATCTTTTTTCTCCTTTGATCTTCGATCTTTTCTCACTGTATTTACCTCCAATGGTTGATTTGGAACCCTTAAAGTTAGCTTTTGAAAAGGAAGGAGATTCCACGAGAAGGGCACTTCTCAAACTACTGTTAGATTTAATGGAGTCCGGTTACTTTGAACATGCAGAAAAAATGTACAGAGATGGTGACTATCATACTTTTATGAGTTTCTAGGGAATGCAGAGTTTTGAGATGGTTATGGAGGATTATCAATTGGAGAAGGAAACGTTGAGGAAGAAAAAGGAGGAGGAGGAAAAATGGTGTATTGTTTGTGCTTTACCTTCACCATCCAATGAAGGAGTTCGATCTCTGACTTCCAAAGAGAAGAAGGTTGCTGATAGAAAGGGAAAGGGAAAGGCTGTTGAGTGCTCTCTTCCTAATGTGAAGAGAGCTAGGTTTTCTGAGTTGAGGAAGTTGAGGGGTGTGGGGGTGAAAATCCGTGATGCGGATGAGGATTTGGGAACTAGGGTTTCTGATGTTGTCCCTAAGACTGCCACTGTTAAAGAGGAGCCCATAGAAGAGGATGTTCTGGATCTGATGCAATCCCCCTGGGTTAAGTTAATGAATGAAGTTCTTTTTTATCAATTGAAGCAAATACCCGATGAACAAATCAAGGCATTCTCTGACTTGGAAAAAAACCCTGATACGTATGGTAGTTCATTTTTTTGCCTAAATTTTTGACTTGGAAAAAAGCCCTGATTTATTTGCATGTTTAATTTTTACCTTGGTAGTTCATTTTTTTTTTCTAAATTTTTGACTTGGAAAAAAGCCCTGATTTATTTGCATGTTTAATTCATGATTTATTGAATATATGGTCTATGTATTAACATATTTTTGTTCTGGTTTTGTTGTTGGTTTTGGCTATGAATGGCTTGGTGGTTTGGCCTTGCTCTGTTTGCTTGTTTGTTGTTGCACTGGCTGGCTTGATGTGGATGGAAATCGATCTGTTTTGTCCTTACTATTGGTTGTGGCTGGTTCTTGCATTTTGGTATTATGCTGTTTTGTCCGTACTGTTTGGTTGCACTGGTTGGCTTGATGTTTACGATGGAAGTTGTTGGTTTTGGTATTATGGTTCCTGCATTTTATTTGTGTTGTTATAACTTGCTTGCACTGTTCTTATGAGTCCCATTTTGTTATAATGAGTCATTCTATGTGGGGGTGGAAGCCTTAATTGATGAATGATGACACAAATTTCTTTACAAACTAAAATGAATTTCTTACAAAAGCCCAATGACTTTTTCTGGAGGGCTTTAGAGCATTCAAAAAACATGTGTTGATGTGTTTTGGGTGTAAACATGTGTTTCTGTTTTTTGAGTCCCTAAAGTATCTTTGTATGTCCTTCCACCCAAATGATGAAGGGACTCCAAACCACTAAACCCCATTCCTACTATATGTTGCTCTAGTTGTATAACTATTGAGAAGCTATAACTAGTTTTATATGTTGCTCTAGTTCTATAACTATTGAGAAGCTATAACTAGTTCTATATGTTGCTTTAGTTGTATAACTATTGAGAAGCTATACAGTTATAGTGATGTGTGTGATTATTGTGCCCTGATGGTGTGTTTAAAAAAATGAACATTGAATTACAACAAATAGGATAAACCATTATATTTCATTAATTTTTAAAAGTCAACCATAACAATTCTTTTCATTACAAGACTGCCATAGGTTCAAAAATACAAATGCCCTATCAAGTAACCACAATTTTACCTTTAATATGGCAAAAACTAACTTACATTATGAACTATCTTCAATTTTGGTTACATGAGGCAGTCTCCAATGGTTGATCATTTCTGTCTGAGGAGTATATTTACTTGATGCATTTAAACTTGAAGAAGTCCCAAAAAGTTGTCCATTTCTTCATGTTACTACTATTTACATATTTAATTATATCCAAAAAGTTGTCCCCCACACTAGTGACCTCTCATCCATCCATCTCTGAATCTGATTGTTCTTCCTCACTTTCCACTAAGTGAAGTGTTTCAAGATATGCACTCCATTGTTCCTCTTGTTCAATTCCATGTATGCATTTATGAACTCAGGGGTGTAACCATTGTTGTCTTGTTCTTGTTGTGTGTTTTCTTGACCTCCTTCTGTAGCACAAATTTCATTTAAATAAGCCACTGCATCCTGAATAACTTCCTGCTCAACCTCTAGCACATCTGGCAATAAACCTAGTCTTTCTAGCCTCTTTTTCCCTATATGTGGTAGCTTGTAGTTGTTCGATCCTTTGACCTTCAGTGCTTCCACCATCACAAGTTGTAGGCTAATCCATGCATGCCTTATCAATGTGGGTTCAAAATCTTCATAAGCCTTTTGCACTTTTACAATTAGGTCCTCTACATCTTTGGGGAATGATTGGTACTACAAACTTTGTAGTGCCCTGAAAAGACCTAAATCAAGGACATTAAAATCTGGTGATTGTGCTGGTTGGTTGATAATGTGCATATTAAAACCATCTGATGATGCTGCTACCCTAAATGCAGGGTCACTATCTGCAAGATGTGGCCTTGCATTGTCCTGTTGGATGAGTATGTTCTTTGACAGGTATGCTGGCCATTTCTGTTTTATTGCTGGTATGACATTGTTGATTAACATGTCTCTTTTAACCTGTTGATTGACTTTTGTGACAGCTTTGGTCTCCAAAGTTCCAGCAGCTCTGTTTTTGCTCTTTTTCTTGGCCCTTTCTGTGAAAACAAATGGGAATATCCCAAATTTCCCATCATGTAACACTTCACCCTCTTCACTGTATATTGTCTTAGATGTAACTCCCATAAACATGACTTTTATACTGTAATTTTTTGACTTTGAAGTTCTGTATGGGTCAATTTCTTTGGGTAACAAATAAAACTTTCTAGTGGTTGGGTTTAGGTAAAACCATTTCTCATCAATATGTATTGTGTGTTTCATGTCAACAAATCTTGTCTTACTTTGTGCTGTGGCTGGTTCAACGTGTGATAACACCCACTTCATCCTATCAATTATGTTCTTGTTACTAACATTAGGGTGGTTTGCACTTGTATGTGCCCTAAGCAATCCTTTCTTTAAAAGCCTAAAAACATGCATATGTGAACATCCAATTGCACCAGCATAAGCTCTGTAAGATTGCCTTAAATGTAGTGGGGCTGACTGCAGCCATTCTTCACTATTTTCATAAGTTGGCTTTCTTCCTACCCGACCCTTTTTCTGTGAACTGACATCAATGGCTTCCCCCCTTGCAATTTGTTGTTCTGCTCTTTTAAATATTTTACCTACTGTTGTTTTGTGACATCCCAATTCTGTTGCTAATTTGGTTAAAGTACCATAAGGCAGCTTACCCTCGTCTTTCAATGCTAAACAATGATGCACAATTTTTGCCTTTTGTGCATCTGTTAAATCTTTTGGCTTGGGTCTAATTAAATTTCTTTGCCATCTTTCAGAAGTGGCAACTGATGATGCAAGGAGTCCTTCCTCCATTAACAATTGATCAACAGAAAAAAAAAAAAAAGCATCATCAAAATCATCATCCATTTTGATCAACAGGATGATGAACTTAATGGTGGCTGTTTTTAAATTTTAATTCTGTATATTTTGTTCTAATCTAATTGGTGCAGTGTGTGCAGTGCAACGAAAAACAAGATGGAATTTTTTGTATAAATACCTGTGAAGGCTGCTGGACTTATGCTGTTTAACCTGTATATTTGCAAAGTGCCATAAATATGGTTGTAATTTTTTGGAAGTGTAACAATGACATTAAATGGGGTGGGTGGGAGAGTATTTATAGTGGTTGTAATTTCACAATGGTGAATTTAATTTGGCTGGAAGAATTTTGAGGGAAAGCTGAATTTTGGCCCTCCAAATTCCAGCTTTTCCCTCCCCCTGCTATTGTACTGTACGTGTATTTGAGGCCCACTTGTTTTTTTAAAAAGCAGTGGGTCCACATGCTTTTATTTTTAATTTTTTTTTTCATCTTCCCTCCAAAAAATAGTGGTCCCATTCTACTAATACTTATTTATTTCTTTCTCTTCTACACAATTACAACACAATTAACCCACTAAAAACTTATGTATGGGAGTCCGTGTTTTTCTGAAAGGAGAAATTAAAGCGTTACGGAGGGAGTAGTTAAAGTGTTACAGAGAGAATACATAATATTTTCTAGGTAATTTACGTAGTAAATAATTTCCTACGTCAACCAAACGATAGCTTATTGTGGAAGTTTCAGTTGTACATTGGACTTTTATTTATCCTCTCCCCTTATATTTCAAGGTGATATAAAACTATTATTTTTTTTCCTTGATTTTGTCTTTTACTTGCACAATATAAATTACCAGATCAATATTGAAACAAATTTCACCAATTATCAATAACATTTAGGAGGAAAAATTTTAATTAATAAATTGACACGTGTCCAATAGTAATATCAACGGTTTTATTTTAGTAATAATTATAGATCTATGGTTTATAAGTCGCTTTTCTATACTCTCTTACTTTTAATTAACTTTAGTAAAATGACCTAATTTTCTCGATTTGTTTTCTATATCGTCACTCTTACTTTTATACATAATATTTAGAAAAAATTGTAAAAAATAAATTAACCTTTTGATTAACTCAAAATAAGTTGACGTATTACACATATCCGTTCAAATTAATTTTTTTTATAAAATTAACCCAAAAATCAAAGTGATTCATGATATATTGTTGCTTATATCGTTTTTCATTGAATATCTTAATTTAATCAACAAGTAAATAATAAAAAAACTTAACTTGAAAATACATAAATATTAGGTCGATTTATTTTAAGTTAAATTTAATTTGAATAGACCCACCAAAGGATAGGATGGCAGGGTAGTATACTCCACCGACTCTCCAAAGTCTCCCACGATTCCACCGCCTCTATAAATACACTTTTGGTCCTCGTACACTCTTCATTTCTATTTTACCCAACAATTATTTTTTCATTACCATCTTCAACCTCACTAGTCAAAACGCATTTAACTGTTCACATACATACATACTCTGTTTTTCTAGCAATTTTTATATAAATAATAAAAAAAAAAAACCTATATTTTGTTTTATAGTCTTACATTAATTTTTCAGCATCTGATAAAATGTGTGGAGGTGCAATTTTAGCTGGCTTAGTTCCTGGCAATCAAGGCAGAGGTTTTTCTGGTTTAGACTTCTGGCCTGACGCTTTTTTCTCGACATCTGATGATTTCACCAACGAAAAACCTCATCCTCATCCTTCCAAAAGGCCATTTTCTTCTTCAGGTAAATATTTCTCCTCTTTATTTTAAATTTCTTTCGTAAAATTGAAACAATTTTCACTGAGTAATTTCGTCGAACAGGTGGTGTGCAACAAGAAAAGCGCCCAAAAAGGCAGAGGAAAACCCAGTACAGAGGAATACGACAGCGTCCATGGGGCAAATGGGCAGCAGAGATTCGCGACCCAAGGAAAGGCGTTCGTGTTTGGCTCGGCACTTTCAGCACTCCTGAAGAAGCTGCTCGTGCTTATGACAAAGAAGCTCGTATAATCCGCGGTAAAAAAGCCAAAGTTAATTTCCCAAATGAAGATGATTACACCAATTTCAATCGTCCTCAATGTTTCCCAACTTCTTATCAACCACAAAACCAGGATTTCTGCTGTTTTACGCCAAATTTGAATCAAAATCAGCAGTTTTCTTCAAATGGGTTGGTCTCAAATCAAGAGAATTCAAGTGGGTATAGCTCAGAATCTGTTTTTAATGCTCAAGATTTTATGGGTGTTGCTAATGAAACCCATGAAGAGGAGAGAGAAAGCTCGAAAGTGAAAGATGAAGTGATTTTGGGTGAAGAAGAAGAAGGGAAGGAGAGTGAAGTGCAGAAAATGTCAGAAGAACTGATTGCTTATGAAAATTACATGAAGTTTTATGAAATTCCTTACTTAGATGGTGAATCTGAAACTACAGGTCCTCTAATGGCTGCTTGTCAAGAGGGTAATACTAATTTGGATCTTTGGAGTTTTGATGATTTTCTTTCCCCTGCTGCTTGAAGATTGATTGGATCAAAGGTTGATCAATTGATCATTGATCATCTTTGGGTTGTAATTCTGAAACTTTAATTTTCATTGAGTTAAAAAATGTACTCCGTAATTTTTTATGGGTTATTGTTTGTAGATTGTAATCGTTTCTAAGTGGAAATTTCACAATTTTAATCAATAAAGTGAATTTAGGCTGTATTACTTCTGTGTCAAATTATATGAACTCTAATGTTTACATAGTTATAATTATAATTTGCAGCCTTTTGAATTTGATTAGACTTAGATTTAAATTATTGAATTTGCTTAAATCTTCTAGGAGCTTCTACAATGGCTGCATGGTTGCAGCCAAGGATAGCTTGCATATATGGAAAATAAGGTAAAAACTTAACCGAAAATGAGCTAATAGCCTCCATAATCATTGACTTTTTTTAGCTCAACAAAGCTGCAAGATTTTAGATCAATTTTATTTTTTTCCGCTTTTCGTCTACCTATTGTATTAAATTTTAAGCTACAAAGCCAAAAGTTTTGTAAAGTAATATGGAGTAGTTAATTTAGCTTGAAAATGAGATAGTTTTCAATGTGATGCGGCAATCAAAATTACAAGGACTGTAACCCACAATTATGATTGGTCTTAATTATGATTATACTCCATATATTTGTAAGAAATTACATTTATAATAACTGTATTTTTCTTTATGTATATAACTAAAAATAAACAAAGTTTATAAATGAATCACTTTCAAGGTGCTTCAATAAAACAATATAGAAAAACAAGTATTTCAAAAACAAAATATAGAAAAACAAATACAAAACAAAATATAGAAAAACAAATACTCCCTCAATCCCTTTTTTTTTCAACATTTGTTTTTTCACATATCCCAACACACAATTTTAAATAAAAATATCTTTAAATACTTGTAATAAAAAATTATAAAAGTTATATATTAATAAAGTATACATCGAGCCGAATCAAAAGAGATCACATTTGACCATATTTTTTCTTATATATATCAATAAAAAGGGGAGGGAGTGAGTACTGTAAAAAAATTACTGTATCATGATTCATGAGTGATGAGTGCATGTGCAATTTCAGGGTGCGCGGCTCACTGTTTCGAGACTACGGGTTCACTTTTTATTGTAGTGGGCGCACACAGCTTCGAGGTTCTAAACGTGTTGTTTCAATTTTTTTTGGAAATTCTACCTAGTAGTCTAGTACGTTTCCCTTTGTACGTGATATAAAAAAAAAAAAAAAAACTTTATCCGCAACACCAACAATTATTTTTCACGTATTTTGATGAAGCAATTTGAAGGTGTAAACGAATGAATTAGTCAAAATGATTTTAATACAGACAATAATGTGATTATAAGCTACTTTTATTCTACATGATATTATTGTGTTCTTGTTTTTCTATCTATCATATTTTTGTGTTAAAATTTAACGTTTAATAATGTTAAGTGGGTTTAGCATCTAATTTTTAGGTACAACAAAATCTTTTCATTCCACATGATATCACTATATTTTTTTTTTAATTTTTTTTTACATGATACCAAAAAAACCCTAACAAATGATTGTTATAAAGGAATAGAGAGCGGTACAAGTGAAAGTTTTGGAGAGGAAATGGGAGGGAATTCTAAAAAAGGAGGGAAAAGATAAGGGCTCGTTTACATTAGGTGAATAAAACTGAACTGAACTGGACTTAATAGTGTATTAGGGCTTGTTTACTTCAGATTATATTCAGTTCAATTCAGTTAATCTCTATTCAGTTCAGTTCAGTTCAGTTTATCTCTATTTAGTTCAATTAATAAACTTCTATTCAGTTCAGTTCAGTTCAGTTCAGCTCTATTCAGCTAATGTAAACGAGCTCTTAATTGAACTGAACTGAACTGAACTGAACTTAATAGAGATGAACTGAACTGAATTGAATTTAATCTGAAATAAATAAGCCCTAAGTATGTTAATCTGGTGGGGCTAGAATTTTTCTTGCAAGTTTGTGATAGATAAGTACAAGAATCTGAAGTTTAAATGAATGTTAGGGAGCTTGAATTATAGCCAAGCTAGTTGTTTTGTGAATTTAATTGGCTATAGTATGTGTTTAGTCGCAAGTTGGTTAGCGTGCGAGTTTTAGTGTAATATACTAGTTGTTAGTAGTAAAGTTTGAGATTGTATTTTGATATAATGAAGTGTATAAGAAAAGGGGTTCCCTTCTCTATCGAAAGAAATGGGATTATTGAAAAGATAAAAATTAACCAAATTTGCCGGACGTAGAGGCAATCAAGAAAGCCGCATATTTAAATATATAACCTACGAAAAAGTGGGCTAATCCAACTAGTCTTGCCTGAACAATGGAAAGAGCCACCGGTTTATCTCTCCATCGAATCAAATTGGCCAAATGTGTGCATTCATGAGCCCATGCTAAAGTTTCAATCAACTCTTGCCAATATCCACGCCACAAAATTAAAAACATAAATCATGTAACTCAATGCAATGATTATGGATCCTATGATAGGACTTGGGACACAAAGGTCCCTTTGATTTATGTTATGATAGTTGTGGTTTTACATGTTGGTGTAAATTACAGGTTTTTATTAGTTAACGATTCCCCTAATTTTGGGGTTGTTATAACTCTGCTCAGCACTAGTCTGTTGCTTTTATGTTTAATTTGTGAATATTTCGCAACGATATCAGTTGTTGCAAAAACTGATCATACTTATTGCAACGACTATCCTTGTTGCATTATATGCAATGGTACTGATTTATTGCAACGACTTTTGTTGTTGCAAAACATAAGCCCATTTTTCAACAAGTCATGCCTAATAATTCAGGAGGGAGAAATGAAAATTTAACATATCACAACATATATCAACATTAATATATTGCAACGTCAATTTTTCCTAATAATAATAATTATTATTATCATCATTATTATAATGATAATAATTAAGATTATAATAATAAGTATCTCAATAAGTAAAAATAAGTGTCAGCAAATACAAATAAGTACGAATACGTATTAATAATAACAATAACTATAATAATGATTATATTATTATAATTAGAGCATCCACAATGGTGGGCTACAAACCTTGTAGCTTTGTTTGCCATGTCATGTTTTTAAGCTATATATTTTTCAAGATACACCCACCTATAGAGCATGTACAATGGTTGTAGCTAGGGACTTGCTTGTAATTTCCAAAAGTCCCTAACTACTAGCTTGACCATTGGTTTAAAATTAAGCAATTAGCTTGGCCAAACAAATTAGCTTGCCAAAGCTAATTTGCTTGCGGTGAAAACAATGCATGGGAAAGATTAATTTTTTTAAAAAATAATTTTTTAAAAAAATGTAAAAAAAGATTTATGATTAATATGGGTCTCATAAATGATATATGGAACATATTTCAATGGGAAGCAACTAGCTAACCATTGGAGCTTAAATTAGCTTCAACTTCTTTTGGGTGGAGATCTTATGTGTCAATGTAAGCTAATTTGACAATTAGCTTACCATTGTACATGCTCTAATGGCAAATTACAATCCTTGTAGCTTTACAATTAATGCAAAGGTGAAAAAAAGCAAAAAAAAAAAGCGGGGCCTAAACCCTTGTAGCTTTTGTTGAGCTACAAGACCTGTGCTAGCTATAAGCTTTCTTCCTCCACAATGGTTGAGCTTGTAGCTTGTAATTTTTCATATTTGCAAGCTAGTCCTTGTGACTAACTATTGTGGATGCTCTTATAAGTATTAATGAGCATCAATAAGTACAAATTAAATGAATATATATATATATCAATAAGTAACAATAAATATCAATAAGCTAAGATAAGTTCAGATAAGTTGAATAGAACAACCTCATTACCGTTTCAAACTCGAAATGGGTTGAACCAAAAATGAATTGGATCTGACTGAAAATAGACCGATTCTAACTGAATACGAGAAAGTAAAACCTGATGATGACTTAGACCTTAAAATATCCAAATCCGAACTGAATCTAGCTAAATCATTGACATGAATCTAGATAAATCAATATTAAATTATGTTTTTCCCTAATTTACTTTGGAATCTTATTATGAAAAATTAAGATTATTGCAAAAATTAACATGCTTCTTTTCAAAATAAATTCATACGTCTTTTCCTATTTTTCAACTAGCGCAAAAAGAATGTGAACTCAAATACAAACATTTATTTATGGTTTATTTTTCGGCTAGCATGAAATGACTCTGAAGTCATCACATGCATAATATGCATATATTTTTTTTCTCTCTATTATACTCACTTTGTTTTTTAATCAACACTGGTTTTCATCAAAACTAAGAAATTATTGGGGGTAGGAGAAAAAAATAATGATTAAAAGTGATATAAAAAGTAAGAGAGAGAGAGATATCGAGTGTGGAATAAAGAAAAAATAGGGTAATTTTATTAAAGTTAGTAAAAAATAGAGAGGGAATATGGAAAAGGCATTTGGGATCCCAAATTAATAAATGTAGGAAAATGAAGGAAATTCATCCATGAATATTCTGATTGACTAACATCAATATATACAAGTTATAAGAGATAAGTTAGGCAAATAATTTGCTAACGTAAAACTTTGACTAACAGAAAATATATTATCTCATTTAAATATATTTGAATATATTCTAACAGAAAATGAAGGTAAGAAGTGGATAAATTAAAAAATTTCAAAAAGAAAAGTGGGTAAATTAAACAAAAATGGAGGAAGTATAGGAGTCAGAGGCGTGTCTCCCTTATAAAAAGACTATATACATAAACCCTTTATTTGTTATTGTTTTTCAAATTTTTTCCTTAATTATCTCTATTATCTCTATTATATAAGTGAAGGGGGAGCAATGGTGTAACACTCCGCATTTTAGACACGACGTTAGTAGGGATAACGTCGTAAACAGACAGTTATCAATTGATTTAACAATGGAAAATATACTAAAACTCATGGAAAAAGAAAATTTTATTATAATAGTAATGGAATCCCAATTACAGAAGAATAAACTAAACTTAAAACAAGGCTTAAAACCATAAAACGAATCCTAATGCAAAAGCCAGAAAAGTAAATGGGGGCCTAGACGCTCATCAACTCATCCCGCTTCTAGCTTCTATTCGGCTAACCTGCAAAATAGAAATTGGGGTCCACCATCAGTGGCGAGTAACTAGACTGTCCTACTTAGAAGTAGGACCACATTACATAGAAGAACATGGTTAAAACATAAGAACGACAACAAACACAGGATACAAGTTCAATCATCAGAATAAGCAGCGGAAACAACGATCAATAAAAACCATAACATTCACGTCAAGCACATGCTTAATCAAGTACCACACGCAAGACAGACTAGTTCATAATCAAGACAACGCACGGTCTACAACCGATAACTAGACTAGCAACAAAGGACTTGCCCCGCACGATTCATCACTGATGAACCGATAGACCCGCACGGTCTTCAACCGTTTGACACAACTCTGACACATAATCAAACACACAAGACTTGCCCCGCACGATTCATCACCGATGAACCGATAGACCCGCACGGTTTATCACTGATAAACTGATAGACGCGCGATCTTCAACCGCTCGACACGACACGACTCAACAAGACTAAAAGAAAGACTCGAATAAACATCAACAAGACTACACCATACGTCAATCATCATCGCACATCATCATACCATCATTCGTTAACAACCTCACGCAAGTTCAAGCAAGACTTAGATCGAGAGTACAACAAGATCAAATAACGATTTAATAAACAGGGATCAAGATTGCAATTTAACAACTTCATACGCATCATCAAGACAAGATCGAATCAAGAACTTTCAAGAACTTTCAAGAACTTGCAAGAACAATCATCACTCAAAAACCAGTTTCATAGAATAGAATAAAAATCAATGCTTTAAATATTGCAACAATTCGAAATAGGAAAAGAGACTAAACAATTCAAGAATACATGCAAGAATCAAGATAAAAACTCATGCTTTGGCAACATATAACACAAACATAGAAATATTCAAGAACTAAACAAGAATTCAAGAATCAACATAGTATAACATGCAAGAATTCCAAGTCAAGATAAAAGATCATAACAACATGTAAAGATTAATCAAGAACTAAGCTTAGAACAAGATAAAGATTTGAACTACACATTCCAAACCTCACGGCCTATTCACGCACAACCATCACAACAATCAAACCTGTATTGTAAACCTATTATTCTAGGCAATCTAATCCTAATCATAAGTAGAACAGAACTAGTTACCTTAGAAGAACAACAAAACACACGCATAAACCACGTCCAAACACGCCACCTTCGACCACCAACGCACGACCATGAGCAAGACAAGCTTTGATCTTCAAAGGCTAAAGGTTGAACTTTCTTTGATGAAGGTGTTTGAATTGATGAAGTGAAGGAAGTATTTGTGTGGGGAAAAGGAGGAGTTTTTATTTGTAGTTTAGTTTTTATTTGTAGTTTAGGATTGGAAAAAAAAAGAAAATAAAAACAAATGGGCCGGCTAGGGAGATGCAAAGTAAGATTTTTTTGGATGTTCCTAAAATGTAGTAGGGTGGTTAGGAAAAATAAAAATAGAGTTTTTTAGGTTTTAAACAAAATAGATATGGATTGCTAATTATGGAAAATAAATTAAATTGATTAAGTAAAAGGAAAATATAGCAAGGGGCCGGTTTTAGGAGGAGTCAAACATGGGTTTTGGGCTTGATCAATTAAATAAAAATTAAGTCTTAGGGCCCAAATCGAATGATTCAGATTTAAAGGCTTAATTTTACACGAAATTTTACGGCCCAAAAATCCGGGTCGTTACAAATGGTGTCCCCCTCAAAAAGTCTAAAATACCCCCTAAAATTTACTTAATATCAAACTACATAAATATTAACTAAAAAGGAAAGTTTTGTATTTTTTAAATAAAAATATTATAAAATAAATAATTCAAACAAATAAAATAAAAACATCAAAATTTATATTCTTTAAAATTCACTACAAAAAGACATCCATGTTGATATAATTATTACAAAAATATTTTACTTTTTTATCATAGTATAAATTTGATAGGAGAAAGAGTATAATGGATGAACTTTTTATTTTGTTTTTTCCTAATTTAATTTTGTACTATTTCAAAATGGATGTGAATTCTATGCAAGCCTTCAATTCGTTTGTGATTTTTTTTATTGTGAAAGGTTTTTCCAAATTTTTTTATTATTTATACTTCTAACTAACGAGTTTTTAATTACTATTTATAAGTACACTATTTTTTTCCCATCGTGAAATACATGTCAGCTTAGTTACAGAGTTTTTGTTTTGATTTTTTTACTACTAGATAACATTTAAGTGCAAAATACACGCACACATAGCTTACATAGAAAGTTAGTATTATATAAGGGAAGGGGAGGCCGCGGCGGTTGACAGGGCGTCGCAACCCGTCAAAAATAACCTAAATATCAAACTAATGTAGCAGTGATAAGTAGGGTCGAATCCACAGAGAAGCAATTTAATTTCTTTAATTACTAAAAAGTGTGAACTATGTAAAGGGCCTTTGTGATTGAATTATCCTAAATAACTAATAAATAAAGAAAAGAAAATAAAGGTTGAATTTTTATTGGAATTAAATGAATGAAGGAAATTCTAGGGTTTAGGATTTTATGAATGAAATCATAAACTAATTGAATTCCAATGTTCAATAATTCATTAACAAATTCTAATCAAGATCTAACAGGCTTTCGCAATTTATTAGATCTACAGATTTACATAACAGGCTCTTGCAATTTATTAAATAAATCTGCCTAAAATCTTAAGTCTTAATGAAGTTTTCACCTTTCGGCTACCGGCTAGATTATTACTCAAATTTATATGATCAAAACAGATTTTAGGGAATTAAAACTAGTCATGAATTAAAGAACAAAAGACTCAATTAATCTAATCATTCAAACATAATTTTCCCAAACCCTAGATCTAAAAGACTACTCACACATGTTTGAAAGAATAAAAGAAATAAACATGATCATAATAAAAAGCATAAATAAAATAAATAAGAAAGAAATAATACCAGAATTGGAAAAAGATTAAATCTTTAATTAACTTGAATTGAATTGAATTTAATGTGTTTTTACAATAAAAGAGAGAGAAAGAAAACCCTAAAAACAGAAAGAAAACCTAAAGAAAAGCATAAGATATTTACCAGGGATTAAAATAGGTATTTATAGGCAAAATTGGGCTTAAATGGAGCCCGTAACGCCGGCCCCGGTACGGGGTACATGCACCCCGGTACCGGGGTTGTCGCTGGAGTCAGGTACGTACTTCTGGAAAATGTCGAGTGAAGAGCTGTGCAGAGACCCCGGTCCGGGGTACATGTACCCCGTACCAGGGCTGATGCTGGGGGAACTCTGGCTTCAAAGCAAAGGAGAGAAACAGGGGCAGCAAACACCCCGGTACCGAGGTACATGTACCCCGGTCGGTGTGCATGAACCCCGGTAAGGGTTGCACAAACCCCGGTACCGGGGTACATGCTGGGGGTCTGATCTGATGCCCTGACTTCGAACACCCATAACTCCTTCGTTTCAAGTCGGAATTGAGGTTATGACCTACCGTTAGAAAGCTCTTTGAATCTAGTTTCCAATGCCGCTAGAATCGATTAAATCCGATATTGATAGCTCTATTTATGTCCAAAAGAGTGAGAGGTGGTCAAAATCATTCGAACCGAATCGAACAATTTCAAGCCAATTCTTCACTAATTGCCACCAGAACCTCTCCAACACTCACCGTGACATCCTAGTGCTTCTCCTTTGCCTAGATTGGTGTAATTTGATGGTTTTTGTCCCATTTAGAGCATCTTCTATCAAAAACCTGTCAAAAACATGGAAAAGACACAAAACACTCTAAACCGACTTATTAGCGGCAAAACGGCTCCTAAGAGCACGGTTAGCACAATAAAACCATACAAAATAAGGAGGAAAAACATATACTAAACCAAGTTATCAGCGGTGTTCAAGTTAATTACACTTTTACCCCATCCCTTATCTAAATAACAAGATAACCCTATACTTCCTATGTCCTTTAAGCTAAGTTTGCTACATTTATTTTTTTTCACGCTTCCCAAAACATAATGTTTTTTTAGGCAAAAAGGGAAAGTTTATTCATTAGCAAAAAAATTACACATATCCGAGGAAGCCAGATTCACTATTGACTCCGGCTAGTCCTCCAGCCAAACTCGTTCCCCTATCACTACTGGACATAACTTAACTATAGAATGAGCCACGCTATTGCCCTTACGACCTATAAACAACCAAGAACAAAAATCAAATAAACTTAACCAACGCAAAATATCCTCTATAAAAAGACCTAAAACAGATTTAGTAACACACTTCTTGTTAAGTTTTGAGATTAAATCTAAACAATCTGACTCAATAATAAGTCTACGGTACCCCATCTCCTAAGCATGTAGAAGCCCAAATACGAGAGCTTCCACCTCATGAGTCGGTGGATCCAACGACTCCACCTTTTGCCTGGTTCCCGTGGCCACCAAATCATCATCTCCATCCCGAATAACAAAGCCACAACCAATGCCACCACCCTCTATAGCTCCTACATTTGAGTTTAATTAGATTCCATAAACCACTACTAGGAGGACGACACACCGCTTCCCGCACAGCCCCCACACCACTATCCTTCTCGTTATGCTCATGCCACGCCTTAACAAAGTCCGCAGCTTGGTCCATAATCTGTTTTGGCCAGCTCCGACAATTATAAAAAAATAGCCCGATTCCTAGCACCCCAAATCGCCCAAAGCAGCACCATACAGTTCGTGAATATATCCACCCCGTGAACATTCAACACCCAATCCAACCACACAATAACACTCGGCCCCTCTCTAATCCAGAACACGTTACTCACCTCAATACTCTGCCAAATACTTACAACAAATGGGCATAATGATAAATGAATATATCTTTAGATTCATATATTAAAAAATAATATAAGGAGAAGGTATTGAGTCGGACAAGTCTAACAGTAAGCTTACTCTCAGACCAGTCCTACTCAATCTGGATACATATTATTGAACCTGGACACATATGGTTGAACCTAGACACATATTGTTAAACCTGGACACAAAATGTTAAACTTGGACATAATGTTAAACCTGGTGACATAATGTTGGACCTGGATACATATTATTGAACCTGGACACATATTGTTGAACCTGGGCAAATCTAGACAAATATGAACAAATCTGGACACACCTGGACAAACCTGGACTAATGTGGACAAACCTGGACAAATTTACACACCTGGACAAACTTGGATACATATTGTTAACCTGTAAACATTTGTAAACATGGACACATATTGTAAAACCTGGACACATTTTGTAACTTACTTGGACAAAATATAACCTGGACACGTTTTTTTGCATTTTGAGGCCTTTAGAGACCTCGTTTGGCAATTTTCGGTGGCCTTGGGGATTTGCAACTGCATTCGTCTCGAAAAATTAATCAATTTCGACATATTATATGCCCCGATCCGATACCCGAGCGCAAAGTTATAGCCTCTCGAAGTTTTTCACTATAATAAGTGGGTATATGGGTCAGCCTTCTGACCAGATTGTTTGGTCAAACCGTCTGACCCAATACTTTCACTTATAAAAATTATATTTCAAGAAAAGTACACATTGAGCCGAATCAAACGAGATCCCTTTTGATTATATTTTTTCTTATATGTATAAAATTAGAAAGAGTCAAAGGTACACATGCAATAAATAGTGACAAAAGTCCATATGCAGCAAACATATAGGAACGGAGGTTATACATTACAAAATTGGGTAACAAACCAAAATCAACATACACAAAAAGTCAAAAACTTTATTTGCCTAAAATAAACATTCAATCAATACAAAATATGTCAACAACAATCATTATTTTACGAATCCGCATATAATCCACTTATCTGTATTGCATTACCGACATGCAGTAAAAAGTTTCGATTCTAACCCAGGAAATTTCAGTTTAGACTAGATTTAATTAGTAATAGAATATTGTGTATATTGAGAATAATAATACAAAATTTTCAAAATTGTCATATGCATCGCGTGCAAAGAAAACTAGCATAAGGGAAGGGAGGAGGTTGCGGCGATATCCAAGTGTAGTACTACGCTACCCTTATTCATCCTTCATAATTGTTAGTCAAGTAATAAGGATATTTGTCATTTGTATTTTAAAATCTTCCACAATGGCATTTGCTTTTCGAAATCATTAATAGCCATATTTAAAACACGTAATCACTCAAAATTTATCATAAATAATAATTCTTTTAGATAAATAAATTATTTATTTAATTTGGAATATACATACTATGTATAAGCGAAAGACAAAACCTAAATTAAATTTGAAAAATGAAAAAAAAAATCTAAAAGTATGTATTAAAAATTATGTGAGAACTTATTAATTTTTTTTTATAAATATGAGGACTTATTAATTTTATTTTCAAGTTAATTATTTAATGTCTTTTAGAAATATTTTATTTTACTCACTTGAGTTTTCATTAAAACCAAGAAATCAATTGGGAATAGGAGAAATAAATAAACGATGATTAAAAATTGTATAAAAGTAAGAGTGAGTGTATGAAAAGGGAGAAAAGAGAGTATTTTTTTATTAAAGTTAGCCAAAAGTAAGAGAGTATGGAAAAAAAATTGGGAATCATAAATTTATAAATGTAAGAAAATAAATGTGAGAAGTGAGTAAATTAAAAAAAAAACAAAAAAAATGAGTAAATTTAAAAAAATGGAGAGAGTAAAAAATAATTAATGGCATCAATAAGGAAGCAAAATCAATGTCAATTAATAAGATTGCCAAAAACACAAATTAAAATCATCACTTCAAGTCAAATTAAATCAATATAATTACAAATTATCGATATAAAGAATCTATAAGGAAAACCTTTTGAATTAAAATTTGAAGAAAAATAAATTGAATCATATTTTCTGAAAAACACTTTAATAAACGTCTAAAAACAAAAATCAATGTTGGAAAATAGTCTTGAGTTTTGATATCAAATAGTTTTGCTTATGGTTGTTAAATGCCCAAAAAGATAAAATACTCCGTATATTGTGGTTTCTCACAAAAAAAGTAATAATTATAAAATATTGTTCGTGGAAAATTTCCTTTTAGGGTTTGTTTGGTAGGGTGTAAAACGTTTTCGGATGAAATGGTTTTTCATAAAAACTTTTTTATTAGAAAGTTTATTTTCACAAGAGTTTTACGTTGTTTAGTTGCATGTAAAATGATTTTCCATTTAAATCATTTTTCACTATTTGGTTGAACTAAAAATCAATATATTATTTCAATTGTAACGGAAAATGTTTTCCTTCTATTTGTGATGTAAAATGTTTTCTTTCCATTTGTGATGTAAAATGTTTTCCTTCTAATTTGGGAAAAAATATTTTCAATAAGGTGGAAAATGGTTTTTTCACCCCAAATTTTACATTCTAATGTTTTACTCCAAACCAAACAATATAAATAGGAAAACAATTTACAAGAACAACGTTTTACATATACTACCAAACGGACCCTTAATCAGGAGTATGCTACGTGATATAGTTTGCTTGGTATAGCTTCTCTTCTACTTCGTAGCATAGTTACTGATTGCTTGTTGTAGCTTCTCTTGTAGCATATACGTGAAGGTAAAGATTTTTCCATCACATTTATTACACTTAATACTGCATTAATGCAACCAAATCTGAAAGATTCATTTCTTCAATTTATTTATTTTTTATTTTTATTTTTATATAGAGTATGTATTCTTCCTCATAAACGCTATAAATAAATTCTTGAAAACATCATATCCATAAGCATCAATATATCACAATCAACTCTCCCATCACCAAATAAATCGATCAAATTAAAAAAAGGTTTTAGCATGTCTTGTAAGTTTTCAATTGTATTTCTTGCACTCATAATAATAATAATAATAATCTTATCAACATATACCCATACCACACTAGGAGAAAACCATGTTTTCAAACATCAAGGGTTACAAACATACATTGTTAGAATCCAAAATAACCTCAAATCTTCAAATTTTGAAAATGTAGAGGAGTGGTACAAATTCATTCTTAGTAGTAAAGTCAATGCCAACCCCAATGACTCATTGCTTCATGTTTATAAAACTGTGTTTAATGGGTTTTCGGCCCGTCTTAGACCTGATCAAGCTAACTCATTAAAAGCCCTACCCGAAGTCATTGATGTTATTAAAGATAAAATTTATCAAGTCCATACTACAAGATCACCCTACTTTCTTGATCTAAAAACCTATCATAGCCCAATGGGCCTACTGAAAGACTCTGAGTTAGGGTCCAACGTCGTGGTTGGAGTCCTTGACACGGGTATATGGCCCGAGAGCCCAAGCTTTAGCGATGAAGGCATGGGTCCAGTGCCAGCCCACTTTAAAGGAGTGTGTGAAGGTGGGGAGAAGTTCCCGCCTTGTAATAAAAAAATAGTAGGTGTAAGGTACATGAATGTTTTTGGAACACGAAGTGAAGATGATTCTGCTAGGGATAAAATAGGGCACGGGACCCACACTGCATCCATAATAGCAGGTCGAACCAGAGCGGTAAATTGCTCGTTTTTCGGGTATGCTAAAGGGGAGGCTACTGGGATTGCCCCTAATGCAAGACTAGCTATCTACAAGGTTTGTTGGAGCTTTGGGTGCGTAGGGGCAGACGTGTTATTGGGCATCGATAAAGCCGTAGAAGACGGTGTGGATATTATATCGCTTTCTCTAGGTGCTAAAGAAGTACATTTTAACAAAGACGTGATTGCCATTGGGGCCTTTGGAGCGTTACAAAAGGGAGTCATTGTATCAGCCTCAGCAGGTAATTCTGGGCCTGATGTTGGAGACATATCTAACACTGCTCCATGGATAACCACCATTGGAGCAAGTACAATTGATAGAACATTCCCAGCTGAGGTCATCCTTGATAATGGTGAGTCTCTAAAGGGTACTTCACTTTACACTGGGACTCCATTACCAAACAATAAAACCTTCCCTTTAGTATATTTCTCATCAAATTCCTCTCAAAGACACTGCTTGCCAGACTCATTATTAAATGAAAAAGAAGATGTAAAGGGTAAAATAGTAATTTGCACTGACATGAATAGTAGAGTTCAAAAGAGTGTGGAGGTGAAAAGGGCTGGTGGAGAAGGTGTCATTGTAGCCTTAAATGATCCTAGAATACCACATAATGATACCGTACAAAGTACTTCTTATTTGCTTCCTGGATTAACCATACCTTTTGAAGCAACCCATAAGCTGCTAGACTACCTTAATAAAAAAGTTGTAAAACAAGGCACTATTCTTTTTCAAGGGACTCACATGGGAGAAAATCCTACCCCAGTTCTTGCATCCTTCTCTTCTCGGGGCCCGAACCTTGAGTCCAAGTACGTGCTCAAGCCCGACTTGATCGCGCCGGGAGTAGACATCCTAGCTGCTTGGCCTAGTAACCTATCACCTTCTAGGTTGACTGAGGATCCTAGAAGGTCCGAATTTAACATCTTATCAGGTACGTCCATGTCATGTCCTCATGTCTCTGGTGTATTAGCCTTGCTTAAAGGGGCCCACCCAGACTGGACCCCGGCTATGCTTCGGTCTGCCTTGATGACCACATCTTACTCCGGTTACCACAATATGGCCAAGCCTACACAAAACAGTAGCAGCGCGGGAGAAAATAATAATAAAGAGCTTAGTATGTCCTTATATGACACAGGTGCAGGACATGTTGATCCAGAAAAGGCAAATAATCCTGGATTAGTATTAGACATAAATGAGGATGATTATATTCAATATCTATGTGCTTCGAATTATAGCGACGCTGAAATACATACAATCGTAAAGAGATCAGTACAGTGCCATAGCATAAAGGATAATAAGGTTAAACAGTGGGATATTAATTACCCTGCCGTAATTATAACAGATGATTCGGTAGGTCAAAATATTATTAGGAGTTTAACAAATGTAGACTCTGCAAAATCAAGTTACATAGCTAAGATTACAAGTCCAAAAGGAACAAATGTGACTGTTACTCCACATGAATTAAGCTTTAATTCCAAAGGGGAGAAGAAAACTTTCTCTGTAAAAGTGATACCATTGATGAATAATAATAAGAGCTCTATGCAAAGTAAAGCCATGGGTTCAATCATTTGGACTGATGGCAAGCATGATGTCACCATACATTTGATGGTGGCTTAGGTACTAGTTGAACAAACAATATCAATATGTTAGTGTTTTCAATAATAAATGTCATATATATAGTCTTTGTATAAACATTTTTATTTGCCTTTTTCCCTCATTGCATTTGAGTAAATGACTAATGAACATTTAAATAAATCATTGCAATGAGCATTTTCGATCTATTAGTACCAAACTGCTACAATACCCGTGCGAATGTGCGATCAATGCGTGTCTAGTGTCTACAAATCCAACTA
Source organism: Salicornia ramosissima (assembly GCA_951394345.1). Classification (NCBI taxonomy): domain Eukaryota; kingdom Viridiplantae; phylum Streptophyta; class Magnoliopsida; order Caryophyllales; family Amaranthaceae; genus Salicornia; species Salicornia ramosissima. The sequence continues at coordinate 14,669,727 of OX596235.1, forward strand.
TAAACCTAGTTATGTTAAATCTCTATTATATAAGTGAAGTTTTGTACTTTTAAAATGAAAATATATAAAATTAAAAATTTAAAAAAAATAAAATAGAAACACCAAAATTTATATTTTTGAATTCTCTACAAATAAACACCCATATATATAGGTATAATTTTTTACACAAATATATATATTTTTTTATTATCTCTATTATATAAGTCAAGGGGGCTGGGGAGCCATGGTGTCCCCTGGAAAAGTCTATATTATCTTTCTTGGCTTATATAATAAAGAAATCATATCTTAAATTTTATTTTTTTTAGCAATTTAGATCCTCAATCCATTCAATTAGACATTTATATATCACTGATTTTCAATCAATTAAGCTTTTAATTGATTCATCAACAAGTGGTTAAATCTACATAAACCAATCTTCCATTAATTAATTCTTGATTGATTCAATCAGTCAATTCTGTAATCAATTCACATATTATTCCCTAAATACATTACATTAATTGGTAGGTATATTTATCAATTTTCTCATTCATAAATAAATTAATTGTCATTATATATATATGTATACTTATATTTCTATAAATACATTCAATTTACTCACCACTTTATGGGTGTATAAAAACCCACCTTCGTTCTCATCTTATACTCTTCTACCATTAAATCTCTTCTCATCATTCTTTCGTGGTCTTCTCATTCTTTTCTTCTCAATCGTTATATCTACTTTTGATGGTGGCTTAGGTACTAGTTGAACAAACAATATGTTAGTGTTTTCAGTAATAAATTTCATATATATAGTCTTTATATAAACATTTTTATTTGCCTTTTTCCCTCATTGCATTTGAGTAATGACTAATGAGCATTTAAATAAATCATTCCAATGGCATTTTCGATCTATTAGTACCAAACTGCTACAATACCCGTGCGAATGTGTGAAGACAACTATGAGCACCATTAATACGCATTTTCCTTCATTCATTCAGCTGAAATCATTTGGCCTTTTAGTGTATTTTGTCATGCCTTTTTACAACTGACTCTCTGCCCCTTTTATATGGCGGCATACTACAAACATTCCCTTTTTAGGGTGACCTCAAAGTTAGTGCAGGACACGTGTCAATTACACTAGCTACAAAACAAATTAAGGCTATTACAATTTATTCCAAAAGTTTGGACTACTACTGCTAATTAAAACTAAGCGCTTAGGCCCATTTTGATCCTCTTCCACAACACTCCCCCTCAAGGTGGGAGTGAGGAGCCTGCACGAACTCCCATCTTGTCTAACAGATACTGATGCTGATCAACGGATAGGCACTTGGTGAGGACATCTGCAACTTGATGCTTAGAGGGAACATACATTGGGTGGATCTCTTGGCTTGCAGCCTTGTCACGAATGAAGAGATAATCGATGTCCACGTGTTTGGTACATTCATGCTGAACAGGATTAGCTGCAATGGCTAATGCAGCCTGATTGTCACACATAATTGAAGTAGGGGAGTCACATTTAATGCCCAATTCTTTAAGTAGCTGTCTGACCCAAAGAACCTCACAAATGGCAAAGGCTAGTGCCCTGTATTCTGCCTCCGCTATGCTTCGAGACACCACAGTTTGACGTTTGGATTTCCACGAGATGGGGGACTTCCCTAGCAACACACAGTATCCAGAAGTTGATCTTCGTGTGGTAGGGCAGCCTGCCCAGTCACTGTCACAGTAGGCAGTGAGATGGGCAGCTGTTTGGTTTGCAAGTAAGACACCTTGATTCTTTGTTCCATTTAGGTATCGAAGCACTCGTTTGGCACCTTGCATGTGGGCTGTGGTAGGAGAGTGCATAAATTTGCTCAAAACATGTACTGAGTAGCTTAGATCTGGTCTGGTGATGGTTAAATATATAAGCTTCCCTACCAGACGTTGATACTCATTAGCATTTTCCAGCAGTTCTCCTTGGTCTGTGATCGGTCCATTTTGGACCCATTTTTCGGCTTCGTTTCACTTGTCTTTCGGGCCTTTTAGATTTTATTTCTTTGGTTTTTAGTCTTTTAGTATAGAATTAGCTTATTTCATGGTTTTCTTCAATAATGTTGTGTTTTATATGTTTTCTTGAATAATTGGGCTAAATTTGGAAGCATTTCAAGTGCTCTTGCATATATAGTCTGATTCAAAGACTCATATCATTTTTTCTATAACTCTTTTTCAGGTGATTCCACTTGGAGAAGATTCCTTATTCCAAGAGCTTTAATTTGATATATTATATGCTCAATTCCTCTAAGAAAAGAAGGAGATATGAGCATTTGAAAACCGAGAGCGCAGATCTGCACGACCGTGCAGCTTCCCTTCCTTTGAGCACGATCGTGCAGCTTATTACTGCACGGTTGTGCAGAGGTCAGAGTGACCCTTTTGGAGTGCACGATCGTGCAGTAATAAGCTGCACGATTGTGCAACTTAGTTGCACGATTGTGCAGCAAGACCTTCGTTTCGCCACGATCGTGTAATGTTCAACTGCACGATCGTGCAGCTTATTACTGCACGATCGTGCACGACCTGCAGCATGTTAAATGTCCTGTTTTTGGCCGTGTATTTTGGGGGGATTTTTAGAGTTAGTTTTAGTTGAGTTTTTAGGCTATGTTTTAGACACTAAGTTTGAGATTTTAGACTATCATTAGATTGTACTCTAGTTGCTCAATAGTAGAAAAAAAAAACACTCTCAAATTTTTAGGTTTTCCAATAATCAAGTAGATTAGTAATTGTTCTTCAAGTTCACCATTGTTACTCAAGATTTCTCAAGTTTCCATTGAAGTTCCAATCCAGGTTTTGTTTTTTGTTTCCATTGTTTTTAGATTGTAATTCTCTAATTCTTGTTGTCATTTTAGTTTCAATAGAATTAGTTCTTTGTTCTAGAATAGATTTAATTGAATTCCTTGATTTTTGCTTTAATGGCTTCCATTAGTGAGTAGTTTCTTTTCTAGGGATTGGATGACTTGATGTTATTGACATTGGGGGTTTGTCATTGAATTAGTTGTGTTTGAATAATCTTGATTGTATTTCCTCTAGAATTCTTGAACTTAAGCATGATATCTTGGTGAAGTGTTCATGATGAGTTTGGTGATTATTGATGAATTTGATAATTGCTTTCAAGATTTCCATGAGAATTCCTTAATTTCTAGAGATAGTAATTAGGATTGTGAATTGATAAAAGTAATTTGACGAACTCGATTTTGGGTTTAGCTAACTTGACTATTCGAGAGAGGTTAATTTAGCCAATCCTAGAATTTCCTATCGCCTAATCGAGAGAGAGTGTTGGGATTGAGTCCGTTAATGCTTTTTGAATATACACTTTGCAATTGAGATAATCAAACATGAGTTAATTCAATGATTATAATTCCTCCGATTGAGATAACATTAAGAAGTCTAATCCTTAGAGTTTTAATCCTTTGATATTCAATTTGCATTGTATTCCAATTCTTCGTGCTTAGTTTCAATTCTTTTGTTGTAGATTAGATTTAATTCCCTATTTCACTCAACAAATAAAAGACCCTTGGATCATTCTTAATCACGACTAAATCCGCATTAGTTCCTCGTGGATCGACCCTAACTCCGCTAATACTACGTGTTAGTTGTTAGGTTTATAAATTGTATATTTGTTTGGCGACTAGGGCCGCGACACCCTAGGAGCCGATCAGTCTGCAACAAGCTTCATGTGTGCATCAAGAGGAATTTTCAGACTTCTGCAATTTCTCATGCCATAGTCCTTGAGCAGGTCACACACATACTTTCGTTGACTGAGGAAAATTCCTTCTGTGCTTCTGTCCACTTTTATCCCAGGAAGAATCGAAGTCCTCCCATGTCCTTCATGCGAAATTGACTAGCCAAGAAACTTTTCACTGCTTGAATTTCTTCATAACTATCTCCTGAAATGACCAAATCATCTACATAGATGAGAATAACCAGAAAGTGATTGTTGTTTCTTTTTGTGAACATAGTAGAGTCACCTTTGCACTGAGTGAATCCACATTGATGGAGAGCCGTTGTAAGTTTTTCAAACCATTGTTTGGGCGCTTGTTTTAGCCCATACAACGATTTGTGTAGCTTGCAAACCTTCATGGTTTGGTTCCCATCAGCAGCATACTCCCCCTGTCCCTCTACTTGTAGTCTGTGCCCTGCTTTTTCATATCCAGGGGGAGTTTCATATACACATCCTCCTGCAAGTCACCATGTAAAAACGCATTTTTGACATCCATTTGATCCACAAACCAATTTTTAACTGAAGCTACTGCTAGCAAAGCTCTAAATATTGTCATCTTTGCCACTGAGGCAAAGGTTTCATCATAGTCAACCCCATATTTTTGTCTATTTCCCATGACCACCAATCTTGCTTTATATTTGTCAAGAGTGCCATCATCCTTATATTTAATTTTTTACACCCATTTACTTGCAATTGGTGTTTTTCCTTTGGGCAAATCTACAATACTCCAAGTTTTGTTTTCTTCTAATGCTTCCAATTCTTCATTCATAGCTAACACCCACTGCCTGTTTTTGATTGCTTCTTTAAACAACTTAGGCTCACTTTCTTTCTCACATTCACTTAGAAAGCAGCAGTATTCAGGACTAGTGCTTACATCAGCTACCCTTTTAATTTCAACAGGTTTTTCTGCTTGGACTCCCATGTAGCTGGTGTAGTAGTCCCTTAGCCACTCTGGTGGTCTGTGGGTTCTGCTAGATTGCCTTACCACAGGTGATAGTGATTTACTTGGGCTTCTAACCTCTGGTTCTCTCACATTTTCTTCCCCAATCTCCATATTATTGTTGTTATTATTATTTTCAACCTCAATTTCCTGCGTTTCTTCAGTTTCTTCTTCTTCTAAATTTTCCATTCTGTGTTCAGTCTGAGAGTATTCTTCCCATAGTTTTTCTTTAAGCAACCTACTTTCTTCCATTTGTTGTTCTTTAATTTCCCCTTTAAATATTTTGTAGGGATAAATTCCCACATAAAACATCACATCTCTACTAACAAAAACACAATAATTATCAAGATTCAATAGTTTATAGCCTTTTTGACCCTGTGGATACCCCAGAAATATGCAGGGTACCCCTCTCTGTTTAAATTTATCATGTACTCTATCAGGGTTACAGGCTACAGCAAGACAACCAAATGTTTTCATATGCAAATAAGTAGGTGGTTTTTTATGAAGTACCTCATATGGACTCCTCTTTCCATGTACTGAGTTTGGCAATCTGTTCAGAATATTCACTGCAGCCAGGATGCAATCTGCCCAAAATTTGAGTGGAAGACCAGCTTGTAGCCTCAATGATCTGGCCATCTCCAATATTGATCTGTGTTGCCTCTCCACTCTCCCATTCTGTTGTGGCTTGTCTACACATGAAGTTTCATGCACAATCCCTTTTTCAACAAAAAATGATGTTGCTCTTCCATCTTGAAATTCAATTGCATTATCAGTTCTAATTTTCTTCACATTTTTTCCATATTGTGTCATCCCCATGTGACTTGTGCTTCATTAGATGAACCCATATCACCCTTGAGTGGTCATCTACCACTGTCAAGAAATATCTGTGGTGCCTCCTGCTTTAGACCCTATAAGGCCCCCAAGTATCAATATGAATTAAGTCAAAAATCTCTCCAGCTTGGTTCTCACTTTTCTGAAAGGGTAGTTTTGTTATTTTTGCCTTTGGACACACTAAACAAATCTCACTTTCTCCTACAATATTTTTTTAGCTCTTCAATCTTCTTGATTCTTGTGAGGGGGGCATGGCCAAGTCTTTGGTGCCAAAGACTAGCAGATGACAGTTTTTTAGTAGCTTCCACAATGTCTGGTACATGCAGCCTCTCAGCTGTACAGACTGACCTTTGCTTTGCTTTATCACAATGTCTTTTCATTTCCTCAATCAGCTCCTCCACTGCCTTTTCAACAGGCCTATCAACCAAGTAGTAGAGTCCCCTTTTTGCTTCTCCTAAGGCCTTAACTGTCACACCCTTTTCATCCTCTATCATGCATAGCTGAGCCATAAACTTGGCTCTACATTTGTTGTCCTCTGCCAACTTATGAACAGAAAGCAAGTTATGCCTGAACGTTGGGACATAAACTACATTCTTCGAAACCATTCCACAAGCAAGCACTACATTCCCCTTATGGCTTATGTGTGCTGAACTCCCATTTGGAAGTTTAATAGGGGGTTGATTGCACATTCTCTGTGGATTATTGAGCAACTTCAGATCTCCAATCATGTGATGTGAGGCTCCTGAATCTATGATCCATCTCTCATCTCCCATTTCTTTCCCAACATAACACACTGCCATTCCTGCATAATTACAGTCAAGGTCTTCTTCTTCTGCATCACCTGACTTTGAGGCCCTTAATAGAAGTTTCAACAGTTGTTCTATTTGTTGTGGACTTATTCCAGGAGTAGATGATTCATTCTTCTGTCCTTCATAGTACCCTTGCACATTTGCAGCAATTCTGCCTCCTCTATTTCCACCCCTTGGATTTCTACCTCCTCTCATCCATCTCTGGCCTCTTCCTCCTCTGTTGGTGGTATTTCCCTCTTTTTCTTTCCCTTTTTCCATCCAGCTGGGAAAGACTATAATGGTCCAACATTCTTTCTTAATGTGACCTGTCTTTCCACAGGCTCCACATACAGGTGCACCTGTCCTGCTGTACATCACCATACTCTCCTTGTCTTCTTTTTCAGACTTAAGAATTCCTCTCTATGCCTCCTCCTGCTGCACTAAGCAACATGCTTGATCCACCTTTGGCAGTGGATCCATCATCAACACATAGCTTCTCTGTTGAGCATTAATCTCACCCAGCCCATTGAGAAATTGGAACAGTCTTTGTTCCTCTTTTTCTTGATTTTCATTTTGTATATATGCAGTTATTTCTGCAATCACATTGCTAATAGGTGGACAGCTCCTTAAGTCTTCCAGTTCTTCCCACATGGCCCTCATTTCTGTGTAATACTCATTCACACTTCTTCCATTTTGTTTCATATCATAAATTTGTTTGTTGAGCTGGTATTTCCTGGATCCAAAACTTACTTGATACCTCATTTCCAACTGTTTCCATATCTGTTTAGCATCATTTATAAATATTATTAATCTCTTTATAGAGGGTGAGACATTTCCCAAAATCCAAGATATAATCATGTTGTTACAGGTATCCCAAGCTTCTTGCTTGACCTTATCAGTTTTGTCACGTTCTAGTGTTCCAGTTATAAATTCCAGCTTTCTCCTTGAACTAAGTGCAACTTCGAAAGATCTTTTCCACATTCTATAGTTAGATGTTCCCTCTAATTTTTCTATCGCAACTGAGTTGCTCCCATCAGATGGGTGTAAATACAAAGGACTGGTCTGTTCTATAGTAGTCATTTTAAATGTTTCTAAGCTTTCCTTCTACTGCTACTGAGGAAACAGAGAAAGAAAAAGAAGGAAAAAAAATTAAAAGGAAATAAAGAGAAAGAACAGAGTCAGATTTTTGCACACCTTGCTCTGATACCATGAAGACAACTATGAGCACCATTAATACGCATTTTCCTTCATTCATTCAGCTGAAATCATTTGGCCTTTTAGTGTATTTTGTCATGCCTTTTTACAACTGACTCTCTGCCCCTTTTATATGGCGGCATACTACAAACATTCCCTTTTTAGGGTGACCTCAAAGTTAGTGCAGGGCACGTGTCAATTACACTAGCTACAAAACAAATTAAGGTTATTACAATTTATTCCAAAAGTTTGGACTACTACTGCTAATTAAAACTGAGCCCTTAGGTCCATTTTGATCCTCTTCCACAACAATGTGCGATCAATGCGTGTCTAGTGTCTACAAATCCAACTATAAACCTAGTTATGATAAATCTCTATTATATAAGTGAAGTTTTGTACTTTTAAAATGAAAAGTATAAGATTAAAAATTAAAAATAAAAAATAAAATAAAAACACCAAAATTTATATTTTTGAATTCTCTACAAATAAACACCCATATAGGTATAATTTTTTACATAAATATTTTACTTTTTTTTTTTATTATCTCTATTATACAAGTCAAGGGGGCTGGGGAGCCATGTTGTCCCTTGGAAAAGTCTATATTACCTTTCTTGGCTTATATAATAAAGAAATCATATGTTAATTTTTTTTTTACCAATTTAGATCTCAATCCATTCAATTAGACATTTATATATCACTAATTTTCAATTTATAATTGATTCATCAACAAGTGGTTAAATCTACATAAATCAATCTTCCATTAATTAATTTCTTGATTGATTCAATCAGTCAATTCTGTAATCAATTCACATATTATTCCCTAAATACATTAAATTAATTGGTAGGTATATTTATCAATTTTCTCATTCATAAATAAATTAATTTTCATTATATATATGTATACTTATATTTCTATAAATACATTCAATTTACTCACCACTTCATGGGTATATAAAAACCCACCTTCATTCTCATCTTATACTCTTCTACCATTAAATCTCTTCTCATCATTTTTTCGTGGTCTTCTCATTCTTTTCTTCTCAATCGTTATATACTTATATCTACTTTTTCACTTTCATTAAATTGTTTAACTTTTTTTTTAACATTGTTGAGAAATTTAATGTATGTATTATTGTGTACTAAATATTCAATTTAAATTTGATCAATCTTTTTTTTTGTATATTAAATTTTTTTGTTATTTTTTTTGTAAAACCTTTATTTTTCAATATTTTTTCTCTCTTTAAATATTGTTGTTTCTAATAAATTTAACTTATTATTATTACTTAAATTTGTGCGAAGTATATATTGAATTTCATCGACCAATATTGTTATTCATATTAAAATATCAGTGAAAAGCTAGTATGCTTATATGCAATGGGATATTGGGATGTAATATTTTCTTAGTTAATCTTATAAAGTTTTTTTTTTTTGGTTATTTTTGGTTAACATTTATTTTACTTAACATAAATCAATTATTTTAGATATTTACAGTGAGAGGGAGTTTTTAATATTATTATGTTTTTTTTTTTCCCTTGAAGTGATTATATCTATAGAAATTAGAAAGTCATGCATTTATACAATGGGATTTAGGGCTTGTTTATTTCAGCTTAAATTCAGTTCAGTTCAGGTTAGTTCAGCTCAGCTCAGCTCTCAGTTCAGCTGTATTCAGTTTAGTTCTGCTTAGCTAAGTTAAGCTCAATTCATTTCAGTTAATTCAACTCAGTTCAGTTCAATTCAATTCAATTTAGCTAAATTCAGCTAAAGTAAACGAGCCTTTAGTAATTTGTTAGTTAGTAATGTCAAATGCGAAAAAAAATAAAAACTTAATTAAGTATGTATTCGGAATTATGTAATAACTTATTTATATCTTATTAGAACTTATGGATATCAAGGATACAAAGGGACAATTTCCTATATTAACAAATTCTATTCAAGTAAAGTCATTAGCCTCAATTTATATTATTTTAAGAAAATAAACTCAATTTATATGTTTAATTTTTATAATATTATTTTTATAAACAAAATGTGATATTTATAATTATTTAATATTTCAACTACTCAAAATAAATCCAACAATAAGTTGGAATTTTCTGCACCACATATTTAAAACATAACTTATAAAATTTAGAACATGACTTATTAAATTTGAACACATATAACGTGCATAGCTTATATAATAGAGATATGTATTAAAAAATTTAGAACAATAAGTTTGTGAAAAAATTATATAGCGCGCCTTAACTTAAAACAATTATGAAAAAATTACCTTATTTGTGCTTAAATCAATTACAATAAATAATTGATTCTTTAATTAATTTAATAACTTTGCCTTTATGATATCCAATTTCAATGTTTTCAATTAATTCAATAATATATCAATTATATGTTATTTTATTCTATAAAATAAAATATGAGTTGTTTTATGCAAAAATAGATTTTTTTAGGTTTTGATAACTTTGTATTTTTTAATACAATATCTTATTATAGTTTGACTGGCATTATTAAATATATTGCTGTTATTTTATTTATTTTTTAAAAATTCAATCAAACTATTTTTTTTAAATATTTACATGGTTCCCCCAAGTAAAGCTTTGATTTTAGTAATAACAATAAACTGTTGTTGCAAGTAATGTAAATAGATGCATAAAGAATTAAAAATGTGTTTTAATTAGGAATTATTAACAAAAATAATCCCAACTATTACATATATTCTCATTTTAATCCCAACTATTCTTTAACTGAAATTAATCCCAACTTTTGGGGCTATATTCTCAAATTAGTCTCCTACCCTTTGTTCACACACGAAAAGAGTAATGTTTACAAGACTATGCACAATATTCACCACATTTTGTAGAATGTCACCTGTAAACTTATACACTCTACAAATGTTCACACACGAAAGAGTAATGTTCACACACAAAAAGAGTAATGTTCACAGGACTATGCACAATATTCACCACATTTTGTAGAATGTCACCTGTAACCTTATACACTCTATAAATGTTCACATACGAAAGAGTAATGTTCACACACGAAAAGAGTAATGTTCACAAGACTATACACAATATTCATCATATTTTGTAAAATGTCACCTGTAAACTTATACACTCTACAAATGTTTACACACGAAAGAGTAATATTCACACACGAAAAAAGTAATGTTCACAAGATTATGCACAATATTCATCACATTTTGTAGAATATAATGCCGCCTGTGAACTTATACACTCTTGTAGACACCTAATTTTGGCACCTCAGTTAGCTCCTAACGGTCTATGATGAATGTACCCTGTTGCACAGGTCCGGTCTTGGACTAGTATGCCAAAATTCCACCTCTTTACCCCTCTCATACCACTCTCACACCATTTATAGGCGTTTTAGAGGCTCATGACTCATTTTGGGATTTTTCGGACATTTTTTAGGATTCTTATTAATTTGTTTTTATTATTTTTCATGCATATTTATTTTCTAAGGGCATTTTAGTCACTTCACATTGCATCAAATAATTTTTCTAGGTTAATTACATTTTTTTAGATTTTATGAGTTTTTATCTATTTTCTATTATTTTTTGAAGCATTTTCTATTCTTAGGGGCATTTTAGTAATTTTACACCTGCATCGTCAACTTTTTCTCCACTTTTCACTCGTTTGTATTTTTCTAGAATTTTTCCATATTTTTCTATAATTTTTGGCATTTTTAGCACATTTTTTCAAAATAGTCCGAAAATCCCGAAAACAGTCAAAAACAGTCCAAATTAGCCCAGATTATTCCGGAACCTCGCGAAATCTCCCGGAATCTCAAATATTATGATAATATTACGTATGATTCCCGTAATCGTATCATAATCGCATAATATCTCGGAGATTCACGCGCAGAATCAACAAAAAATATCGACCCGGACACAGCTGGACCTGCGCCTAGACGCAGGTCCATATTACAGGACCTGCGCCTAGACGCAGGTCACATATACTGACCTACGTCTAGACGCAGGTCTTGTAACTGGACCTGCGCCTAGGCGCAGGTCTGGTGCTATTCCGGGTCAGTTTTTTTCCTCTGCTCGCCTATAAATACGACCCTTCATTCAACCTTTGAAACCACGACAAGACACCACGGAAAAACTTCATATTCTCTGCTTTGCTCTACTACATATTCTCTCTATACAAAAACTCTGTCAAAATCAATATTACGCACATATAAAACACATTCTAAGCATTTTCAATCACTGATCCCGGCATTTGGCATACTAGTTTCGAGGTCGTAATCGACCGCTGCACATTTCGGTACACATTTCTGAGACCCTTTTTCTATTCAATGTCAACATGCTTTCTTTTCTTTTAATTTTCATTTTAATTTATGATTTGCGTTATTCATGATAATATGTGTTTTTTTTTTTTTTTTATTTCGTTCATGCCGATCTATGTTTCAATTCATGTATTTTTTTTTTTTATCTGCAATTTGTAAATCATGTCATGCCTTAATTTTTCGCATTTTTCATGTCGTCTCCATGCATATTTTCCATGCTTATTTTTAATTCGCAGCGTCCCGTTTAGCTTTTTATTTATTTATTTATTTTGATTGCACGGGATTCGAGGTACGTTCGCACTTTCATTTTCATTTTCTCCGTGCCATTGCTGAGTTGACTTTTTTTTTATGTGATTTGACCCTTGATTTATCCCGGACTTTTGACTTCATTTTAGTATAATAATATTGATTAATTTCAAAGTGGTCACGAAACAATTTTAGGCTAATTTGTGCATTAATCTGAACCGACTTAGTAATTCGCAAATTAGGATTAAAATTGAGTTATCTCTGTTGCTCTGAAATTGAACAATGATCTTACAAAAGAGACCTAGTAGAGACCGCTTGCAAGCGGGCGGGCCCAATGCACGATTGGCTCGTAACCTGTCCCCGAACCCATACTCTGGTGCACAACCATATGGGACCGATTGCTCCTGGCTTCGGTACTTCTTCGGTGTCCGTGGACCTCTAAAACCACGGTGGCGACTCCTACTAGTCCGTATTCACGTACGGCGTTAACGAGCATTCAAATCAACTCGTGACGTAGGCGGCCGGGTGAAAACGACCCCTACAACTCTACAAATGTTCACACACGAAAGAGTATTGTTCACACACAAAAAGAGTAATGTTCACAACACTATGCACAATATTCACCAAAAAAAATATAAACACAACATTCCACATTCAGCACATTAGACACTTACATATTACAACTAAATATAAATATTCATGAAATCACAATAATATGAAGAATATATAATCACGAGCTCAAACACAAACGTTCACCACAAAAGTACAAATGTTCACAATAAAAAGTAATCAAAATCTTGTGAACATTACATATAATTTTGTGAACATTACTTACAATCATGTGAACATTACATATAATCATGTGAACATTACATATAATCCTGTGAACATTACATATAATCATGTGAACATTACATATAATCATGTGAACATTACATATAATCATGTGAACATTACATATAATCATGTGAACATTACATATAATTCTGTGAACGTTGCTGTGAACATTATTTATAATCATGTGAACATTACTTATAATCATATGAACATTACCTATAATCCTTTGAACATTACTTATAAACATGTGAACATTACTTATAAACCAAAAAAATAAACAGAAATTATTGTTTATAACAAAATAAAAAATCAAATACACGGAAATGTTCACATCATAAATGAAAAATGTTCACTATAATGCAATGTTCACGACCCCATGAAAAAATGTTCATAACATAAAACGAAATTAAAAATATTAATCAATGCAAACAAAAATATAAAAAAAAGTCATGATAATCACCAAAATAACAGGGGGAAAATAACATGGGAAAAAAATGAAGGTGCAAACATAAAATGCTTAAGATTTGATGAGTAAGAACAAAAATGGAAGTGCAAACTGGTGATTATCATCAAATCTTATGTAATTTTTGTTCACTTCCATTTTTGTTCTTACTCATCAAATCTTGAGCATTTTATGTTTGCACCTTCATTTTTTTCCAATGTTATTTTCCCCCTGTTATTTTGGTGATTATCATGACTTTTTTTATATTTTTGTTTGCATTGATTAATATTTTTAATTTTGTTTTATGTTATGAATATTTTTTCTTTGGGTCGTGAACATTGCATTATGGTGAACATTTTTCATTTATGATGTGAACATTTCTGTGTATTTGATTTTTTATTTTGTTATAAACAATAATTTCTGTTTATTTTTTTGGTTTATAAGTAATGTTCACATGTTTATAAGTAATGTTCAAAGGATTATAAGTAATGTTCATATGATTATAAGTAATGTTCACATGATTATAAATAATGTTCACAGCAACGTTCACAGAATTATATGTAATGTTCACATGATTATATGTAATGTTCACATGATTATATGTAATGTTCACATGATTATATATAATGTTCACAAGATTATATGTAATGTTCACATGATTATATGTAATGTTCACATGATTATAAGTAATGTTCACAGAATTATATGTAATGTTCACAAGATTTTGATTACTTTTTATTGTGAACATTTGTACTTTTGTGGTGACCGTTTGTGTTTGAGCTCGTGATTATATATTCTTCATATTATTGTGATTTCATGAATATTTATATTTAGTTGTAATATGTAAGTGTCTAATGTGCTGAATGTGGAATCTTGTGTTTATATTTTTTTTGGTGAATGTTGTGCATAGTGTTGTGAACATTACTCTTTTTGTGTGTGAACAATACTCTTTCGTGTGTGAACATTTGTAGAGTGTATAAGTTCACATGTAGCATTATATTCTATAAAATGTGATGAATATTGTGCATAATCTTGTGAACATTACTTTTTTCGTGTGTGAATATTACTCTTTCGTGTGTGAACATTTTTAGAGTGTATAAGTTCACATGTGGCATTATATTCTATAAAATGTGATGAATATTGTGCATAATCTTGTGAACATTACTTTTTTCGTGTGTGAATATTACTCTTTCGTGTGTGAACATTTTTAGAGTGTATAAGTTTACAGGTGACATTTTACAAAATATAATGAATATTGTGTAGTCTTGTGAACATTACTCTTTTCGTTTGCATTACTCTTTCGTATGTGAACATTTGTAGAGTGTATAAGGTTACAGGTGACATTCTACAAAATGTGGTGAATATTGTGCATAGTCTTGTGAACATTACTCTTTTTGTGTGTGAACATTACTCTTTCGTGTGTGAACATTTGTAGAGTGTATAAGTTTACAGGTGACATTCTACAAAATGTGGTGAATATTGTGCATAGTCTTGTAAACATTACTCTTTTCGTGTGTGAACATTACTCTTTCATGTGTGAACATTTGTAGAGTGTAAGGTGGGCGGGAACGCGTCAGTTTTTTTTTTAATTTCAGTAGTTTGGACGCGCGGGACCACAAATAGCTGTCTGGTCCCGGGTCCATCTATTACCTATTGTGAAACAGTTGGGCCTACATAATACTAGTGTTAGAGTTGGGCCTATATAGTAGTAGTCTTAGAGTTGGGCCTGCATAATACTAGTGTTATAGTTGGGCCTAAAGCAAAAGGAAGAAGGAAACGGAGTAATCGAATCACTAGATAAAATGGCCCATTATTTTTATTAATTTTACGAAGAAAACCAAACCCAATAACAATAACAAAACCCCTATATTCCAAACCCTAGTTCTGAAAAGGGGTGGTATATAAACCTTCTCTCCCTCATTTCCCAACCTCTCGCAGCTCACTGCTTTAAAGGGAGAGAGTGAGGAGAGAGAAAGTAATCGAAAATGGTGTCGTTAAAGCTTCAGAAACGGCTCGCTGCCGATATTCTCAAGTGTGGTCGCGGCAAGGTTTGGCTTGATCCTAATGAAGGAAATGAAATCTCTATGGCCAACTCTCGTATGTTCTTCTTTCTCTTCAATCATTTGATTGCCTTTTCATTCTTTTCATTTTCATCTGGATTTTATCGTTGTAGTTGTTAATGAGATTTATTTGAATTTGATATGTTTGATTTGATATTATAGATAATTGTTGCAGTTATTTTTTTTTCGTGTTAAGAATGGATATGGAAGTTGTTGAGTTTTTGATGTTTCTCTGTTTTTTATTTTTAATTTTACTTTTCTACATGCGATCGAATGTTAAAATGTTGAAGTTTGTTAGTAATTATTTATGGATTATAATTTGCTGTCGTTGTTATAGTGTTCATGGTAGAGAGAATAATGTCGTAATCGTGTATGAATCATAATGGTCGATTTTTTTTATCAGCGCTTAGGTTAGGTATTGATGTTATTATGCTTTGTTGAAGAATTATTTCGATATAAGTGGTTGTAAAATGATGATATCTCTGCCTATTATTCTACTTCCATTGTCTGGCTTAGAACGAACGATGTAGTGTATTATATTCCATTATTATTTTAATTTCGGAACTTGATTCCTGCTAATTTTGGTCTTTTAATAGATGTGTGAAGTCCACTTTTTCTAATGTTGATGTTGATATGGATTATATATTGTTTTATCATGTAATTGAAGTTTTGTATGCCTTTAAATTAGCTGAATAGTGGAATTATTCAATTGTAATCTATAGGGCAAAACATTAGGAAGCTGGTCAAGGATGGTTTCATTATCAGGAAGCCTACCAAGATTCACTCCAGGTCTCGCGCTCGTCGGATGAAGGAAGCTAAGAGGAAGGGTCGTCATTCTGGATATGGTATTTTTCTTACCTTGGACTTGTTTTTTCGGGTTGGAATTTTCCATAAAACAATATAAACAGAGTTAATAGCTTGCTTATAGAATATGAATATTTGCAACAGTGTGAAACATTTCTTCACTAGTCTTTCTAGTGCTGGTTATTCCCTTGCTGGGTGGTCATGTTAGGGTATAAAGTTTAATCATAATGTAAAGTTTTTGTGATCACATCATATGAAGCTAGATATTGATCAATTTTAGGTAAGCGTAAGGGTACCAGGGAGGCAAGGCTTCCAACCAAGATCTTGTGGATGAGGAGGATGAGGGTTCTTAGGAGGTTGCTCCGCAAGTACAGGGAATCAAAGAAGATTGACAAGCATATGTACCATGACATGTACATGAAGGTCAAGGGTAACGTCTTCAAAAACAAGAGAGTGCTTATGGAGAGCATCCACAAGACCAAGGCTGAGAAGGCTAGAGACAAGACCTTGTCTGACCAATTTGAAGCTAAGCGTGCCAAGAACAAGGCTAGCAGGGAGAGGAAGCTGGCCAGGAGAGAAGAGCGTTTGGCAATGGTAATTTGTTTCGTATTATAATGAATTGTTCTCATAAACTTTAAATGATTTTTTCTTCAAAATTTTGAGCCATTTGTTTGAAAAATTCTTCAGGGCCCTGGTGGAGCTGAAACCGCACCTGCACCCGCACAGGCTGCACCAGCAGCTGCTCCCAAGCCTACACAGTAAGTTAATTTGTAACAGTTTTTTTTTTGGTAATTTGGCCGGTTTTTATTGCTAATTGAGTATCTAACTTGGGGTTTAACATTTGCAGAACCAAAAAAGCAAAGAAGTGAAGTAATAGAGTTTGAGGTTTGACAAGAAAGCCTAGAGAGGTCTGCGGACCTTGTTATTTTGTTAGCATAGTGCCTTTTTGCAGCTGATATGTTTTGTGGATGTTATGTATTGACTGAGATAAAGATGCTTGATTACCCAGATACTCAGTTTGAAATGTATTACTTTTTCATATGTATTTGGTTTCATATTTTCCAACTTGATATATTTAAAATGTAGTTTTTGTTGACTATATGTCGAGAAAGCTAAATTTTTGTTGGGATACAACTCTAATATAAAAGCAGACCTGACATTGTAGGCTCAGTAATTGATGATTTGATCAATGAATTAATTGGTCTTGGTATCATTTCAGGCCTTGTGAAAGTTATAAATAGGGGTGGCTGTATTCCCAGTTAATCAATTTGTATCTCAAATAATATTTTCAAGTAATTTTGACAAACTTTAGGGGCAGGGATCCGAGCACCAATTTTGTAGGGAGGTGTTTTGGTAATTTATTTTCAACAAAATTATAAAAATGTTATTTGATAGGTTTGTTAAAAAAATCAATTTGATTTACTAGCTATTTTCTGTAAGTTGAGCTCTAGTATCACTAAGGTAGACTTGAACATAGTCGAAACTCAAAAAGACTAAAGCTACACTTGAAATTTGTAGATTGACATAAATTGTCCTAGATTAGAACTCATTTGGTTAGAAGTTATTGTGCAACAAATATTTTTGTACTCATTTGGTTGAGATTAGATGGTGTTAAAGAAGTTATTAGATAGAAAAATTTAATAACCAACAAGAGTAGAATTAAATGTTATATATTAACTAATTTGTCCGTTTGCATATTGCATTTTCTAATCTCAACATTAAATTGTGTAAAATATATTGTTACACATATTTTAAAACGGAGGTAGTAGTATATAATTCGGTGGTTTGTACTAAATAATTGGGTGTATCACCCCATTTGTGCTAGAGTTTGTAAGGATAAATAAGCAAATGCTACTCAGCTCTTTGTAGAATGGTTGAGTTGTAAGTTTGTGACTAGCCCAAAGCTGCTTGATGCAAATCATAACCATTGTGTAGACACTCTAGATTGTTGTGGGAAGCTGGAGATGATAGCAATGACATAGCACTAGCACATTGAACTCAGATTATAGCCAAACTCCGTAATGTTGGCACAACTTCGTCCTGTTTCGTTTGGCAACTTTATTATGTAATTGCCCTAATTTTCATATGATCACAAGTTGGTTCAACACCCAGTCCTAACTCCTAACCTAACAAAGGGCACTTTACCGTACTTGTTCAACTTATGGTTGGATGCATGAGTTCAAATTTTAATAAATATACACAATGGCTATGATTTACTCAACTCTAATTTTAACTTATTTTACCAGTATACTTAGAAATTTTATATTTAGAGTCCGTTTACTAGAGCGAAAAATATTTTCCCTGAAAAAAGTTTTCCTATTTTACATCGTTTACTTTGGGTGAAAAAATAAAATTGTAAAACTTTAGGTGAAAATTCATTTTACACCCTATTGGAAATATTTTACTCCAAATTTGGGAGTAAAATTTATTTTTCGTGCAAGTAAACATTGGAAAATTTATATGTAAATGAGTTTTCCAACGTAAAATGTTTTTACATGGAAAATCATTTTACATCGAAAATGTTTTACACTAAAGTAAACGGACCCTAAATGTAAATCTTTTAGTTTTGAAAATGTTAAGTATCTAACAACTATCATTGTTTGCAAAAAAAAATATGGAGATTCCTTCGACACACAATTGGGTGTATCTGATGTGTTGGACATGTCAATACGTGTTAGAAAACACACCATTCAGTTGAAGTATCCATACAACCTAGCATCAAAAGACTTCATTTCCCTCGAAGAGAAGAAGCCCCTGCACCGCAACTCTTCGAGTGGCACAAACCTGTTATTTGCTGATGATTTCAAAGCTGACAAAGAAAGCTGCCAACACTTCCAGCAAACAATAGGCACATTCTAATGCAAAACCATAAAGTCTAGTGTAGCCTAAAAAAATACAAAGGGGTCAATAGTGTAAATGAAACTAATGGAACAATGATCAGGACCTCAAAGGAACTGAGTAGTAACTTGGGAAAGAATGTTGGAACAGGTGCAACAATCAATTATTATTTTGAGTAAGTATGCGGTCTAGTACACCTTCCCAAATCAATATCACTCCAATTTTCTAAAATCTCAGTTTCCACGCTCCAGACCCACGGTCGAGCTTCACTAAGTTTCCAAGCACTTCATGAAGTCACTAAGTTTCTAAGCACTTCACGAAGTCACTAAGTTTCTAAGTACTTCATCAAGTCACTAAGCCTCCATGGTTAAGGTCACGGTGGTTTGCATTGACACATCCAAGCTTCACAATGAATGTAGTTGTGGTACCTTTGCCTATGCCATCACTCTCAACCCAAATGTGGCCATCCATGGCTTCAAGTAATCTAGATTCATAATAAACTTAAATAAGTTAAAAAGGATAATGAAAGCTAACAAGTATAAGCAAACACATTAAGGTGGTTCTTAAGAGTGACTACGACCTTGTTCTTTTGTATTGAAATAATCTGATCTATATTGAATTGAATTTAATAGAAAAAAATAATACGAATTGAACAAAATTGAAAACAAGTCCATATGCCTGAATCAATAAATCTGCTAAAAAGATAGGAAAGATCAATTGGGGACATCAGGTTCGAAAAACTTACCGCTTGCAAATGGCAAGCCCATGTTTGCCATTACAATATTGATTTGAAGTGCTTGGAGGATGTAACAGGTTCGGCATATCTTCAGGATCAATACCACAACCAGAATCTTCAACCTACAGCTTTCATGTGTTAGCACACAACTAAAGGTGTTTCCCAGTATGACTTATTTCTTGCATGCTAAAATGCACAGTTAATGCTAGAAGATTGCAGTATCCAAGTGGTTGGTCATGCAGAAAAAAACCTTCCAAAATCAAGTTCTAAAGTTGCAACAATACCTTTTAATGCATAATTCTTTGTAGAAAGATGTCATTTGAGATTGGCTCAAAAATCGTGTTAAGTCATTTTGACCGGCTTGCTGAAATTTGTCCCCATAAAGGGCGCTCAGTGGGATCAAAAAAATAAATAAAATTGTTCGAAGGTCAAATCTCCCGTTTGAGAAAGCCTCTAAATTCATGCCCAAAAATTACCGTATTAGTGCTTATTTTGACCGGCTTATTGTTTTGAAGGCCAAAATCGTTTCAAAACTTGTGCCCATAAATTACCTAACCTAGGTTACAAAACTTACAAAATATACAAACAAAACCTAGGGAATCAACATATACAATAGCTGGGTATTACCAAGGAGATTTATATATTTATTTTATTAAAAAAAGCTAACAAACAGAAAAGTTAAAAGTTGGATTTTACCAATGAGAATTCCCTAAAAATAATATTCCTTTTACATACGTCGTATTGACTTAAAACCGAGCATTTGCTTGGGGATTATGATAGACCATGCATGACAGATGAGAAAGTTACACATTGCATGACCATCACAGATGAATGCCAATACAAATATGCATTAATTTTAAAAATGAATAATACCTGTACTATCAAGTAAAAATGGGCTGCACTTGAAACCAAAAAGAAGTTTGGAGTCTGCCAAGCTCTAAAAGTTTTGGGTTTGGCAAGAGAAGCTTTAACTGATATATGACCCTCCCTAGTAAACTTAACAGCATTACTCATGACAATCAGAATAACTTGCATTAGCTTGCCTTGGTCTCCAACAGCATAGATAGGCAAATCAGGGGTCAACACGAGCGAAAATGGTAGCCTTTTCATTCCTGCTGCAGGCTTGATGATGTAGACTACCTGCAAGAAAAACATTACTTGAATCAGGTCAAGTAGATATTTAGCAAAAGTAACACAAATTTGCAGAATTTCAATTGAATACCTGCTTTAAGGCATCTGAAAGATTGAAGACCCTAGGATTCAACTGAAGAATTCCATCTTGCAGTGTAGAAAGAAGTCTCTCATTCTTCATCAGTGTCTCAAGATAAGTGCTATTCCTTAGTACCATATCTGCTGCTTCCCTTTGATGTGGTGCCATAATAGTTTCTAGAAGAAAAGATGATAAGATCATCAATGCACGCAGCGGCATTTCCATATGATATAATATTCCAAGCTTTGAATCTTCCAAAGCACGAAGAGCAAACTTCATGTCCCTTAAAACTGCCTCCAACGAAGCATTTTTCTTGTTCAGAAGATCACAAGCCATAGTTGATTCTTCCATTGCTGAAGCGTGATTAAGCGCAACAGATACCTATACTTGAGGGAGCATGAGAAATAGGAAGCCCATAATCAATTTCATATTTCTAGATCCACAAAATAATCAAGATCTAGAACAATGTTACATAGTTCCTTTAACTCCTTGCGAATTGCAAACCGGAAAATGCAAATCATGGTTGGTTTTGGCTATTTTTGGCCCATTTTGGGCAAATCGAGAATCATAATCTGAACTAAATAGCGACTTATGTCATACTGATCTAGAAGATTAACAAAATATTCTAATGTGAACTGTTAGAAGGAAACATAAAACGTGGAACTATGGAAGGGATAAACATGCTCAAAGAGTCCAATAAAATTTTCCATAAATGAGGTTATGAGCCAACAAGACCAACTCAGCCTTATTAATAGCTACAAAAGGAAAAGCAGGTGACATTAAAATTAAAACAGACTAGACTTCAAAAAACTTTTTGGCAGTAGTCATGTACTAGATCTCTCGTTAGAAGATCTTACTAGATTAGCTCTTACTACATTCCTTTTTCTTTTGAATTGAAGAACTTGTTTTCTTTTCAATATGAGACCTCTCCTCTTGAATGCCTTAAGAGCCTTAGAGGATGGTTATTAATTTAATTTCATGTGAAACCAAGTCTCTAACCACCTTGCATGAAACAAAAGTGCATACAATCTGTGGGAAAAGGTAGCTTCAAGAGCTTCAGAAGCGAAGCAGTGGGACTGCATATTTTCACTTACTAATTACATTAAAAAAATAAAACATGTTACAAGAACACAGCAAAGGGAGTAAAGGACCAACCTGATCAGCAACAGCTCCCAAAAGTTCCAACTCATAGCCATAAAAGTTTCTGACATTATCTGAAGGGAGAACCAGAACCATTGCTGCATATCTCATTGCAGATTCAACAAGTGAGTCATCACATTCAGTAAATGAAAATTGTACAAGGGGCACTCTAATAGCCACAGCATCTGGATTAGTGCCTCTCTTAGTAAATTTGGATTCCTTAACTAAGGGACAGCTGTATGGTATCTTCACGGCCCCAATGTTATTAAAGATTTCAGCAACCACTGGAAGGCTCATAGGCACAACAGAGCCAACAGAATTCGAGCAGCTAAAAGAATGGCAAAGCTGCAGAGTCTTATTAGTTTCGGAAGGTAACCACAATGAACATTCCTCTAATTCAAATATCTGTCCCAATCCAACAATGGTTGACTTAACAATGCATTGCCCGTCAATGGTGCTTCGGATCTCATTTATTAGTCTTGCGATAGATTTTCTTGTTGTCACTTCACGAAGCCTAAGGCTCTTTTCTATACTGAGCTCTTCAACCCTATTCTTGAGAAGATGTTCACTTTTTCTTAGATGAAATAGATTTGGCATTACAAAAAACATAATCAAAACTGTCAACCATGAAAAAACAATAGCACCAACTTGCACAATCATTATCACCAAAGAAGTTTTTGAACATTCAGAGTACTTCCACAATTTAGTCACATAGGTCGAACCACATAGAATGGAAAAAGTTACTGAGTAGATGAACACCAATTTGTGAGGAAAAATTGGCGATATCCAGATGAAATAGATGAGTTCCAAAGGAATAGCAAAATATGCCACGGCAGCTAATGTATTTAGAAATTGCTCAAGTTTCAACACAGAATCACCAGTTGACAATTCACCAATGCAATTGCAGAACTCCATTGCTGAAGAAGGCCCCATTGAACCTGGAAAATTTGTAACATTTGAAATTGGTAAATTTGTAACATTTGAAATTGGTAAATTTGTAAGATAAATTATAATGTTAATGTGTGGACACAGAACAGACTGGTTACATCCAGAATAAAAGGGCAAATAGTTAATTTCTTGGGTTGATCTGGAAAGTATTGTTGACAGTAATCAATCGTATGCCAGAGCAGGGTGGGACTTGGAGTCAAATCTTGACTCCTTAATGTCTAGACTCCTTAATGTTAGTAGACATTATTTTAAATTTTTAATAAAGGTACAATATCATCAACCAAAGAAGCTATCAAGTTTTTCTGTGATTTTAAATATCGCAAATGTCCATGAAAATTCATCCTGAATCTCCAAACTAAGATATCATTTCATTCATTTTCACTATCAAATATAACCATTTAAAAGCATGAGAATGAGAGCATATGAAAATCATTACAGTAAAACATGAAATTCTAGTGAATATGCATTACCAGGAGCATTCATCCTACACTGAAACTTAAAGTTGCTTTGGACCAAAAGGAAAATAGTCATTATACATAAATAAACACTTGATCCTTATGAGGGAATTCAACACCAGGTGACAACAAAAGAAATCTATTAAATATAGAATCTTTTGAGACAAAAATAAAACTATGTGACTGTTGAAACATGAAAGAACTTTAAATCATCAGATTCATTATAAGAACAGATCCACAGAAGGGAATTATGGCACCCCTTAACTCAATAAACTGTGAGGCTTTCATTCCAATAGGTAAGCCATGACCAAAAAAAAGGTAGCAGTGCTTTTGATTGACAACATCTTAAAGTAAATCAGAGGACAGTCAGAAAATTTGATCTTCCTCATCTGCCACTGAATTTTTATCTCACTGTCCTACATCAGCATGCTTTAGATGTTATTGATCTTCCTCATCTGCTACTATGAATTTTGATCACACTGTCCTACATCTACATGCTTTAGATGTTATTCCAAATTGGACCTCAAGTGACATAATGCTTTTTTCGTCCATATAGACACATAAGCTTATACTGACCAAACTAGAGTTAAGATATTTGGAACCACAGAATGCGCATCAAGTTAGGAAACCACAGAACCATAAATTATTTTTGTTCAGTGATCCACACTAACAACAATCAAGCAAATGCATTATAACTTAAGTGGGTCAAGTGTTATCCTAAAGGCTTCCAGTCTGATTGTTTCTTAACCAGAGGACATGTTTGCAAATTGCTCTCAATAGGTTAGTAGAGAATATGACATCTTTCAATTTTAAATAAACACACATATATTATAAGATTTTTGTGAAAGCATCAAATTCTCCAACATAATCTCCCCTTCACAAAAGTCTTGCCAACATAGAAGATCTAAATTCTCATACATAATAAATTTTCAACTTGTGCAATTATGAATTTTGCAGCTCATTGACTTTAATAATTAACATTATACATATCTAGGAAACCCATCTTTCTTTTCAATTAAAAAGGAATTCATACACAAGCCTTGCTTGGAATCTTGTAAAAAAGTTCAATTATATAGAGACTAGATTTGTAGACACACTTGGGATAAATATACCTCTGATATTATACATGCTGGTAATAATTGAAGAGCAGCATATACTTTTGATTTTCAGAGTAATAACCCAACCCCCAAAGGCTCCAACCATCAGCGGGGTTTATAGAGGTCCAAATGTATGCAACTCTAACTCAATCTAGTTTTAACTAGTAAAGAATGTATTTCTGAAATACATCGCTAATCATAAGCTAGTTTAGACTGTAAAAAGGGTAAAAAGGGTGGAAGAAAAAATAGATGAAAAATATCAAGTCATGAAAATTTAATCTTTATTTCTCGACTATGAATCTCACCCAATTACCAGAGGAAACATTAAACAAAGCATAATATTCAACAAGATAATTTCAAAATTATAGCTATAGAAAATTGGAAGCAAGGTACTTACAAACAATAACACAAGATGGCGATGCACAATAGAAGGCTACAATTCTTACGAAAGAGCTATGATGAAGATGAATTTTCTAGTATGCCTTTTCTCACTTAATTACATGATTCGTTCTCCAAGTCGAATAATGTAATAAAGGAATACAATCTTCCTCTCCCTTATTTCTTTCCATAAACAGATTTGTACTTATTAGGTAAAATTTTAAGGGACATAGAATATAGAAGAAAGAAATAATAGTTTGGAACAAAGTCCCTCTTAATTACAAATCATTTACTCCCTATGTCTCTTTTTGTTCTTAGTTGCCTTTTCACGGTCATCAATGCATACCTTTCATTACCAATCTCTTTGATTACATACGGGTAACCTTTAAAAGTTGATAATTTGAAACACTTTGAATGAATCTACAAAAATCTTACATGAAATTTTTTATTTTTCATCAAAGGATCAAACTAATGAGGAATTACATCTCAGAAAACTCATGGAGAATAATAGGGATAAGAAAAAGGATCTACATGTGGTTTTCATTTTTGGAGATGGCTTATGGTAAGGTACCGAGGGAAGTACTCTTGTGAGCTTTAATAAGAAAATACATTTTGAAGAAACATATTGAGACCTTGAAAGCCATGTACGAAGGTGCTAATGCAAATAAGCGGACCCGTCTTAAAAGAAGAATTCCCTATCACAATCAGAGTACATTAGCCAAGTATTTTCTTGTTCGAGGAAAGCTTGACAAGGTTAACATGTGTCCAAGCATGACCGAGCTCAAGCCGAGCTTTTTATGTCCCTTTTCGAGCTTGGCTCATTAAGTTGTAGCCTAGCTCGAGCTTGGTCGTTAGGGTAACGAGGTTAAGCTCGAGCTGGAAAGAGTCAAGCTTTTTTTGTCCTTGTTCAAGCTTCACTCATTAAGTGGTAGCCTTACTCAAGCTCAATTTGCTTGTATAGGTGCCGAGCTAAGCTCGAGCTTGAAGGAGCGAGCTATTCGAGCTAAATTTGAATGTACAAGTAACAAAATAATCTAATACTTCGTATTATATAAAAACTAGCGAAATTGCAAATGTCTATACTATCTTTCTTTTCCTTTTCTAATTAATTTCTTTATTCATAACGATTTATATCAATATCCTTTCGAAAGTATCAACATTTTATTATTGTTGGATCCTTCATTCCTATACTATTAATAGAATTTTAAAAAATAAATGAGGTAATAAACGAGTTGTTCACAAGCCTAAACGAGTCGAGCATAACAGTCTTCGAGCTTAGCTCGTCTACTAAACAAGCTCCAAAATATTATTCAAACTTGTTTATTTACTTCTCAAACGAGCTTGTTCACGAACGCATCAACTCATTTGCACACAAGTACATCAAAGTTCTATATTAAGTCCCTTTTCTGTGATAAGTACTTGTGTACGGCACGTGCAGCGCGCCGTACCCAACGTGAAGATATCGGGCTGAAAAATATACTTGCCGGTATTTTGGTAAGGGTTTTTATGTTGATAGGTACCATAATGCTAAAGAACGAATGGAGTTTAATATAATCGGAATTGTGTAATTTTAGATTTTCGTTGGTTTATAGTATGAATAGTTTATTTTAGACAATTGTTGATTTTTTTTATTGAAATTGTAATGCGTACATTTTTGTTGAGAAATGAAATAAAATTTACTAGATATGGTTTAAGATCCTTTCCAAGCAATTTAGTAAAGATACTAAAAAACATTTTTTTTTATGATTTTTTGTCAGATGAAACCTTTATTTATTTATTTATTTTTTTTTGCAAGATGAAAGCTTTAAAAAAAAATTGCAAGATGAAACCTTAAAGTAGAAAATATTTGTCACATGAAACTTGTTGCTCATTTATCGGCGTTGACCCAAGTTTAACGTAGTCTTAATCACAAATTAAGAGGATAATTAAAAAACTAACTAATCTAATTTGAAATAACATTAGTTAGGGGTTTCAAATTTGGTTAGTTGGATTCTTAATTAGCCTCCTAGTTTGTGATTAAGACGTCGTTAAACATGGGTCAACGCCGGTATATGAGCAACAAGTTTCATGTGACAAATATTTTCCAGTTTAAGGTTTCATCTTGCCAAAAAAAATTTAAAAGGTTTCATCTTGCAAAAACAATTTTTTAAAGGTTTCGTCGTACAAAAAATCCATTTTTTTATTATTATGAAATTATAGTAACACAATTAAAAGGTAGATTTGTAAAGATGACACTCTTTGATATCTTACACCAATAATTGTATAGCATTGAGATTGATTTGTAATGGGTTCTAATGCAACAATTACAAAAGAAATCAACAAAAGCAAAATCAATAGAAACCTTAATTACTCCCAGTAACAACATTCTTCCCTTGCTTCATCATCCATCGGTCATCTCTCTTTCAAAACAATGTTACCCAACTTTGGTGAGTCAAACTCTCTGGATCGATGCATCAGCTATTCCAATATAAGCTGCAGAAACAGAGCCATCCACAATGAAACTAAATTAGCAATCCAAGGTCCAAGAATGAAATATTGATGCCAATCAATTAAGTGTTGAATACATTTCATACCTCTCATTCCTCCATAAATTCCAGCAGATCCCACAGAGTACCGATCAGGTGATCCGGTAGATAACTCTCCAGAAACCTAGTAAGGACACATCATTAGAGAACATCCAAAAATAAAACTCATTCCGAAAACAATAATGCTTAAAAGATCCTTAATATACCTCACACCGAACATAGTTGGGAGCATTGGTGTTCTCAATCTGCCCGTAATTCGTACGCCAACTGTGACTAAACCCTGTGCAGGCTTCTGTTTCTCACTCTGATTTTCAGGGCTGTAATTAAAATCACTACCACTGCCATCACCATCACCCATCTCCACACTATCTCTATGAGCAGCAGGACTTCCTGGTACCATTTTAGGCCAAAAATGGAGAAAAGAACATGAATATAAGCATTCCATTAAAACATTCATCTCCCGTATTGTGGAGAATACACTTAGGGGCTGTTTGGTTGGGTTCTTTTTAAAGGTAAGGAATGGATTTTATACCAATCCATTGTTTGGTTAGGCTTTTTTAGGGTAGAATGTGAAACCCATGTATCTAACTCCATCCCAACCCCCTTCAACTCCATACCCCCCTCATACCATAAGATTCTAAATCCATTCCCTGAAGGCCTCAAGTTACAAACCCTAACTAACCTAAAGAGGGAGGAGAGAAAAGCTGCAAAAAAAAAAAAAAGAAATCAATTTCTGTCTCCAACGTTTCTTCGTCTTCGTCACCGGTGTATCGATTTCCGTCGAAGTAGGTATTTTTTTCTCCTTGATTTTGGGTTATATGTAGGCTTTTGGGCTGCACTAAATTAGGAAAAGCAGGAAGATAGGAAGAACAATTATGTCAGGAGGAGAATTGGCAATATCACCGGCAATTGAAGAAGAAATAAAGCTGATAGTCAAATGGGGAGTGGTAAATTGGTAATTGGCAAAGAGTACATTGTAAGAGTTTATGTCGATAACACTGTTGCTGAACTCAAGCATGTATTTGCAAAAATCCATTCTAATTAACGAGAACTAATAAAAAATGATACAATTTCATTTTTTTTAAGAAATACAATCTCATTAATAGCTGAAAAAGAAAGATGGTAAAGTTGTACTCCCTTTGTCCCAAAATAAAATGCTCCATTGATTTTTTTCACTTCACCCGAGACATATCTTTAAATATAAAATTATAAATATCTTTAGTGGTATACGGTAAAAAATTATAAAAATTATATATTTACAAAATAAGTATCGAAACGAGATCCCATATGACTATGTTTTTTTTTATCTCTCTATTATATAAGCCAGGGGGAGCAATGGTGTCCCCCTCGAAATGTCTAATGTACCCCTCAAAACTTTCAAAAATCTTAATTTTTATCACCCTTATTTATTACAGAAAGTTATTACAGTTTTTGAACTTTTTAAAATGAAATTAGTACAAAATATAAAATTCAAAAAAATAAAACAAAAATTTCAAAATTATATTTTTAAATTCTCTATAAATAGACATCCATATTGATATATTTCATTAAAAAATTACATTTTGATCATCGTAGAAATTTGGTAGCCAATAGAATATGGTAGATAAAACTTTTCTTTCGTTCATTATTGTGAAATGACCGAATGAAAGGAAAAAAGTTTTTTTTAAAAAAAAAATTTAAAAGTTTATTTAGACAGATTAATAGATGTATTTAACATACTATCGCACGCAATGCGTGCATAGAAGGCTAGTATATATATAATTAAAGGGAGTCAAAGTTACAAAGTGAACAGTGCCAAAAGTCAAAATGTATCATTTAAGTTGGGACAGAGCGAGTAATTTTTTTTTTGTGAAAGTAAAATTGTAATTTAAGAAAAAACTTACAAAATTCATTCTAAAAGTGAACCAAACAGCATGAATGGATATAGAATCCATTACATGATTCAACCAAACAATTTGATTATGGTATGGGATTTTGAATCCATACAACCCTGGTAAGGATATCCATACCATTCCATTCCAACTTAATGAACTAGCTTAATGAATCTCAAAACTGCAAGTGAGAATTCTTAAAAATAAGCAGACAAATATATGATACTACTACCATTTGTCTTTTAAGCTAAATAATTTTACCATACAGAAAAGCAAAGTACAAATCAAAACATGCATTACAATTGCCATCTTAGAATACTAAAACAATAAATATTGACAATACTAAAACAATTGCATTACATCATTTTAAAAGTATTGACTATGATTTATTTTTTTTATAAAATCAGAAACAGAGCACATAGAATGACAGTAAAGTTAATATAAGAATATAGATTAGACTAAACTTTATGACTCTTATATCTAGTTTTTGCATTAAGGACAACAAAGATTGCCCTCTTTCCTCTCAAACTCATAGCAAGGCTGCTGCACACTAGCTCCGAACCACCGTGGACTGGTGTTTTTGGCTTTCGAGAGGCCAAGTTCTCTTCTAATTTGCCTTTCGAGTGCACAAATTCACTCCTGAAAAGTTACTAAACTCTTATTAATTCCAACATATGAAATATTACACTCACTAATCCATTATTTATAGACTAATGACAATACTAAAACTAACAAACTACTAACAAACAATTATTAAAAGACTAAACTACCTTTATTACTAAAATACAACAAAATAACGAAAATGCCATTATTATTATAATTAGCTAGTGTATAGCAATACCGCCCTCCCAAAATTCCACCTTGTCCCCAAGGTGGGAAGAAAGAAAAATGGCCGGTGAGAAACCGATACGCATGACACATGAGTTGTCGAAATCCATTTGAAGTCATGGGTGCTATAATATTGAAATCAAACTTGGGTTTGCATGAGGGGTTAGGAATGTTGGGTTGACATTTTGGTGGGCTAGTGATGTTTATTAAATTTGGGTTGGGAATTTTGGGCCCAAAATTAGGTTTGAGTCCTCTTGCATTTCCTTGTAATAGGCTAAAAATTTGTAAAGTGAGGAAACTAGAAAAGTGATGTTTAAATGGTTGGGTGTTAATTACTAAGGGTTTGGATTGAAGGCTGGGTTTAGAAATGGACTTGTTGGGTTGAGCAAATGGTGACAAGCAAAGGGGTCTTGAAATAATTGGGGCCCAAATTTGTCTCCCTTCATTAAACAGAATGGGCTTAAGACATGCTGGCCCATTTTTTTGCTTCACTTTACCCAATTTATTTAGGTTAATCATAATTTCCTTTTCTTTTTTCAGAAAATGCATCCATACTCCTTCTTGGGAAGTTTTCTCCATCAAGATGTCAAAGCCAACTCCTCCACTCAGCTGCTCGACGCCACCACCACCTTGGAAGCCACCGTCGACGCCAGGGGCTTTATCAACCTCCGATCTATCAGCACCACCAACGCACCATCTTCCATCTCCGGTGGCCGGACATTTTTTTCCCCATCGTCCCTCTCTTTCCTTTTCTTTTTTCTTTGATTTTTCTCCACCACCCACCGTGGAAGCCACCGTGCTTCTGTTGTCGAAGGTCCCACTCGCAACCCTAGGTCGAGCCGAGAACCTTTCTCCCCTCCGTGAGATTCTTCTCTTGAAACCCTAATTTCTTCTTGAGCATCTTTTAGGGTTTTTGGGTTTGTTCGAATTTCTTGAATTCGAAACCCTAATTCTTCTTGCTTCTTTTTCGCGAGACTAACCCCTTTGCCGGCTTCTCGTGCGGTGGCTGCCTCAATTTCTTGCCGGAGCTTGACTTGAAAACCTTCCTGATTTCTTTCTACCTCATGAGAAGTAGCTTTGAGTTCCGCAAGGGTGTTTGATAATTGTTCTAACCCAGCCATGATTTGTTGAAAGGAATTCTGGATGAGTGCTGAATTAGAGGCAATGGTGGTTTTTAGGGCAACCAATCCAGATTCGTAGGTTCCCTCCTGTTGAGACTGCGTTGAGCCGTCCATGTCGCCGCCCAGAATGGCCCGCTCTGATACCAAGTTTGCTGCACACTAGCTCCGAACCACCGCGGACTGGTGTTCTTGGCTTTCGAGAGGACAAGTTCTCTCCTAATTTGCCTTTCGAGTGCACAAATTCACTCCTGAAAAGTTACTAAACTCTTATTAATTCCAACATATGAAATATTACACTCACTAATCCCTTATTTATAGACTAATGATAATACTAAAACTAACAAACTACTAACAAACAATTATTAAAAGACTAAACTACCCTTATTACTAAAATACAACAAAATAACGAAAATGCCATTATTATTATTATAATTAGCTAGTGTATAGCGAAGGCCTGCAAACTGGAAAGTGGAAACCCACATTCATCACAAGCTACAAATGGTTCTCCATTCACTGCTTTTCCAACATTCTCCCCACATAGTATTTGACAATATCTAACACTGACCTTAAGTTCAACATCGGTAGCTAGCTCGATGGATGAGAAGCAGCATTAGAGGAGTTCAACTGGTATCGACTATCGAGGAGTTCAACAAGCCATAAACAGAACTTTGCATATTGTCATCCAACACCCAATTTCAGAAATCCTAGACTAAGAGATTGCAACAAAATAACAATCGATAAAAGGTACTTTTTTTTGAAGGGCTAAAAGGCAAATAATTGAAATTTCCGTATATGTTATTATTTCTTTGAAATTTCCATGACTAAATTGCTGATCTCTTCTAGTAAAGAAAGATAAAAGGAATACACGCAATATTGAACTTGTCCATCTGAATTGTCAGAATAAATGAAAAGAGTCAAGAACCTAACTATCTAAATCATGATACTATTTGTAGTATAAATTCTCACCACTTAAAAAAAAAGACCCATAAAAAAATTGAATATTTACCTGCTCAAGGACAGAGATAAGCTGCTCTGTAGCAGTTGTTTTAAATTGGCAAGCTAAGAATACAAAATCAGGATCCTGTTCAGTTTGCTCCATATCTGAACCAAATCCTAGGCTTCTTCCTTGCATAAAATGTATGACTTTGACTATTCTTCCCCTCGCGGTGCCTCCATGGTGGCGAATTCCCCTTCATCATCGGACTCCTCCACAAGCAACACACTCAATTCGCAAGCCTTGCAATTGTGCTCCACTCCCCACCGTTCGTCGCACTTAAAGCACAACCCTTTGGCCTTGCAGTCCTGGACCTCCTTTTCAGACAACCGGCAAACTTATTGGAGAATTTGGTGGTCAAATGGGCTGTTCGGTTTTGGAATTGGAAATTTGTGAACTCCAGGTCGAAATAGTGAATAAGGTCAAAAATACGTCAAAATATTGGCCGGACTATGTAGCTGACTCGTTCCGTTCTAAATGACAGTTCAACCTCTAATAATTTTGTTGTGAACATTTGGTAATCTTGTTGTAAATATTTGATTGTTTTGTTGTGAATATTTGGTAATTTTGTTGTAAACGTTTGATAGTTTAATGCTGGTGAATATTTGATAAATATATTATTTTTT
The DNA here is from genome assembly GCA_951394345.1 of Salicornia ramosissima. NCBI lineage: Eukaryota > Viridiplantae > Streptophyta > Magnoliopsida > Caryophyllales > Amaranthaceae > Salicornia > Salicornia ramosissima. Next base: position 14,702,668 of record OX596235.1, read on the forward strand.
TTGAATATTTGATAGTTTAATGTTGATGAACAAATGATAATTTTGTTGTGAAAATTTGATAGTTTGATGTTGACGAACATTTGATATTTTTGTTGTAAACATTTGATAGTTTGATTTTGAAAAATATTTTATAATTTTATTGTGAACATTTGATAATTTTGTTGTGAACATTTAATAGTGTGATGTTGATGAACATTTGATAATTCTGTTTTGAAAATTTGATAATTTTGTTGTAAACATTTGATGATTTTGTTGTGTAACATTTGACCAGAAAGTTGTATGGTCCCGTGTCCATCCATTACCTATTGCAAAAATACACTTGTTGTAAGAATTCTTTTACGGAGGAAGTAATATTTTCTTTGGTAAAGATAAGGAAATGCAAATTTTTAAGTAAGCGCAATGTTGTTTTAGTTATTAGTTCTAATATCATAAAGTAATTGTGTTGTAATTTATCATATACCAATTTTTACTTATTTTTAAAAAGTTCAGATCATATAAAAAAATTAGACCATATTAGTTAAGTTTTGAAAATTTTATGAAAGATTATACTAGATCAAAAAAAATTCAAATCAGATTAGAAAAGTTATAACTATAAAAATAACTGCAATAAAAAACATATTATTCCCATTTGTATGCCTGGGAATTAACGTATTCTCAGTGGTATATTTAAGTTTAAAAAAATTCCAATGGTATACCTAAATTACTAATGCAATTCAATAACCACTTTTAAATGTTGTTTCAAGTTATTAACAACCACAAACAACACCATACTAAGGAGTTCAAATGAAGAAAAAATTGGCTTGACCAAGCTTTTAACCACACTATATAAAAAGAAAAAAATTGAATTAGTGGTTGTTCATGGCCTGAAACAACCTTTAAAAGTGGACGTTGGATTCATTTAGTAATTTAAATATACCACTGGTATTTTTTAAAAGTTAGGTTTACCACTGGGATTACGCTAATTCTTAGGTATACCAATGAGAATGATCCTTAAAAAATTAGATCAGATTAGAAAAAATTCACATAATTGATCAAATCAGAAAAGTTAAGATAATATCATATTAGATTAGAATTGTTACATTCAGATCAGATCAAAAATTTTCAAACGAATCAAATGCACCATAAACTTATGAACTTTTCTATAATATATAGAAAGAAAACATTAAAAAGAAAAATATTGAAATAAAAAACTACAAATAAACAGAGAGAAAATTTTTAAAAAGAAAAAAAATAGGTCAAATGAAAGTTTAGAGGGAAAATATTTAATTAAAAAAGGTGACGTGTGACAAAGGATGATGTCAGCAGATTTTGTTTTAGTAATAGTTAGTTAGGATGAAGTTGGGTTTTTATAGGAATTAATTCTGTAAAATAAGAAAAAAGGGGCGGGTTAAATTGGGTGCAACACTATTGATGAAGATGCGCCGGTACTTAAATCTTCCACCCTAGAACCCACTTCTTCTAGCTTCTCCTCGACATGGTCAAACCTTTGCGTTTAACACCTATGTGCTAGCTATGGTTGTTCTAATACCAAGTGCAATGATCTACTAACTTCAGGATAAGAGAAAGCCATGGATGATTTCAGATTAATTCAAAATAGAGTTGAGTACCAAATAATGGCTTTAGGCTGTTAACACAAAATTTCGAGTCTAAATAAATAAGACATGAAATAAAACAACAAATGAATTTTATTAATAATTTGAGTGCGGGTACAATCTCTGTTACAAGTTTATATAAAAATAAACTAAGTCCTCTGATTCCGTCTTACAACTGCAGGTCGCGTGACGTTGTCACACTATTTTGAATATAGGTTGACGTGTTTGCAACGTCAGCCTAGATTCGAATGTTACTTGAACATATTCGAACACTTGTTTGAGCATATTCGAATGTTTGCTTGGGTTTGTTCGAATGAGAGCTTCTTGAAGTTTGAATATCACTCGAATTTATTTGAACTAATTGCAGAGAGAATTTGAGAGAATTTTGCAAAGAAGTTTTGAGTGCTTTTCTAACAAATGAACTTTCTTCTCCTTTTCATAAGGAAAAGGGTTATATTTATAGAAGTAGGTACCCTCTACATATGGGCCCTTAGTTAGTGTTTGGGCTTTGATGAATTCGGCCCACTTTTGATTATATTGGATTCGGTATTTGGGAGATTTGATCTACTTTTCCTTTTTTTTGTTCTTTTAATATTTTATTTGGACCGGCACTATAAACTGGTTCAAATATTTATGATGACCCGAATTACATTTGTTTAATTCAGGAAACCTTTTTGGGATAAATTAATTAAATCGAGTTAATAATATTATTTTAACCCTAAACTAATCAATTTAATTTAAATTTGACACTTACAAAATTTTAGTGTCTACAAATTGCCCCCTTGGGACCATGTCGCATACACGATTTAGGGTGTTTGCTCGTGAAAGGGTCTCGACTAGCCTGAGTTTGATTTGATTTTTTTTTTGTGGTACCACGTACACAATTTGAGGTGTTTACTCGTGGCAGGATTTTGATCATGAGAAGGTCTCAACTTGTAAACTGATTTTTTCCTGACTTGGAAGTCGAACATTTTTTTTTTCTCTAATTTGAAAGTCGATTTTTTCCTCTGACTTGATAATCAATCAAAAAAAAAATAAATGTATACAGCTTGGTAGTCAAAAGGTTTTTTTTTTTAATATTATGACTTAGTAGTCAATTTTTTTTCTGACTTAAAAGTCAATCTTTTTTTTTTGTGGCTTACGGGTCAGCCAGTAATACTCATCTGACTGGGTTTGTATCATGAATTAGATAAAATTTGTCAAGTCCTTAGAAAAATTCATCCCAATTTGAAACTTTTTGGACCAAGGGCTTAGCAACTTGACACTAGGACTTGTATCCGGTACTTATTTAAACTGATGAAAGAGCAACCATTCGGCACCCCAATTTGGTACGTGATTTCTTGCTTTTCTTTTTTTTTTTCCTTTCTTCACATTACTTTGGTTCTTCCTTTTTTAATCAAAATCCATGATTGATGAAATCCATGATTGAAATGAAATTGATGTTTTTTTGTTTCTTGTAAATTGTTCAATTGCTTTTTTCTTTTTCTTTCTCTTTTGGGACTCATTGCTCCCTAGGTTGCATGGATACGAGTACGAGTTCGAGAACGGTACAAAACGGATACGTAATACGTCGCTTTTAAAATTAAGGATACGGGTACGAGAAATAAAATAATACAAGAAATATATAAAAATATGAAGTTTTATAAAAATCTTCAATGTAACTTGGAATTATATTTGTAAAAACACAAATAATAAAGCAAAATGATAAAAACACCGCAGGCAACGGATGTGGCGGCACTGCAGGCGGCTGGACGTCGACTGGGCATCGGCAGACCTGGCGGTGGTGCCCGGTGGTGGTGCACAGAAATTTCTTTCCCTCCCTGTGTAGTTCGACAGAGAGAGGAAGAGAGAGGGGGAGGAAGAGAACCCAGGCGGCGGCGGTACCGGAAGACGACGACAATGGAACGCTGGTGGCCGGAGAGGGACGCGGGTCAGGCGACAAGTGGGTGGCGGCCTCCGATGGTGCTGCGTGACTGGTGCTGTGTGACTGGTGCTTGTTATATTTGTTGCTGTGTGTTCGTAGAGAATGAAAAGGAAAACCTCTATTTATTTTTTATTATATTTTTTTTAATTTTTATTTTTAAAACAATGATTACAATTTACATTGATGCTTTGCATGCTCATCACTCGTCATCCCTATTTGTTACACTACACGGTCAATGTTGCACTACACTCTGATCAATCATTGTAAAGTGTGTTTTATTTATTTATTAATTATTATTATTTTCTTTTGAAGCACTAATCTTGCGGTTCGGCCATGGTTTTAACAGTTTGATGATTGTCTTCTGCTAGTCATTCGGACCATTCAGCAACTTGGATCCTTTTTTTTTTACTTGATTTTTTTTTACCCATATCTACGCCATGCCAATTTTTGAATCTTCAAATACTAATAATAATAAAAAAGATATATTCATATATACATGTACATGTGTCATCCTCTGCTATTATATATGAATACCTCTTTATTGATCTTTTGCGACATCACATTTTATATGCCCAAGCTGATTCTTCCTGTTTAAAGGCCACTTTTTTTTTTAAATCGAAATCAACAATGATGGTTACACTTGCAACCCTAATCTAAAGCATATATAAAGATTTTTTTTTAATTTTTTTTTATAGTATATATCAACTGAGTAGATAAGCATTAGTCAACATCAATCACGCTTGCGAGTTGATAAGTGGCTATAGTGCGTGGTAGAGGTACAATATTTTCTACACACCCCTATATACTCTTTATTTTGTGTTGTTGTGTCCTTGTGTGCATATGTTTCTGCATTTTTTTTACACACTAAGATGTTGTATATTTTTTTTTATACACAATATATATATATATTTTTTGGCATGCTTGGTTGGGTGTGTTTCGATTTTATTTGTCGCAAGTCGACTAACTCAACAACGAGATCGTCGTCATCAGCGGCTGTCGTGATGGGTCAGAGCGCTTGACGTTATGAACCCATCGGAGGTGTTAGCTCATCATGCTGGACATGTTGAACCTGACACCTCTAGACAGTGGCTAGATGGAGGGGCATCAGCAACGAGATTGTCATCATCAGCGGCTGTCGTGATGGGTCAGAATGCTCGACGTTATGAACCCATCGGAGGTGTTAACTCATCATGTTGGACATGTTGAACTTGACACCTCTAGACAGTGGCTAGATGGAGGATCGTCAGCAACAAGATCGTCATCATCAGCGGCTGTCGTGATGGGTCAGAATGCTCGGCGTTATAAACCCATCGGAGGTGTAACGACCCGTAATTTAGCAGCATTGTTTTCGGAGAAAACAACAATCGCAGATCATTAACTTCTAAAACTTCAAAGTTAGGTTCATAAACTACAGCGGAAGCTCTAAAACTTAATCATATTATTCATTAAAAACTGTTAGATAATCCCAAAATAAATATCAAACCAATATCCTTTACTATTAAAAAAAAAAAAATAAAGAATAGACTACTAAATCAAATAAACATAATCTAAACTAGTCATCGGGTCACTTCTAAACTGGCTAGCTCACAATCCCAGCCCATACGTAGCCTAGACTCAAGCACCACCTGTACTGGAAATAGAATGGGGGGTCCACAGTCAGTGGTGAGTAATTAGATTGTTCTACTTAATCAGTAGAACACAATTAGAAACATAATAATCAGAACAGATCATCTGAACTGTCGAACTAGTCATCATGCAAAGAAGTCAACAAGCAATCACATCAAGTACGCAGCGGAAAACAATCATACATGTCATCCTTAACAAGACCTTCAGCTCAGCTCAACCAATTCTAGACTTCTAATCCTCATCAACGACTCTTCCTTTCTGTTCTTTCCCAATCAGGTGCTAATCCGTGACCAGTCATATGCTCGTAAGAGGTCAACCACGAAGATCTACTCCCCCCAACTTTCCTTGCTCATGCCGGGTCAACCACAAGGATCTACTCCCCAAGCACTGGGATCAAGAACTGTCCCCAATCCGAAGATAGGACAGTGGCTTCGACTATACCTATGTTCATGGCACATGAGCCACTAGATAAGTGGTCACTTCATAGTTAATCATCTTTTCAATTCAATTTAATTCTGTTCTGTTCTATTCCAATCCTCAATTCAATTCCTTATCGTCATAGCTTATCTTCCTAATCCAATCTTGTTCATCTTAACTTGACTCAAACTCCAAACTAAACTTATACCACTCGAAAATGACCAACATCATGCGGAAAAATAATGCAGAAATACTTGGAAATACGTACAAAAATACATACGGAATACGTACGAAAATACGTACAAAATACATACGAAATACTTACAAAAATACGTACAAAAATACATACGGAATACGTACAAAAATACGTACAAAAATACATACGGAATATGTACAAAAAAATACGCACAAAAATACATACGGAATACGTACGGAATACGTACAAAGTACGTATAACAATACGTATACAATACATATAAAATACCTGCAAAATACGGTTAGAAATACATACAATATACGTATACCATACAGTCACAAATACACGAAATTCATACTCTACACATATACAAAGGAAACCTTCCCCTGAAATACTTATCTTGTCATATTTTACCCATAACCCTTCCATTATTCATATTATTACTTTCCTTCATATTGCGACTTATCCCTATTAATTCCTTTTAATGGTAATAATTATGTTGTTACTTTCCTTCGTATTGCAACTTATCCCTATTAATTCCTTTAATTATAATAATTATAATGCTTCCTAAAATTACCTTTTAATAATATTGTAAGTCCAAAATTAAACTAAAATAGATCAAATAAAATATGAGACCACACGACATTTTAATCTAAAAAAAAAAATAATTAAATAAATTCATCATAAATTACCTAAACATGATAAAAATCCTATCTTTATTCTTTTGGGTCACTCGACATTTTGGAGAAATAATACCAAAATTAACACTTTAAATTAATTAAATACCTTTATCAATAATTAAATAAATTAACCTAATAAATAAATAAATTATGCAACAACATCAAGACATCAAGATTAATCAAGAACAAGATCAAAAGTTAATCCTTTAACTGTATAACATCACACGGCAATTATAGGGCCAAGATATATCAAGAACATTTCAAGAATTAATAATAACATGTTTTAATAATTCAATCACCCTATTTTACACAATCTGATTTTTAAAGATTTAAATTAAGAACAACCGTCTAAGGGTCTCGAATAATCTGGAAATTTTGATGGAAGCTAAATATAGGTTCAAGGTTTAACGTGCATAAATTTCGTTCAAAAATAACGTCCTTTACTATTTTTGAGGAATTTTATAACTAACAAATCAGATTAGGCTGTAATCAGTATCAGATTTTTCTTCCATAGCAAACGTACTTTAAAAATTACGAAAATTTAACACAAGTTGTAAAACACTATTACTGACTTCCACCTAAAATTTCGTAGCCATCCGAATTGATTAAGTATCTTAATAAATTCGTAAACTAAATCTGGACAGTTTTACCGGTTTGAAAGATTAAATTATTATAAGCAATAAAAGGACGAATTTTGCCACGAAATAAATCATGATTCATAATGAAACAGTAAAAAAACTCCCTAAAATTATTCTAAGTGACTCGACAATTTAGAACAACAAGAACAAAAATATTCTTTTTAATTTAAGACTTTAATTAATAATTTAAATAATCAAGATTCATCAAATTTACATAAAGAAATCAAGAAAATAACATCATAATATTCATCATATCATTCGAAAAATTTCAATCCTAAACATGATACTAATTCTAAGCAATCCTACATTGTTCTAAACAATTCCAAACCATATTCTAAAAACTATGAAACTAATCTATCCTAAAGATTAAGTAAAAGCAATCCAATTACCTTTGAAGGAGAGATATGATTCGAAAATATCAAGGCCACACGGTTTATTGAAGTTTCTTTAAGCTTTTGTTGCAATCTTTGAGTTCTTGAAATCAATAGAAAATGTTTAGGAGTTTTTAGGGAATTTTTGTGATCGATTCTTGGAAGAGAAAATAATTAAAACAATTGTTGAACCCCAAAAATGAAGGTTGGCCATGTGACATGGGAGGTAATAGGGTTTAGGGTTCCTAAAGTTTAGTAGTGAAAATAGGACAACAAAGGTGGGTTTTGGAATGGGTCAAAAGTAGTTATAATAATTAATAAAATTAGTTAACAAATTAAATAAATCAATTAGGAGAAAAATATATGGGCTCGGGTTTAGTAAGACAGAATAAATAGATTCAGGTCATGATCCAAAATAACTGGACTGCTACAAATAAAGTTAATAATTAATTAAATAATAATCAACTAAATAGCCCATTAATTATATATTTAATTAATTATAAAAAAAAAATAAAATATCCCGAATTTTCGGGGCATTACAGGAGGTGTTAACTCATCATGCTGGACATGTTAAACTTGACACCTCTAGACAGTGGCTAGATGGAGGAGCGTCAGCAACGAGATCGTCATCATCAGCGACTGTCGTGATGGGTCAGAATGCTCGACGTCATTATCTTTGGGTTTTTTTTGTTTATGTCATGCAGTTTAAGCTCTTGCTGAGGAGCTTACATAAGCTTCTGTCCCGACAGTTATGACAAACCTAAGAGTAGTAGCGTTTAAGGAACTTTCCATTGATAGGACCTACGCGTAACCCTTCGGCATCAACAATTTTGTAGACTCCATTTGTATATACCTCTTGTACAACATAAGGGCCGTCCCATTTAGGAGTGAACTTATTTTCGGTCTTGCGAGAAGTAATAATTGGTCTTTTAATTGCCAAGACCATGTCCCCTACTTGAAAGGAACGAGGCCGAACCTTCTTATTAAAAGCACGTGACATACGAGCTTGATAACACTCTAAGTTTTGTTGCGCGCGTAACCTTTTTTCGTCAAGTTCCTCTAACTCAGCCAATCGTAACCTGTCATTCTCATCATTAGTCAACCCCTCTTGCAGTGCTATACGCAATGACGGAATTTGATGTTCTAATGGTAAGACCGCTTCCACACCGTAAACTAATGCATATGGAGTTGCTCGAGTTGCCGTCTTGTAGGTTGTTCGGTAAGCCCAAAGGGCTTCCCCTACCCTTTCATGCTAGTCACGCTTAGATTTTGCGACCACTTTGCTTAACAAATTGCACAAAGTTTTGTTAAAGGCTTCAGCTAACCCATTTGTAGGAGCATTGTACATCGATGACTAATGTTGCGCAATCTTGAATTTCTCACATAGACTTGTCACCAATTTATTAACGAATGGCGTTCCGTTATCAGTGATGATCCGTCGTGGTATGCCATACCTATAAATCAAATGAGTTCGAATAAAGTCGGCAACATTCTCCTTTTTTACCTCACGCAGAGGTATAGCCTTTGCCCACTTAGAGAAGTAATCAGTGGCAGCCAAGATGTATGCATGGCTTGCAGACGACTTTGGCGTGATTGGCCCTACTATATCCAGTCCCCAAGCTTCGAAAGGCCAAGATGATATTGTCGGGTGTAAGGGCTCTGGAGGTTGATGGATAAAATTAGTGTGAAACTGACAAGCCTCACACTTCTTTGCATAATCCATACAATCTTGCACCATAGTAGGCCAGCAATACACCCTTTTGACCTGATCATGTAACTTTGGGCCTGATTGATGAGCACCGCAAACGCCAATATGAGCTTCTTTCATTACTTCTACTACCTCTTCCTCCCCAAGACTTCTCAACCAAAGTTCATGAAAGGACCTTCGGTAAAGTGTTTTCTTATAATAGATAAATCGAGGGGCTCGACGGCGAATCTCTGCCCGATGTTTTGGATCACTCGGTAGTTTTTGGTGTTCCAAGAAATCGATAATTGGTTGGCGCCAATCCTCCTTATCAATTTGAAAAATAGATATCGCATTAATCTCTACTTCGTCCTCTTCCTCTATAGGAGCAGCGACCCATCTGTTACACACAGGCACGAACATCGTCTCATCTGCCCCCAATGCCAATGTGGCTGCAAGACCGGCAAGCGCGTCAACCATCTTGTTGGCACTTCTTACAACATGTTCCAACTTGAGAGTGTCAAGTTTGTCTAACAACTTCGAGGCATGCCTATGATACGGAATTAAATCTTCTTTCTTGACTTCATATTCTCCAGAGAGTTGACTTAAGACTAATTGGGAATCTCCAAAAATGTCTAAGTCTTTTATTCCCATTTCGAGTGTCATTTTCAAGCCTAAAAGGAGAGCTTGGTACTCAGCCCATGTTATTTGAACATAAATCTGTCAACACGAATGATTAAGGTAGGACATGTTTCTCAGGAGAGACGAACACGACCCCTGCACCAGCACCATCTTGACGAGCAGCCCCATCGAAGTACATTTGCCAAGGTGGAAGGATGTCCACATAAAAAACGTCTTCCCCAGGCATATCATCAGCAAGTTCCCACTCCGAAGGTACGGGGTGATCGGCGAAGAAGTCAGCATTCTGAAATTTTTCATCCCATTCAAAAGGGGCATCTTTTTTCATAAGGTGGCTAAAAGGATGGCATCTTCCAGCAAGGTTAGAAATGAACCTTCGGATGTAAGCTAGACGCCCTTGGAGGCCTCGTAGTTCCTTGAGATTTCTAGGTGGCGGCATTTCTTAGATTGCCTTTATCTTGGCTTGATCGATTTCAATGCCTCTATGCATGACGATGAAACCTAGAAACTTTCCTGAAGTGACGCTAAATGTGCATTTGAGAGGGTTCATCTTTAGTTGACATCTTCGTAATCTCTCAAACACCTTGCGGAGGTCTCCTAAGTGTTCGCTTCTTTTCTTTGACTTTACTACCAAGTCATCCACATAGCACTCCACAATTTTGTGCATCATATCTTCAAAAATCTTCTGCATCGCACGCTGGTACGTGGCCCCTGCATTTTTTATCCCGAACGACATAACTTTATAATAAAAGATCCCCTTCGGGGTGCGAAAGGCAGTAGCTTCTTGGTCTTCAAGAGCTACGTGGATCTGATTGTAACCAGCAGTACAATCCAAGAATGACAAAGCTGCATGACCTGTTTTAGCATCGATCATTATTTCAGTGACCGGGAGTGGAAAATCATCTTTGGGGCATGCCTCATTCAGATCACGAAAGTCGACACAAACTCGTAATTGTCCATTCTTCTTCCTCACCGAGACAATGTTCGCTATCCAATTAGGATACTTGACTTCGCGAACGAAGCCTGCATCGATGAGTTTGCTTACCTCAGATTCGATTTCAGGAATTAATTCTGGTCTAAATCTCCTCTGGGGTTGTTTCTTTGGACTGACACCTTTCTTGATTGCTAGTCGATGAACGGCGACTTTGGGGCTTAATCCAGGCATTTCCTTGTAACTCCATGCGAAGACGTCCCTATATTCTGAGAGCAACTTATGATAGTTGTGTTCCTCCTTTTTTGTAAGAAAAGCACTGGCATAAACAGGTCGTGGCTCTTCACTAGTCCCAAGATTCAACTCTTTTAGGTCGTCTACCGTAGCTTGCCCCCCGTCTTCAAATGTCTTTGGGGCTTCATCCGTTTCGACCTCTTCGTCGTGGTCGGACCCCTCTTGAGCCGTTACGTGGTTTAAGGCTACCACCATTTTATCTTCCTTGTCAAGTATCAATTCTTGATGTTTGGTGGAGAAAATGACACGCCCCTTAGCCTTTAAGGGATGTTGTTCAGTGATATCAACTACTTGTCTTCTTTTCATGCGAGAGGGAAAGGCACTCTTACAGTCGCTCTCCCATTTGACATTGCTCTCGACAGGTTCATCTTTCTCCTTGCTTATGCGGATCCATATTGGTTTCCGCTGTTTCTTTCCTGTTGAAGCAGATGCTCCGATACGACCGAAGACCGAGTGTTTTTGTCTTGACGACTGCCCTTTTAGAACAGGATATGACGCTTGAATTTTATTCTTTCCTTTTTTTCGTTTTCCAAGCCTATCAAACACTGACAATTGACTTGTAGCTTTAAGTGGCCTCAATCGATCAAAGACAGAGACTTTAGGACGAGATCCTTCTTCGCCTTCACTTTCCTTAGTCTCTTCTGCTGTGATATGTGCACAAGCATTCCCTTTGCGACTAGAAGAAATCTTTATTGGTACATGCGGTGTAAACCCCAATCCGGCTCTAGATGTAGGAACGTCAGTACCATACTCTTTCAACATTTTCTGAGTGTCATTGAGCCCATTCCCTCTTATGTCAATAACTTTTCCCATAGGCTTTGGGTTTTCGAAATCATAGCCAGATTTTGCTAGGAGTTTGTATGCATTTGGGTTAAAATTTTGCTTGTTGCGTTCCTGACCACTAGAAGTTGACTCTACCCCGAACGTCGGAGCCTTTATCACTATACATAAACTACCTTTTGCCAAGGGAATGGTTGATTTGCTTTTTAGCCTTTGAAGAGCGTTCTGATCCATTTTATTCTCTTCCATTATCTCAACTTCCTTATCTTGACAAACTGAGAATGGTGATTGACCTTCTTTGCGGCGCGATTTTGGTACATAGCGCAAAACTGGCTCCTTTGTTGCCTTAAGAGGCAGAGATGGATACTCTTCTATCTTCTCATCTTGCTTCTTCTTATCAACTAAGATTGACTCATTAGTGTTAAACTATGGAGCATCACCCTCTATATTTCCTTCTATTCTACCCGTCGGAGGGGCGGGTGAAGGTAATACCTCACTTGATACTTTTTCATCGTCTTCGAAGAATCTGGCATCAGCAAGATAAGACTCGGCCTTAGTGAAAGGCTTAGTCTCGCCCTCTATATTCTGAACACCCCCTAGATAGTATTTTAAGCACTGATGGAGGGTTAACGCAACTACGCCATTTTCGTGCAGCCAGGGTCGCCTTAGCAACAATTTGAAAGATGTCTTTGCATCAATCACATGGAAAAGAGTAGGCGTTGTTAATTCACCTATGGTGAGGTCTACGCGTACGACACCTATCGCACACTGACTTTCGAGACTGAACCCTTGAATAACTATACGAGTTTTGGATAATTCCAACATTGTAATCCCCAACTCATTCATCATGGATTTTGGCATGATGTTGACTGCAGATCCCCCATCTACTAAGATACGACGAACCTTCTGACCATGAACATAACCAGAGACGAACAATGGCCGATTGTGGGGCTTTGACCACATAAGTAGGTCCTCATTTGTGAACCTTATTGCAGTGTTACATGATGTGTGCTTAGCAAGGTCTGCGATAGGTTTTTCTTCTCGTTGTACCTTATCAACATACAACTCCGGATGTTGTAGAGCCAACTCCAACTTCTGACACATCTCCCTTGGCAAACGAAAAATTTCGGCCCAATCCATGTGTGATGGGAGAGCGTTTAAGATAGTAGATATTTTTGGGTCTACTGTCATCCTTGAGCGCTGAAGAGTCACTTTTAATGAAATCTCATCCGTATTGTCATGCTCTTCATCTGTTTCCTCCTCTTCACTTTTGTCTTCTTCGACAGAAGCCATGTTGACAGTAACCGGAGTGAACAATTCTTGAGGGAAAAACTCTCCTAAAGTTATGGGAATTGGAGACATTTGGTCGGGCAACTCCACATGCATGACCTTGTCCAGCTTCTTCCTGCTTTTGGGGTGCTTAGGCCCCTTCTTCTTTTGTCGCCTCTTCTTGCAATGAGAAGAGGGTGGCTTCTGCTTGACCTGTCTCCTGGGTCTTCTTCTTGTAACTATGGTCCATCCTTCATTGTCCACCTCATTTGAGGTGTCAATGGGGGGATGTTGTGTGGTATAACCTTGTTGAGTGATTGATTGTCGAACCATTATAGTGACTGGCTCCACACTTCCAAATTGTATGGTTTGGGTCATCCACACTCCTTCAATGATTGTCGAAGTGTGATTACTTCCTACCGTTTCATCAGTATCCAATACAATTATGCCGTCTTTCGCCAACTGCGTAATCTTTTCTTTAAGTGTTATGCATTTCTCGATAGGATGACTTACGAACATGTGATATCGACAGTATTTTGGATCAGACGTCCTACCAGCTTCCGAAGGTCGCTTTGACTCGGGGAGTTCAATCACCTTCTTTTCCAAGAGATCATCTAACATCCCAGACACATCAGAGTCTGGGAAGGGGTATTTCTTTGCTTCCAACTCTTTCAGAGTTGGTCTATCCTTTTTGGGAGCCCTTGATGATGAAGCTCGATTCTCCCCCTTAACCTTTGCGGAGATCTTAATGGGCTGTGCAGTGGTTGAGACGGACATTGACTCCTTAGAAGATTTTTTAGGGGTCTTGTCACCTCTCTTGTATTCCTTGTCACCCTTCTTTACTTCAAAAGAGGAAGCCCTTTTTTCTTTCTTGTTGGCCAGTGTAAGCTCCATGTCATGGGCTCGCAAGGCCAACTCTTGGAATGTCTTGGGCTTTATGCCCTGAAGGATGTAGAGGAGATCCCAATCCATTCCTTCGATGCACATTTGAACCGCTGCTGGTTCAGACAAACGATCCTTGCACTCTAAACTTAGAGCACGCCAACGGTTAATATACTCAATGACAGGCTCATCCTTCAATTGTTTTGTCTTTGTCAGTTCGAGCATATTGACAATGCGCCGTGCGCTGTAAAATCTATTCAGAAATTCCGATTCCATTTGATCCCAACTATCAATGGATTGAGGAGACAGATCAGTATACCAGTCGAACGTAGTGCCCTTGAGGGAACGAACGAATTGTTTGACAAGCAAGTCCCCCATAGAACCAGCATTGTTGCATGTCTCTACGAAATGGGCAATTTGTTGTTTTGGGTTCCCTTTCCCATCGAATTGATTAAACTTAGGAGGTTGGTAACCAGAAGGCAAGGATGGTCGATCAATCCTTTTAGTGTATGGTTTGATGTAACGAGCATTCTCATACTCGTTTCCACCCAACTGATTCTTGACAGCACTAGCGATCATAGCCTGAATTTGTTTAGAAGTCAAAGAAAGTTGAGTCTCTTTGTATGATTCCTCTTTTTCTTCTTCAGGTTTCTCTTCATCATCTTCTGAACCGCCATGGATTGACAATTCATCATTACACTTGTCGAGCTTCTTAGTGAGCGCAACAATTTGTTCACTTTGTTCTTTGATTTGAGCATCCTTTTGTTCCCCATCCTTCACCAATTTATTAAGCAGACTAGTCATTTCAGCCAACTGCTCCTCAACTGTCTTATCATTAGAACTAGTCACCAAGACAGTGGCAACTTTAGGTTCCCCAAATTGAGAACTCTTAGGAGATGATGGATGGGATACATCCGTCTCAATTTCGCCTTCCATATTGAATGGGTTGAAGCTGGGACTCGTACGGATGATCAAGTCTTCCGCGCTGTCAGTAAAAGCCTGACTTGACTTAGGTGAGGCAACAGGTGATCCCACGTGTTCAGCGAAAGAGCTTGCGCCAAGCACCTGTTTTCCTCCAGTTTGACTGACAGGAGGTGTGATCAGTGACTTTGGAGGGGCAATTGCAGTGCGAGCCTTACGGGCTCCAGTTGGTACCGTAGCATTTCTGATAGGAGGAGCGATTTCTTACCAAATAAAAAACCCCCGTCGTAGTATGAGTGGGGGTGTCGAACACGGGGAAGGTACTTCGCACTAGTCTAAGCGTGAGCGTTGAACAAGCTAGGTCGGGTGATGGTCGCGAGAGGCGAAGGGAACTAACTAAAACTACACTAAGGAAACAAAAACAAAAGGGACTAGGGTAAGAGATCCACAACTCATACCACCATGAATTATGAATCAATCGAAACTTAGACTTAGGTCGTGGATAAGGGGAGGTCGTTCTATGATCGTACCACTCTTTCGAGCTAGTACGATGACCGGAAAGACATATACAACTCACTTTCGTGCAGCGACACATCTAACGAGTCCTAAGCACAAAATCACGAAGACCGGTAACTTTCCCTTGATCGAAGGCCCAACTTTCGTGGTGCTTCCATCAATCGGGCAAAGGAAGTCATCACCCACGTTCACCTTTCGGTCCTTCGGTGGGGATTCTTCAATGAATCCTATGCTAGCTAAACATATGACTCAACATTATCGAATGCTAAGGTACCGACAAAATCACAACCAAGCCTAAAAACAACTAAACCACAATCATGGAGGAATTGAGAAGTTTCACTCAAACCCTAGAAATTAACTACTCAAAATTATTTAATAAAAACATAATTAAAACTATAACTAAAAGCATAAATTAAACCTAAAACTAAGAACAACTAAATTAACAAACTAAAACCTAAAACTAAGAACAACTATCCTAACAAACTAACAATTAAACATAAAACTAAACTAACACCAAAACCTAAATAAACTACCAACTAAAATCAACTAAAACAAACATAAATAACTAAAACAACAACCATAAACAACTAAACTAACATTTAAACAACAAAAAGCAAGAAATCAAAGCAATAAAAGAAAGCAATAAATTACCTTGAAGCTTGAAGAACAAGCTAAGAAGAAGAGGAAGAACAAACTAGAGATTCATTGCATAAATTTAAGTGTTTGATACCAAAGAAATCTAAAGGGTTACAAGCTAAGCTAAGGTGAGAGAAGAGAGGCTCTCCAAGCCCTCCAATCTGGGGTTATAAGACGAGCTTTCAAAGTATATATACAATAGTAATTTACAAAGCAAAAACACGGCCAGAAAACGCGAGAAAACAGAGCTGCCAAAAGGAGCGGCCGTGCAAGCATTAGGAGCGACCGCTCCTTTAGAGGAGCGGCCGTGCAAAGAAGAGGAGCGGCCGCTCCTTTGGTCGGGTGCTTAATTCTTCATTTCAGAGCTTGGGCGCGACCGTGCTACTAGGGGAGCGACCCCTCCTTTTGTAAAAAGCCTCTAAATTTGCCTTGGCTCAGATATCCGATGCTCGAATGACTCGTCGAATTCCGTGAAGTATGAGTTACCTACAAAAATGGGGAAAACGACCAAAAAGGAGTAGCACATAGCAAGAATACTGCAAAATAGCCGAAGCACAAGTAAACTACAAAAAAGGAAATAAAAAACACAAAATGAAATAAGAAAAGGGAAAACTAAGCTATAAAACTAACATAAAAGCTAAGAAAAACACTAACAAAAAGTCGGTTATCAATTTCACAAGCTTGCTGCGGCAGCACTTACAGCAGCTTTTTTCATTCCTCTGGTGGAAATGATTGGTTGACCACTAACAGTGGTTGACTGTTGTTGGGCCGCAACAAATTTCATTCCGACAGTTTGGGAGGTGTTGTTCTGAGAAGCCATTTCTCAAAGTGTTTGTTTTTTTTGGTTTTAGAAACAGAGATGAGAAGCAGAGATTGTCCCACCGGGCGTGCCAAAAATTTGTTAACACAAAATTTCGAGTCTAAATAAATAAGACAGGAAATAAAGCAACAAATGAATTTTATTAATAATTTGAGTGCGGGTACAATCTCTGTTACAAGTTTATATAAAAATAAACTAACTCCTCTGATTTCGTCTTACAACTGCAGGTCGCGTGACGTTGTCACATTATTTTGAATATAGGTTGACGTGTTTGCAACGTCAGCCTAGATTCGAACGTTGCTTGAACGTATTCGAACACTTGTTTGAGCGTATTCGAATGTTTGCTTGGGTTTGTTCGAATGAGAGCTTCTTGAAGTTTGAATATCACTCGAATTTGTTTGAACGTCTCCGATCAGTTGGCACAATTTAGGTGTTTAGTAACTAATTGCAGAGAGAATTTGAGAGAATTTTACAGAGAAGTTTTGAGTGTTTTTCTAACAAATGAACTTTCTTCTCCTTTTCATAAGGGAAAGGGTTATATTTATAGAGGTAGGTACCCTCTACGTATGGGCCCTTAGTTAGTGTTTGGGCTTTGATGAATTCGGCCCTCTTTTGATTATATTGGACTCGGTACTTGGGAAATTTGATCTACTTTCCCTTTTTTTGTCCTTTTAATATTTTATTTGGACCGGCACTATAAACTGGTTCAAATATTTAATGACCCGAATTACATTTGTATAATTCAGAAAACCTTTTTGGGATAAATTAATTAAATCGGGTTAATAATATTATTATAACCCTAAAATAATCAATTTAATTTAAATTTGACACTTACAAAATTTTAGGGCTTATTTACTTCAGATTATACTCAGTTCAGTTCAGTTCAGTTCAGTATATCTCTATTTAGTTCAATTAATACACTTCTATTCAGTTCAGTTCAGTTTAGTTCTATTCAGCTAATGTAAACGAGCCCTTAGTGTCTACAAGGCCATAACTCTCCAAGTGTTTCCTCACTAATTTTCCAAATAATTCCCTCTCTTGTCATTGCTAATATTCATACTTCATTCGTTCCGAATTAAATGCAACAAATTATTTTGCACGCTTTTTAAGGATATAAATAAATGAGCAAATTAACCACAACAATTTCACGATGTTGTTTGCAATAGATATATTTTCCAATGCGCTTAAGATGGTCATCTGGTAAATCCATTAAAGTCCAACTTTATACCCGCTAAATTCCAAGTTAGTGAAAGTTAAAATTAAAATCCAAAATTGTTAAAACATAGACAATAGTAAGTAAAAATGCGAAGGATGCTTAACCATACCCATATTGGTAGAATAAGTGGAGCAAAAGTTCTCTAGATTAGTATCCATTATTGAGCAGTTTACACATGATGTCCTTTTCAAAATCATGCTGAAGCACTGAATTTCCCTGGAGAAACATAGACTGTAATATTCATAATGCTATTATGTATTGGTTCATTTGCTTGATAAATAAATCATTATAGCTTTGAAAAATGATGAAGCTCTCCTTATTTAATTGTGAAATACTGTAACCTACTCTAACAAACCCGCTGGATTACCTCAGTAAGGAAGCCTCGACAATATAATATAGCATACACAGTCTTATTGTTGGATTATTACTTTTCTAATCCAACTTAAATTTGAAATAGGCGGACAAAATTGGGAAGATAATTCTCAGCTACAGTTATTCATATGCTCCAAGCTTAGGAGCTTCTTGACAATTAATCAGTTGGACCGATCATTTTCTCGGGCACCACATACTGGTGGAATTCCTCCTCGGTAAGAAGACCGAGCTTCAATGCAGCATCCTGCAAAGGCAAAATGTGTTAACATGTACTGTACTTATTTAAAGAGATAAAGTTCAGGCACAAAACATAAATATTAGCAGCTTCCTCATTTATGAAACATGAAGCTGCAATTAGCAAAGTAAATAAACTGTGAACCATTTGTTTGGTTGGTATGGAGTATGTAAAATGTAATAGCAGAGACAGCAGTGATGAATCACCACAAAATCACAAATTACTCAGGACAGGAAAAAAAAAATGCACTCCTGGCCTTTCTGTCCCATTTCATTTCCTATATTTTGAGTTTAGCTACTTTTTTTTTTGGATAAGGAAAACTCGTTCTTTTGGAGCTACACATATAGGATAAAGGGGATGCCAAAAAAAAAGGGATGTTAGTAATAAGATTTGAACCCCGTATCTATTGAATACAAGGTAGGAGTGGGCACCACTTTACCACATCTCTTGACCTTTGAGTTTAGCTACTATTCTTAAGTTTGACTCCGTTTGATATATCTATCTATACTCTATAATCTTTTTTTTTTTTTTTGGCAAAGTATACTCTATAATCTATCTACTTCCTCCGTAAATGAATTCTTGCGCAAAGGACTTTTCACGTATGCCAAGACAAAATTTTGAAGATTACTATATCTAATTATGTATTTTTAAAAATAATAATCACTATATTTTTCTTTATGTACAAGTGACAAATTACGATCAAAGTGGAAATTGTGAATAGTGTCAAAAGTACACTTGCAAGAATTCATTTACGGAAGAAATATAACAATTAATAATAAAACAAAAACCATGACATCAGCAAGTTACACGTGCCAGATTCTCTAAGATTTTTCCTGTCCAAAACTTAACTAAACTTTTCGTTTCTTTTTTTTCCTTTTATTTTAAAAAATTATTTGTTTCTTTTTTTAAAAAATTATTTGTTTATTCTTCCTAATGTTATATCCCTATATTTATGAGATTTGATGCTTATTATATTCAGTTATTAATTAATATTTGTTGATCAAGTGAAGTTCATCTATCACTTTATTCAATTTTTTACATTAAATTTTCACAGTTTAATTCCATTAGACTGAAAATTTCAAGAAACATATTTACAATCTAATTATGACATTTAGAAAGTATATATTTCATCCGCTCCATATTAATCGCAATATATCCCACGGACACACATTTTTAAAAAGTCATTTGACCATGTAAGTAGGAAGAAAAAGATTGTAGTAATATATTTTGATTAATGCTAAAGATATGCAATAATCTTCTTTCAAAAATTATAAAGATTAGTACAATAGCAATACATTGCAATAATTGACCATGTAAATGAGAGCCAAAAAGTATTTTAAGACTAATATGGAGTAGAGAAGGTATAAAATATGACATTCCTACTTTGTTATTTTGAATACATCCTTTTGATTTTCAAGTTAAAACTTTCTTTTTCTTTATACCGCTTTTGTTTATATAACATGATAAATTATTGTTTTATCCATGGAATTAAAACTCGACCGTTCCGTTACATAACGGCCGTTCTGTAACCTGTTTTTGAGTTGTCGATACGCGAACTACTGTTATAAGTTATAACACTGAGAGTTAGAATTCACACAAAAATCTCCGCGATGGCGTTCCGTAACGGTAAAACGCCCGTTCCATAACGCGTTTTTGCAAGAAATGCTCGTTTTTTATAAAATAAAATAAATATTAAAGAAGAAAAGGCTAATAGAAGCCATACTTGTACTTTGCAATAGTTAAATTTTTAATAAATAAGCTGGATTATTAATAATAATAACTAATAATATTTTTTTTGACATAATGTGATACAAAAACAAATAAGAATGAATGAAGATTGATAAAGCTTAATATTGAGCTTATGTGAATTTTTTGAAAAAATTCACGCCGCGACAGCCGCGAAACGTTCTTTTTTGCCGTTACAAGCGATTCTCGCGACAACGCGACCGTTTCCGCGAATGTGACCGCGACCGCTATTTTTTTCCATGACTTTATCAATAAATTTCACAAATTAGTTTGTTCAAACCGTGCATCGCACGGGCTCTAAACTAGTTTTATATGTGTAAGGAAAAACATGGTCACAATGGAATAATGGATCTTATTTAATTTGTCTCAGTGTCTACTTTTCAAATATATATATAAATTTTACTATTTTTTATGCCATATATTTATAGATATTAATGTTTGAAGTTGTGTCGCGTAGGTGTGAAAAAACAAATGCGGCAAGTAAATTGGACTGAGAAAATAATTCACACCTTCAGTGTAGTTCCCTCTTTATGTGCCTTCTTGGCAGCAGCTGCAGCATTGTCATAGCCAATTTTCTGAAATATACAGAATCAGTCAGTACAAAGAGCAATGCCTATGGAACCATTAGAAGTGTAAGAGGGTCAGAGATAACTTACAGGGTTCAAGGCTGTCACAAGCATAAGTGACTGCAAATATAACGGCCAAAACATCAAGAAAACTATTAATTAAGCTTGTTGACAAATATGACACGGATTGAATTAATCCTAACATAACATAATATACTTGCCTCATTTAACAGCTTTGAAATTCTCTCTGTGTTGGCTTGAATTCCCCTGACACAGTTCTTTTCAAACGAAGCAGATGCATCCCCCAGCAATCTAATTGACTGGAAGCATAAGTGGAAAAATTAGAAATGAATATTGCAACCTTGACAAAGCTGGAGTAAACAAGATTCTCTCACAAAAACAAAAAGAAAGAATGATTCTCTCATATGATATGGGTTAACCTGTTGGGCAAAAAACCTATATTCCTGAATTAGAGTCCAGTAGGCTTGGATAAAAATCATAAAATAGCTCATAGACACATATAGAGCATGTTTGGTATTGTTAATTTCTCTTAATTTTACAGGGCACAAGGCCCACTGAGGCGCAAAGGGACCTCGGAGCCTAGGCATGAGGTGAAAAGCGAAGGTTGTGCGCCTTTTGGATAGGAGGTGCACTTTAAGTGCCATAAACCATGAAAATCAATTCTAGAGCTTATATAACACTCAACACAACATTAAAATTATATTATTTTATAGGTGCATTATAGAAAAAAAGTCATAATATCTTACTAGAGTACTACTAAAAGTGGAAAGTACTTAATAAAACTAAAATTTTAAACTGAAATTAAAGTGTATACCATCTAATCGATATATATATTATACTAACTATGATTATTTTGGATAAGGGTATGGATAAAAGATGAGAAAGAAAAGCAAAGAAGAGGAGAAAGAATAGAAATCGGCAGATTCGAAGGCATACTAACTATGATTATATCTCACCATGACACCATGTCCATATGTACATCTTCAATAATCAAATTTGGTTTTTCATCTCCTTATTCATGCCCAACCAATGAACACGTAAAGGGCAAATGGAGTATCCAATGGAAGTTCAAGTATCCATGCTTCATACATGATTATATGCAAGTGAAAAGTTCATCTACTACACTTAACATCTATATCCATTATACACTGATACATATTGGGAAAAAAAAATTAATTGCCAAACACAGTTGTGACTCATGTGAGAGTTTCCAGAGTTAGAATTAAGGGCAAAAAATCAATGTATAAGTAATTAGGTTAAAAAAATTTAAAAATAAATTAAGCATTCATTCTAAACAATTTTAAAACCAAGTTCGTGTGTAACCGACACCAAATTTTTTGGACTAAGGCTTTGTCGTTTTAAAATCATAGTTTGAATCGATAGAAAAACCCAAGTAAAGAAGGGACTACCATCATCCCCTTGCATTAAAATTCTAAACAATTTGAAAAAAAAAAAAAAAAAATCTGAACATTTCACATGCCCAACCAGCTATAGCTTGATGAAATTTTGAACATTCAATCAACTTAAAAAGCAGATCACGTATGTCATGGATCATCATTAAAATTTAAAAGGGTTACAAAATACGTACATGTAGCAGGGCATTTGCAATGAGGGGCTTGAAAACATTTAGCTCAAAATGACCATTTGATCCTCCAACAGTAACTGCTACATGGTTCCCCATTACCTGCAAGTGTAAAAACTTAGAAGATCAAAGACAATGTTGCCACCAGCAAAAACATTTACTCCTCTCGTAAAAGAAAAACCAGCTGCTACCCACAAATAAGGCATGCCAAACATACTGATAACAAAATAAATACACCATAAAGCCAAAATTTTATTCTTAGCCTTCAAATTGCTTCTGATAGACAATGAGACATGTTAACTTTACCTGAGCACAGACCATAGTTAAAGCCTCGCACTGTGTAGGATTAACTTTCCCCTGGAACAAAAAAAGTAAATTTCGTAAATTTAAGTATTAATTGCTTAATTAATTTAAACTTGTCTGCATAAGAAGAAAATGAGTAGGGGGCAGTAGAAAGATGAATGATGGACAAGGATTTTACAGGCATGATACTGCTTCCTGGTTCATTTTCTGGAAGAAGTAGTTCACCAAGGCCACATCGCGGACCACTGCACAAGAATAGTACAGTGAGGAGACCACAACTAACAAAATTATGTTGAAACACAAATTTGCCATCTGGCTCAATTCTGAAGTCTACTATGCCTCTTTGAAAAGGGGAAGAAATCTCTTCTCTCTGAGTTCCTTACCCATATACACACAATTCTTTTTCACTCATGGATGCAAACCAATATTTGTTTCTCCTACTTGTTGCCAATTGATTGGCATTGACACTAATCCTTTTAAAAAAATATGTTGAACACATTTACACATAACCCATTTTGCAATTTATTATTGACTTTTCCTTTTTTTCCCTCTAGGTGTGCCCTCCTGTTCTAGTTCCGAAATTCCCACAATTTTTCCGTTTTGTTTACTCTCAATGTAATAAATGAATAAAGCAATCAACAAACCCTAAATTATCCATCTCATTTATAGTTTCCGATCGCCTCAACCCACCTATTTTAAGTGTAAAATTTTCATTGGAATACCATTGTTTCCTTTAGCGATGAACTCAAAAATTGTCGATTTATATTGACTATAATTCTTCTACTTTAAAATTGATTCATCATAATTTGATGAGCATTTAATATATGATTAGCAATGTTTTTATTATGTTTCTTTACATTATCATTTATTATTTGTGCAACAAATTAACAATGCTTGTTAATAGGGCGCAGAGTTCGACAATAATTATTTGGTTTCATATGTTTCTTTTTCTGTTTCTTAAAAGGAAAGAAGAAAAATATAAGAATGCTTGCAAGATCCTAATAGAATGGACCAGTTCTGAATTTCACTCAAACAGGTTCATCCAATTCTGTTGCATTTTACTTGAAATTTTTTACATATTACTTTTCAATATCTTATTCAATGTGATGTGTCACACGATCCACTATGAATCACGAACAGAGCTCTTAGTTGAATTGTGATATACATTTTCAATTGTTTGTTGTATTCACTATTCAGATGGTTTTGGGGTATAGGTAAACTTATTGGAAACAAATTACTTCACTATATAACCTGAAAAAACAGAAAAGAGAAAGATAAACAAGCACACAAGGATATCATGGGAAAAAAACATTACTCGGAGAAAAGAAATACCAAGTAATACCTTCCTAAAAACCGTATGTCATTAGCAATCTTCATTAAAGAAGCAGCCACAGTATTTAGAGCACCACTTGTTTCAACAAAAGCATCATGTGCAGCCTAACAAACCATCAAACCAAGGGAAGCAACTAGATGGTGACATCTTCCAATGCAAAGCACAAAGAAAACTCAAAGAAACTGCATTAAGAGGAAGTATGATTTAAACACTAACCAATGCTTCAAATTTGTTTTCAGCGGTCACAAAGGGCAAGTTAGTCTCTTCGGTAACTGCTTCAGCAATCTTGATGTCAAACCTAAAGGATATTCAAAGAAGCACCGACATAAATTATAAAATTAAGAAGAAATTAAATAATCAAAGTTGCCTAAAAAGTTATGAATAGAGCATACTCAATATAGACTCAGAGCACACCAGGGCACACCAAGTCATAATTTTTTATTTTAAAAAAAAGGGAAAAGATTCTGGAAAAAAAAACCGTCATTGTGAATTTCGACAAGCCTTACTGCACATAATCAAAACAACCTGCCTAGACGAAAAAAGGCACATAGTCCGAGTCACCTTGTACTTGTGCCTCAGCGTCTAGAGGACCACTTTTCATACACTGAGCAATTAAACATATTACAGAAAACATTTCAATGACCTTCATGCAAAAGACTCCGAAACAACATATAACCTGCATACCACCTAGTGTTCCGGTTTCTCAGTCTCCACACATGCACACACATGTATATTTGTGATACAACAGCACATTAGTAATCCCACCAAGTCAACATACATTCTTGGTGCAAGTGTTGTTATCATAGTGAAGCACATGCTTTGAGCAGTGAGTACTCATTAGTGAGCAGCCATCATATCACATATGGTACATCAGCACAACAGTGATACATGTCTTTTCTAAATAGTCCTGTTCAACAAGCTGGGTCAGGGTTGGGGCGGGTCAATTATTTGGTGGATCGGGCTGGGCCGGGCTTCACACATTCTTTAACGGGCTGGGCCGGGTCAGGCCCTATTTGACCCGGCCCGACGCGGCCCACATTATCTAAGAGAAAATTAAGGAAGTTTTTGGGAAATAGGGGAAGAAATTTAAGTGGCCCTTTAAAATCCCGACCCGGCCCGCTTAGGCCCATCAAGTTGTTGACCCTATTAAGACCCGCCCCATTTCTAAAAAGGGTTGGGCCCCATAAATTTTTAATGGGTCGGGCCAGGGTTTTAAATGGGCCCCCGCCCCATTAAACACGCCTATTTCTAAATGAGAGTCGCATTATCATTGAATGTTTAATTTGAAAAAACCCAAAGGGCAAGGTTTATAATTTCCACCAAACTCCAGTATTACTACGACACTGTCCCCTGCACCCATTCTCTATAAACTTGACATTTACTCATTTAGCAAGTGAAAGCAATGAGGTTGAAATAACACAACAAAGAAGCTCCAAGCTGTTTGATGATCCTATATGATTATTTTAACAAGAAACTGCATCAAGAAACCAAGAACATCACATACCCTTTCTTTGTGTTCAATCCTGTTCCCACAGCAGTGCCTCCTTGTGCAAGCTGCACAAAGATTGGAAGTCTATAAAGAGTGGCAAAATGAAAAAAATAGGAGGAAAAGGGGAAAATACAGCTGCATGTCCTACTTGATACATCCGAGGTAGAGTGCATACAACTCTATCAATTCCATACTTGACCTAAAGCCACCAGAACAGAAAGTTAGATGAACTAAAGATTAAAATATGCCAAATCAATAACAAACTTCGAGATGCATTCAAATATTCAATTAACAAAAACCCATAAGTATTCTACATTCATGTCTGATTCAAATATAGGGCCCATAAGGGCTGCTATACTTTTGGGTTAGATGAAGTGATAATGGAAATATCAATAAAAGGCAAGATATTATATAGCATGGTAGGAAATCACACTTTATAGACATTCTAAAGACTTGTACAAAATATATCAAGAATAATAACTAGTAGGACATAAGAACTTTTTTTTTTGACAAAAAAAAAAATCCTATTAAAAATTGAATGCAGCATATTAATTCTTCAGCGTAAACCTGACAACATGGAAGAACTTTCAAATTAATATCACATTAAACTATGACCAAAAACAACTAAAAAAAAGCGTAAAGCGCAATAGTATGCTGTGATACACCGCAATATTGCATTTTTAGCCAAAAATACATCTACTCTTAGCATTGCACCAAGGAGAAAAGAAGGGGAAAGTGTAGAGAAAACTTATATGATAAGGATAATTGTAACAAAACTCACTTGTGTAGAATAGCCACTGAACTCTTGACCGAGTGTCAAAGGTGTTGCATCTTGGGTGTGAGTGCGTCCAATCTTAATAATATCTTTGAACTCAACAGACTAAGAAAAGCAAGAAAGAAAAATCAGTAATTGCTCCATAAAAGGCACAGAGGAGAACAATACTGCATAAGTAAAAATTAAGCAGATCTACACAGCAACTATGACTATTAGCAGCTAGTTACACAGTTTCAACTTTCAAGCCTCGAGCCTACTAGGAAAGTAATAACTACTAGGTAAATCCAGTGTTTCTTCACAATATCCATTAGATCTATGTAAAAATTTGCATGTCAATCACATGCTTTCAGAGAAAAATAAGAATGTCAATAACGATATTATTATAAAACAGGGTGATTAATGAACTTGATAATTTATTAGCGAAAAGGTAGCAAAAAATTTCATAATCATATTCATAGGAAACAAATTAACAAAAAAGAGCTGTTTGAAATTGCCACAAAATGAAGATTTATATAACACCATACTTTAAAATAACAAGGAGTACTCTGATCATTCGCACTAAACTAGCATGTATACGTAAAACCCAAAAACTTATTCACCTATAAGCTTGTAACTTCTTCATTATTTTCCAACAAGAAGAAATTAGCAAAAGCTTTTCTATGTGCACATATTCACCGGGTTAAGAGAAAAAAGAGACAAGGCAAGTCACAACAAGGAAATAGAAGCATTGTCCATGGTAATTGCTAGAAAATGAATGGCACTCACTTTGGCATGAAGTGAAGAATGTAAATTCTTCAACTTTGGTAGAAATCTAGAATTAACTTCCATCGCTGCAGCAATGTGCATCACCTGGACAGAAAACAATAAGTCAACACTAGTGCAATAAGTTATTCTACTTTTGATGCATAAACTATCGAGTGTATGATTTCAGACAAATACAACAACATGTACAATTCTAACTTTCAAAAATAAATGTAAAAAACCAGATGTAATGTCTACACAATTAACTATTAAGGAAGCGTAACAAGAATTTAAAGCACTTACAGTTGGGAATGTGTCATTAGAAGACTGTGACCTGTTTACATGGTCATTTGGATGCACACATTTCTCACCACGCTTATGCCCAAGGATCTCAGCTGCCCTATTCGCGATAACCTGCAGTTATTATCATCAACATACAAATTGTATGTATAAGGACAAGTAATACGTACTTATAATGAGATAAAAGACGGAAGCTATGAGTCCCTTATTAAGCTGGAAAAAAGCATGAGCACCCTAACCTCGTTTGCATTCATGTTGCTTTGTGTGCCACTGCCAGTTTGCCATACTACAAGCGGGAAATGATCGTTTAATTGCCCCTCAGCCACTTCTTGGGCAGCCTGCATTATTGCTTTCCCTATTTTTGGATCAAGACCATATTCTATATTCACCTGCGTCAATGCATCATATCAAGATGTGTTTGAAAGCTAAATCCAAAATGATAACTAGCTTAATATGCTGGCAGAGGTGATCCATACAAGCTTAGTTTTTGGGTTACCACATAGAGGTATGGGTTACCTACTTCATATTCTCTAATTAAGACATCTTTAAAGAATTTGACATAAGTACCACAAAAATCAGAGGCCATTTCATGCAGTTACAAAAAAATCTTTGAAGAGCTCAAACTACCATTTTTTTGTCATTCCATCATTTAGAAAGAATTGAAAGGTAAGAGTGTAAGACATACTTTGGCAGCGCATTTCTTTAAAATTCCAAATGCTCGGATGATGGGATCAGGCATACGTTCACGCTCCCCACCAATATCAAAGTTCTGCAGCGATCTCTGAGTTTGAGCTCCCCACAACCTGAATACACAATGGATCTTATAAGAAGTACAATTGCATCTCAAAATAACAAAAGGATCAAATTTAGTTCTTGCATATGGATCTTATAAGCAGTGCAATTCGAGAACCGTGCATAACATGCTTGGGAAAGTTTAACTTTTGTATGTATCAGAGCAGTTAGACAAGCAATCTGATCTCCATCACAAACTTTAAATAGCATAATGTGCTTCAGCTAATCAGCTCATTGAGCCAAAGCATATTGTGGTTACCATTCCTGTTGTCTACATCTTATCAAATATTGTATGATGCACACTATTCTTATCACAGGCATTTTTTTTTCAAGCAACTTCTTATTACTGAGATTATTTGTTCGACTACTTCGTTTTTTTTTTTTTGATGAAAAAAAAACCTTTTACTAGGACTGGTGTATGATAATTTTGCAAGAGCACATATTACAAAAACTTAGGCCTTGTTTTTTTGGGCGTAATTTCAGTCAAATTTAATTTAGTTCTGTTCAGCTCCTTGATTCAGTTAAGTTAGATAAATTCGAGAAATTATTAGTCCTCTGTAGCTTATATGTATACTATGGGCTAATAATTTCTCGAAAATTCAGTTCAATTTAGATTAATTTAATCCGAAAGAACAGGCTCTGCTGACAGTACTTGCAGTTTCAATCACTTTCCTACAGAGAAATCATTTCTCTCCATTTTCTAAGCCTAATTCAAAATTCTCGTTAATGATGGGAAAAGGGTTCTTCCCCTTACATTTATTTCTACCCAAACAATCTTAGAACACAATCATCCTTATGTTACCCAATTAACATTCTCACTAATCCACACTAATTTGAACCCAGAAATAAAGACAAATTCCATCCATCATAACAACTTCAAATTGAAGATCTAGCGCCCCGTAATTTTATAAGCTTAAATATAAATTATTTCAAAAGATAATTCAATGGTTCAAATTGTCTATAATTTCACAGCAAAGATCAAAACATAAAATCTACAAATTCCAAGGAATCTAAAACTAAAATCCAGCCCCAAATAAGAAACAATAAAGTAATAGCAACAAATCTCAATGTATAAACAAAAATAAAAAAATCGAGAAAAAAAAAGAGGAGGAGTAGAGACGAACTTGTCAGAGGGGACCTGAATGGGACCAAAAGTGTCATGTTCTTCACGAAACGAAGAAGAGTAGAACCTTAACCACGTAAAACGCAGTGCTTTAGCGGTGGCCGGCGTTGATCTGCTTGAAAGGCAACGAGTAGCAATGTACCTCGACATCTTCCTTGTTGGTGTGCTCTAATCAATGGCAAACAACAAAATTACAGAGAGACTTTTATTTAACCAAACAACACGGGGGTGCTAAGTTCTATAAGCCTATACTACACGCCTTTTACCCGAGATGTTGGGTTGGTGGTTAGTGGTCGCTGCACTAGTCAAGTAAGATGTATGAACAGCATGGACCATGAGGTTCTACCGTTCTAGAGATAGGTAAATAAATAATTAAATAACTAGCTAATTATTAGTTTAGTATTGTAATATCTATACAATATATTAAAAGGTGCACGAAGCACCATCTACACGACAAATAAGCTGACATACAAGCATCATATTGTTTAGGTATTCAATTAAAAAATATGTTCATATGAAGGTTCGAACTCAAGACCATATCACACAAGTAATACACCCTTACCAACTCAACTAACATTATTTATTGTCTAAATATTCACCTTTTTAAGTCATATTGTTCAATTGTTAGAGTGCACTAAATGTCATTTAATTCAGTAATTTCATTCAAATGCTTTCTTTCCATGCAAATTATTTGACCCCTCTTGACAAATCAAGTTAGATTCTAACCACAGATTTAGACAATTTATTAGGTTTATTGTATAACAATAATTTTGATAAAATCTTGTGTCCCTTATTTTTTTCGTGCTGGGATTTAGCCTCGTTGTTAAAGGTTTTAGTGGCAGGAATTTTTTTCAGGGTAAATGGCTTTTGCGACAGGATCACAACGGAAAAAGCTATTTATGACCCCCTTTAGAACGGCTTCACAACAGAAATCCCGTCATAGTCTTTAATTAATGACAAGTTTATGACAAGTTTTCCATCGTTACATTTTTTCATCATCTTCAATATTTTTTATGATTTGAAAATAATATAGTATATTAAGGGTTGTAAAATACCGAACGAAATTTTGAAAGATAGTACAATATGGAACTTGATACTTTCACTAACGTATTAAAAATTGGTTATCATCATCACCATGGCTTCCTCCGTTTCGTTTTCAACACAACAAACGAATATTTTATATTTCACAAAAAATACCCCTTTCATGCGTTTAAAATGAAACAGAGGAAGTATCATCATCATTAATTTGATCGAATGATACACTACATTTTTGATTTTGAGACTCAAGTCTAGAAAACAAAGGCAACAAAAATTTTTAACAATGAAATTTATAATACTTCTTTATGGAATAATTGATAATGAAATTAATATGGATTGGTGGTTAAGTTGTGACTTTTGTACTTAAGGCTTTTGTACTTAAGGGATTATGGGTTTAAGTATGCTTAGAAGATGCGTTTTAGAAGAAGAGTATAGATTACATGGCATGATTAATAATTGTAACGTTATGTTGTGGCGAGTAATTACAAAATATATGAAATGAAAAAAATGCACATCATTTTTCCTTTTGCAGAAAATTTGTGCTAGTCTTTTGAATTTAAAAAATATTTGTAAAATAAAAAAAGTATTGTTATTGGTGTTGTTGTTCTTACTACAATTGTTTCCCTTGATTTAAATATGACAAAAGATATTTCATAATGATGGTAAAACTTGTAACAATAATATTAATATTTTTTTATAGTAACAATAATATGAATAATTAGTATGAATTAGTGATTTAAATTTAACTTTTTTGTCAAATAGTTATCATGGAAGGTAAGTATTATTATTAAATCTTATCCAATGCCCAGCTTTTGCCTTATTAATAGTAATATTGTCTTTTTTGTTTGCGCCTAAAAAAATAAGGGATCTAGAAATTTATTAAATTTATTATTAGATAATAAACTAACATTAAGTGTACTCGAACAATAAAACAATAAGTATTAAAATAGTGGAATTTGAGATAATAATGAATGTTTGGTGAGTTTGTAAGTGTATACTATTAATGTGTTATAGTTTCGAGTTCAAACCTCGCTATGAACATTTTTTTAAGAATTAAACACCCAAACTAAAATTCTACATGGAAATATTGCATATGTGGTGGAACTCAGGCGAGAGATGATGCTTGTGTGTCGACTATGTGTCAGCTTACGTGTCGCATAACTGGTGCTTCGTGCACCTTTTAATATATTGTATAGATAGATAGGCCCTTTTCTCGTAGTAAATTAGTAATGTTGAATGGCTTCAATAATAGAACAAGATATTGACTATAATTTCAAGACTTGATTGAGTTTTCAGGTTTAAATTTGCATTGTTGAAGACTTGGAAGTTAGAACTATATATTCAAATCCACTTTCTGTAAAAATAATAATAATAATAATAATAATAATAATAATAATAATAATAATAATAATAATCTAAGGACATCATTACAGGTTAATTAAATGAATATGAAGGGTTGTGTTTGAAGGTTTAAAGAAAGGGATGAAGATCGATATTCTGATTTCCAGTTTTTTTTTTTTTAATTGCTTTAGATGTAATTATTTTCATGCAATACAAAGTAAATTTTTAATTGAAAATAATATTTTTATACGGAGTACATTTTTTTTAATTAGGAAAGTTTGAATGAATTTGTTGACCATTTAATTCCTTAATCACAACTAGGGTGATCAAACGGCATAATTAACTTGACTTTCATTGACTTCGGTGGTCATTTTATATATGACCACCAAAGAATTTTCATTCTAAGTAGGATTTACATGCAATTCTTCTACAAAAACCAAATTACCATTAGACTAATTCCTCCAACGCAATAATATAACTAACTAAAATAAGTTTAAGGATAAAAGTTATAGAGTCACATAATACCCGTCTAACCGTAGTCGAGCAACCTTGAACAAAATCAACACTTTTAACAAAGTGTGGCATAACCTTACGCATGAGCTTATGATTGTCGACAACCAACAGTCGGGCCGGGGCAACCGGCCTGGTAACATCGGGCAATATACATGCGAATACAACCATCGTATGTATTGTGAATAATCGAGAAGGATTTAGGTGAAGTATATATAATTAGCTGGTGATGTTTTGTAGATGAAGTTTAGAGGACAAGTGAGAGAATATATAATAATGGAAGTATATATGAGATCGAGTTTGATACTTTGATGTGGTATTTATAAAGTGGAAGTCAAGTAAAACATAAGTGTAATAGTGTATGTCTTTGCTAGTTTTAGTCCTATTCAGTGTTACATAAACTAGGTTAATTCCGTTCGTTCATTGCTGGATTTAAATAAAATTTTATTTTTTAGTTATTTTTTAATAATTTATTCATTATTTTGTGTGTACAAAATTTAAAGATATTAATTATTTTAAGTAAAGATTTTGTCTAACATTAATTGGAACTTTTATCTTTAACAATAATCGAGGGAAAATGCAAGTACATAGAGATTTGCATTAAAGCCATGTGAAAGTATGGTGAGAAGAGTAGGTAAGACTAACCAAAAGTGATTTAATCAAGAGAAGTCAACTTAATCAAATAGTTAAATTAAGGACATGATGAAGCCCATTGAAATAATCAATTGTTATTTAAAAGACTTGACACAAACTACAAATTTATGCAAATTAATTTGTTATTTAAAGACTGGATATAGACTATCAATTTCCCCCCTAAAAAAACTACCAATTTATGCACTACGTTACGCCATGTATGTATTATTTTATTTTTAAATATATATGATTTCTATTTGTGTAGATATAGATAGAAAAAGGGATAAAATTTGAGCATACATTGGACTTTTTTTAGCTAAATTTTATTAATTAGTTAAGCTTTTGTTACCTAACTAGACTTGCTTATTCTTTTTGGCCGTCTGAATTTGAAATTATACCCGATGAAAATATATATATATATTACGTGTTGAGTGAAATTCTTAAGGATTTCTTATGTTTCTATTAATAGCATAGTCTTTTGTGTTAATTATATTATTTCACTTTTTTAAGTGATTGAATGTTTCTTTCTAATGAAATACTTGATTGTGTTAACGATCGATAAATTATTTGATTGATACACATTTAAACTGTTTTTTTTTTTGCATAAAATTGTCAAGTCTTATGTTGATGAATTATTTCTTTTTTGTGGCACAATTATTACTTGATTGTTTTCAACATTTTAAAAGTGTAAGCCTATTGGAGATCTTCTAATATTAATACCAACTATCAAATTTTAGGGATTGTCTTATGATATTAGTCCATTGACTTGTTTAACCTATTGTAACTGGTCATCCATTCAAAAAGTAATTGCAATTTTCTCATTTTCCTTATTTATTATACTTGACTATGTCTTCCTCCCTTTGTACGAAGGGAGTTGAAGCCGGTCATAAATTTAGTATGAACTAATATTATAAATACAATCTCCATGATTTGGATTATAGTGTACTATAGTTGGGATTAACATTGGAAGACCTCTACTAGTTGAAATTATTCGTATAATTTTTTTTCCTTTTTTTATTATTAAACATTGTGATAGTAATATATATATCGTTAAGCATTAGAGGCGGGATGAGAGTCCTCTACCCCACTGTCATTTACCATAATATGTGTCATTCACTCTCATTGGCCCAATGAAATTTGAAAAATTATTTTAATCTTAGTTATAGACCAATAAAAATTGATTATGGTGTGATACAAAATATTATAATTAATATTAGAAAATGTGTAGAGTAAGTTGCAATCTTTAGAAAAATGGAGTAACTTTCAATAATAAATGGAAAAAAAAATGAAACTTAACCTCTATTAATTCTTGATGTAATTACATTTATTTATTTTCTACTTCCATCCTCCCACATTTTATTATTGTATTTCTTTCAAACAAAAAATAAATAAAGAAAATAATAACACGCACTACCTTTAATTTACACAAAACATGATTTCAACAATATTGTGAAAACACGACAAAGATTCACGCATTTATTAGACTTAATTATCCATAAAAAAATTTATTAAGCTTATTTATAGTATACCACTCAATTTGTCAATCTGACGGAAACTTTTAACTAAAAAATTATAACTTTTTACCTTAACTGAAACCATAAATTTTAACATACGTAGATACTTATGATTTTACAGTAAAAAGTTACAATTTAAAAAAAAAATATATATATTTAAACAGAATGTCCCTGGATCTTACAAGGGACGGCGCTTGAATTAAGCATAAAGTTGAGGGTTGGCAAGGAGATGTTGCTCCACAGCCTTGAACATCATTTGGATTCCTTGTTTAGCACTTTGAATTTCTTCATCATCCATGGAATTATCTCCCTTCATGTGGTAGTGGGCCACCATCTTGTATTCAGTTCCATTCCCTGATGGCTCGTACTTGTTCTCGTACACTGCACTCTCCAATGTTTCTGGAAATACGTCACCTTCTATCCCGGTATACTTGAGGTAGAACTTGTTCTCATCAATTTCATCCACTCTTGTTTTCACATATCTGTATGGAGCCTCTGCCATATTTTTATCATCGTATATTCATTTTATCACCTATATATATTATGATATTTGAAGAGAAATACTAGCACTTTACATTAAAAAAACATTATAAAAAATTAAATGCTACAATTTGGCCGTTGAGAAATAAAAATTATTACAAAGCTAAGTATAAAGTTTGATACATGGGAACCATAAGTTTTATATATAGTAGTTGAATTGGAGAAATGAATAATTGGCACTACTACGTAGGTAAACCGTAGACTTATACACATAAAAATAATACGGAATAAAAGATTATCGATCTAAAGAGAATAGTTTAAAAAAATGCAAGATTTTTGAGAGAGGATTTAATTAATGAGGAGTTATATATGTATGATACAAAATGCTAATTAAATTATAATATACAGAGAATTTTACTAATGTTAAACAATTATGGAACAGGTTCACATTTGTGTGGCAAATAGATGTTGAGGCACTAGTTTTGATCTGTAAGTAACGAAACAAAAATTGGGTTGAAAGGCCAATTTGACATCAATTAAAGCAGTCCATAATTAGATACCTTACCCCAAAAGAAATGCTCAATAATAGATTATTTTCAATTCCTTTATTATTAGCTAGTTATCTTACATACACAATTAAGTACTCCCTTCATCCTACTTAATTTGTTGCATAGTACAATATTAGCATAGCACCCGTGCGATGAACGGTTTAGAAATCTCAATATTAATTTTGCAGTGATAGTTATTTACATAATTTACTAAGCATATATTTTTTTAAAACTACATGATTTAAATCTTACACAATATTATTAATAATATAGTTGAAATGTAAAATCTTACTCTATCATTACATTTATATACAATATCAAAGTAAAGTTTCATATAATATGTTTAGTCGATCTTTGTAATATATACAACCAAAAACATGAAAAAAGTAAGTGTGTGATTATATGCATGTTTAAAATACTAAAACCAAAACAAATTTATGAAAAAAACAAAAGGCACCCTAAAAAAATTCCAACATCATCCATTTTCAACACACATAGGGTACAATAGGGGAGAGAAAAAGACAATATTTTTGTAATTTTTTTTTTAAGTGTACATTTTTAAAAAGTACAATTTTAAAAAATAAAATAAAAACAGCAAAATTCATATTTTCAATTCTTTAAAAATAGAGAGGCCTATATAGCTATAGTTTTATGATATAATTTTAACATAACTCAAATATTGGATAACCTGCATAAAATAATGTGTATTTTTTATTCAAAATATCTAATAACCCATACAAAACGATGAATGTTGGGTAAATCCTTTACAAAATGGAGCATAATCCATAGTTCCATACACAAACAAAACAGAGAGTAAAAATTCTTATACAAAATATGCATCTCAAAATTTATCAATAGTTCAATCTTAATTTATAAAAGTTAGGGGGTGGACAAATATTCTTAATTTATAAGTACTCAATCATGTTTAAAAAATATATTTCCATGTTTTACTTTTGTAATCTTATTACAAGAATTAAAATTAAAATACGTCTTTAAACAAATAATGAGATGTATAAGAGTATAATCTCATCCATTTATCTCATTGAGCTAAGAGATAAGTAATCTTATGATGTTGATAATATTTTTTATACCGGTGTACATATGTATTCTTCAGTTGATCCAAAAATAGGAGAATTTTTATTGCTGAAATATATTTATAGGAAATGGATCTATATATCATGGAAAATAATTTAAAAAAAATGAGAATATATAGAAAATGAATGTATGGTGAAAATTAAATTAATATCTAAGGAATGAAGTTATTATTTATAGGAAGTAAGTGAAATGATATTTCAAAAGATTATAGCATATTGAAATTAGAAAAGATTTAACTGCGTTTTTAGGCTCGAGTAAAATAGGCGGGAAAAAATTTAATGAGAGACCGACACGTGGTGAGGTATAGTTCGAGTTGCTTCTCTTTTAGTATATATATATATATATATATTGATATATTGATGACGATTCACTTTTTTTTTTGTGAATTTAATTTTGAGTTGGTATGAAAATTTATTTTTAGTATGTAGAGTGGTGGTGTACATTGGATAAGGTAAAATAAATAAAATAATAGATATGAGTTGTAGGAATGATGTGTGTTTTTTGTTACTTATTTTACAAATGTAGAAAACCTTTTGGAACATCTAAAAAGGGGAATCAATTAGAGAGTGAGTATACAATTATTTATTAATCAACATGAAAATTGTACTATACTATTATGAAAAAGGTTAAAAAAAAGGAACTAACCATCAGGAAAATTGATGAGTTTGACACAACCAACCGTGGTAGAGTCACCTTCGACAAACTCGACCGACTTGACAAAGTGAGGAACAACTTTGGGCAAGAAGTTATGGGTGTCAATGGATAGAGCTTGGAACAACCGTGACGGGGCGACTGGGCTATTAATATTAGCCAATGTGCATGTAATTACGCCCATGATTATTTTATTTTATTTTATTGTATAAGAAAAAAGATCAGAGGAATTAAGTAATTTACTTGGGAGCTAAGTTTTAATTAAATTAGGTATGTAGTGATGATAAAGAGAAGTGGATGGATATATGCAAAAAAAATGAGAATTTTAAGATGGTATTAATGTGCGGGAGAGTGACTATATATGGAAGCTAGAGTTGAATTAGTATGGACATACGTTGATACGTAATAGAAGTTGCTTCATTATTTCCAAAGTCCTTTTTGACGGTCTATGTTCGAGCAGCCCTTGCAGAATATGTTGATATGAAATTCTAATTTAAATGGTAGTATTTGAATATCTTTTTAAATTTGTTACGGAGTACATATTATTGGAGCAACTGATCTGATTCATGGATAACTAGACTTGGTTATTCACCTGGGAAAGTTGGGGCGTGTTAGGTTAGGATCAAAGTCGGCTAAAAAGGGTCAATAGCGGGTCGGCCAAAATGGGTTGCGGGTCACTGGCGCCTGACTGGTCATTAGTGATCGAGCTATTAAAATACTAATATAAATAAAATTTAAGGTAGCCAAATGTTAAAACAAATGTATACAAATATATTAATGTAATTATTAGGTTATTATTCCTAGCCCTATATTGAGCCTGACCGATAAGGTCATGTCTATTAAAGGGTATGTTTAATAAATACCTTATAACTTTAACTCTAATCGCATTTCATTGCACTACCATGTCTAATAAACAAGTCTATAAATAACGAAAGTTTGGGCTTAAAATTTCTAATATTGCGGCAATGCTGAGTATTAGGTGGTTGTAACTGTGGAAGCTGATTAGGCTTAGCAATATGAAGGAATTTCTAAGGATTACTATTTTACAAACAGTGGTCAAGCACGTTTTATTTACTTGCCGGATCTGAAATCTGACCCGAAATAGCTTTTCAATTCATGCGGTGGCCAAGTTTGGTCCCAACTACTGAAATTGATTTGACCAAATGGATCTTTCAAAAATAAATCACTCAATTTAAACAGACTTTAATTCTAGGATTAAACTTTTCAAGATAATAAGTAGGATTTTTTGCTAATAACCCCCACTAAGTTACAACTTTGTGCAAAAAACCCCCCACTAATTTTTTTTTTTTTAAAATAACCCCCATTAAGTTGGACTTTTTCTTGTTTTCACCCCAAACTCTTAGCACCGTTAGATTTGTGTTAATTCCGTTAGTAGACCCATAATTTAAGTTCTAATTATAAAAAAGCGAAAGAAAAAAAAAAAGAAAACTACAAAAAAAAGGAAAAATAAGAAAAAGGGGCCGAAAATCATAAAGAGTTTCAAAGGGGAGGAGGTGGTTTTTGGGCGGTGGTTTTAGGTGAGGGGAGGAGCACTGGGGGTGGTGACGGGGCGGGATGGGTTGGGAGAGGGCGGAGGGGGTCGAAAAGGAGAGGGGAAGAGGTTGGCAAGGTCGAAATGGGGTGGGGGCTGGCTCAGGTGGGAGGGGAGGGTTTCGGGGGTGGCAGAGTTTAATTCGAAGGTGGTGAGGATTCGAAAGTGGTGGAGGTGCAATTCGATGGTGGTGGAGGTTGAATTTGACGGCGGCGATTCAATTCGAAGGTTGTGGGGGTTCGAAGGTGGTGGTTATTTTTGAATGTGGTGAGGGTGCTCGTGGGTGATTGAGTTGGGGTTTTCGAGGATGGGGTTTCAAGGGGGTATGGGGTTTCGATAGTAGGAAAGGTCAATCGGTGTGGTGGAGGGGTGGTGGGCAGGTGGTGCCTGCAGGTGGTGGTGCGTCGGTGGGGGTGGGTGGTTTTGGGTATTTAATTTATTTATTTTAAGTTTAAGGTGTTATTTAAGTTTAAACTTTAATTAAGTAGTTAATAGGTTTAAAGTTTAATTAATTAGTTTAATTAGGTTTAAGATTTAATTAATTACTTCAATTAACGGATAATTCTAACAAAGTTAGATTTTTGGGGTGAAAACAAGAAAAAATCCAAATTAATGGGGGTTATTTAAAAAAAAAAAGTTTGTAGGGGGGGGGGGGGTTGTATTACTTCGTAAGTTAGTGGGGGTTATTAGCAAAAAATCCTAATAAGTAATTGCGGAATCAGATTGGGGCATTTAACAACCCAAACACCCTCTCATTTTTTTACCACCTTGATTGTGGTGGTGGTAGTCGTGATCAGGGGTGCTTATCGAGCGAGTCGAGCTCGAGTATTGCTATACTCGACTCGAACTCGATAAGAAATACTCGAGCTCGAACTCGAACTCGATAACTAACAAGTTCCAAAAACTAAGCTCGAACTCGACTCGAAAGAATTTTTTTCGAACTCGACTCGAGCTGGAACTCGACTCGAAATTGCTGAAAACTTGAGCTAGACTCGAAACTCGGCTCGAAACTCGAACTCGAAACTCGAAACACGATTAACAAACAACAACAACAACAGAAAATCGCTAGGTATCATTGCTTCAAATTGTATAAAATCCCATATTATCAAAAGTTCAAAACCAAATAAAAAAACAATAATAAAACCCTAATTATATTAACTAAATCAAAAATAGTAATAAAAACCCTAATGAATAATGATATTAAACAAATTAAAAAAAATAAAAACCCTAATTATATTCAATAATCGAACCAAACAGAAAATTAATAATGATATAATCCAATAAAAACATAAAGAACACACTGGAGCAGCAACAAAGAAAGGCAACAGGCACGACGGAGCAGCAGCAACGAAGGGAGCAGCAGCGGAAGAAAGATAGCAAGGCGAGCAGCAACAACGAAGGGAGCAGCAGCACGGCGAGCAGGCGGCACGGAGGAGTAGCAGGCTGGCATCAACGAAGGGAGCAGCAGCGGAAGAAAGGCAGCAGCACGGCGAGGAGGCAGCACGATAAACAGGCGGCACGACGAGCTTGGCTTCAAGCCTTCAATGGAGGAAAAACTGAAAAGGGTGAGTGAGAGCTTGGGGTTTGTGAATGGTGAGAGAAACGGCTGATAGAGAGTGAGAGAGATGTAATTAGGGTTAAGGGTTAGGAGAGATGTAATGGCAGGTTTTTTTTTACTTTTGGGCCTTGGGCTACACAATTTGGTCTTGGGCTATACAATTAGGCTCTCAGCAATATAATTCACTTTTAAATTTTTTTGAAGGAGACCTTTGGTTTATAATTATATATATACATATTACATATATATCTAAATATATATATATATATATATATATATATATATATATCGAGTCTCACGAGCTTATCGAGTCGAGTTTATTGTTGCTCGACTCGGCTTGTTACTATTCCGAGTCAATCTCGAGCTCGAGCCGAGCTCATTCGAGTCAAGCTTTGACCGAGTC
Source organism: Salicornia ramosissima (assembly GCA_951394345.1). Taxonomy (NCBI): domain Eukaryota; kingdom Viridiplantae; phylum Streptophyta; class Magnoliopsida; order Caryophyllales; family Amaranthaceae; genus Salicornia; species Salicornia ramosissima. The sequence goes on from OX596235.1 coordinate 14,743,401, forward strand.
GAGCTCGAGTAGCTCGCGAGCTGCTCAGCTCGATAAGCACCCCTAGTCGTGATCCGGTGGCGTGGTTTTTGGGGCCATTATCTAAGTAATTGGGATTGTTATGATGCTATTTTAAGTCGATGGTAATGGCGTCTTTTCATTCAATGATGATATTAGGATGACTATTAACAATTTCCTTAAAAAATTGGTGGACGAAGAAGAAAAGTTGTCTTTGCTAAGCTAGTATCCCTCCCTCTCTTTTATTGCACTCATTATCTTTTTCTTATCTCTTAGATACAACTTTAAATAACAATATTTATAATTACGTAGTGTAATAAAAACATATAGTGTATATATATATATATATATATTAAAAAAGTACACCTTAAATCGAATCAAACGAGATTTAATTTGACTTTATATTTGTTATATAAAATATTATAGAGAGTCAAAGTAGTCAATTAAATAGTTGCAACATTCATGACTGAAATAAAGCAGAGTAAAGTAGTAGCTACACTAAGAGAATAGACAATGGCAAGCTACAACCCTTGTAGTTTTGTTTGCCACATTACTTTTTGAGATACATTATTTTCAACTTATAGTTATCCACAGTGCAATGTTTGTAGCTTTGTAATTAATGATTTTTTTTTTAGAAAAGTAATTGTTGCTATTATGGAAAAAAGACAAAAAAAGTGGCCCCAAAACCTTGTAGCTCACACAGTTTGTGGAAGATACAACTTAATTTATCCCACATTAATTGAGCTTAGCTTGTAGGCGTTGTAGCTTGGAAGTTCACTGATTTGCAAGCTAGTCCTTCAAGCAAACCATTGTGATATGTGGATGCTCTAATAATAAGAGCGTCCACAATGATAAGCTACAATCTTTCTAGATCTATTTTATTGTCACATCACATTTCTAACTACAACAATTTCAAGCTATAATCATCGACAATGACAAGCCACAATCTTTATTTTTAAAAAATGGTCTCAGATGCATGGTATTTTTTTTACATTTTTATTTGATAAAAGGGAGAGAAAAGTAAAAAATAAATGTGTAGTACCCAAAACCTTGTAGCTCAACAAAGCTACAAGGTTTTTCAAATCTACCATCTATCTTGCGCCACAATTATGTGTTTGTACATTAGCTTGTAATTTTGTAAATTTGCAGCCAAGTCCTTATTAGCAATCCAACCATTGTGGATGCTCTAAGCCCACGATTTGTTGTGTTGTATACCACATTTCTTTTGGGGATTTGCTAATCCCAATGCATTAATTAGTCTTGATATATTCTTAGTTTTTTTAGGGTTTTGATATTTTTAATTATGTATTCACTGCAAAATTCATTAAAAGTTTGATGTATAAATAATGTTTAATGCGGTCAATCAAGCGTTGGGGGTTGGCCAACGAGCGGCCCAGGTTGAGTTGGGGGTTGAGTTAGGGGGTGGGTCGACCTACGGATTGAATAGGGGTGGAACTTGGTTGGGTCATCTCGGGCTGGGTTCGGAGGGGGTGACCCATGAATCGGACCAGTCCAAGATGGAGTGAGTCAAGGATCGAGTCGGTGCAGTCCGGATTGGGTTGATGGGCTGAGTACTTGGTCGGTGGGTTTAGGGTCTGGGATTGATTTTTTTTAAAGGATTTGTATTTATATTACTAATATAAGTATTTATAATATAAGGTTGGATATTATGTAAATTTGATCGTGCGCTAAAAATAAGCATGTAATTTACAAATCAATGAAAAATACGTTGTAATTTGTAATTTACAATTGAACATTGCGTCACATTAAAAAATAATGATAAATTTATAATACAACTTGAAACAACATAAAATTTTATACACAGTGTAAAAAAAACATTGAAATCACATAGCATATATAAAAAAATTGCACTTTATAAAAGTAAATTCAAATTACCTAGCTTAATTACATAGCATATAAAAAAATACACACTACAATTCAAATCATATTACTTATTACATAACACATAAAATTACAAACTAAAATAGAAAATTAAAATTAAAAAAATTAATAATATAACATATAAAAAAAATTACACAACGCCCGTAAGAAAACCTAAATCATATTATATAAAAATTACGAACCAATATAGAAAATTCAAATTACATAAATTAGTAATATAACATATAAAAAATTACACAATATGAAAGACAATAGAAATCAAACAATCATATACTAGCTTATGTTTACAGTATACTGACACATTTCATTGAATCAAAGCCAACACAGTCGTAACTTAAATCTCAGTGTTAACCACAAGTTTATGGCTATAGTTAATAATGTCGTATTGATAACGGTGGTAAATATATTGAACAAAGAATGTGTAAAAGGGGAAAAGTAAGGAAAAGTGGTTGGAACACCTTTTTAATATATAATAAAAGAATATAAACCAAAAAATATATATAATAAAGGAAATTTTGTCAGAAAAAACCTTTTAAAACATTCATTTTGTGAGAAAAGACCTTATAAAAAATTTGTTGTGAGCAGGGACCTAAAATAAAAAAAAAGTTGCAAAAAGGGACCTTACCTCTATTTTCCGACATTGATTGTGAATCTCCGGCGTTAACTCACTATTTCCCTCCAATTTTGCACGAATCCTTTCGTATTTAAGGGGGTAAGAGATGAGGAAACCCAAATTCAGAAGAAGAGAATTTTATTTGATAGAAGGAAGTGTTAATGTATGGTTTATGTAGATGAATTTAGGCTCTATTCTTTAGGACTGATTTGGTCTGATTGATTTGATCTAATCTGATCTGATTTGATCTGATTTGAATTTGTCTGATCTGATCTGATCTGAACTGGTCTGATCTGATCTGATTTGAATTATTTTTATTTTTATTTTTATTTTTATTTTTATTTTTATTTTTATTTTTATAATTGTAATACTTATTTTTTTATGAGAAATGTAATACATGATTATATTTACTAAAATAATAATAATAATTATTATTAATAATAATAATTATTATTAATAATAATAATTAATATAATAATAATTATTATTATAATTATTAATATTATAATTATTATTATGATAGCCCATTTCATTTCACCTCTTCATTCAATCTCACTCCAAAACTTCAAAACTTCAAATAATAATATTAATACTAATAATAATACTAATACTACTACTAATAGTAGTAGTAGTAATAATCACTGCCGAAAATTTTGACCAAACCGTTACCGAAAAAGTCGACCGAATAATCACCGCCGGAAAAGTCATTCCGAAAACTATCGCTGAAAAACTCGGCCTGAAAATCGTCGCTTGAAAAGTTGGCCGAATGATCATCGTCGGAAAAGTCAGTCCGAAAACCGTCGCCAAAAAACTCAACCTGAAAATTGTCGCCGGAAAAGTCGGCCGAATAATCACCGCCGGAACATTCAGTCCGAAAACCTTCGTCGGAAAAGTCATCCCGAAAACCATCGCCGGAAAAGTCAGTCCGAAAACCGTTGTCGAAAAAGTCATCCCGAAAATCGTTGCCGAAAAACTCGGCTTGAAAATCGTCGCCGGAAAAGTCGGCCGAATAATCACCGCCTGAAAAGTCAGTCCGAAAACGGTCGTCAGAAAATGTCGAGCGGAAAAACGATGCTCGAAATTAATAATAATAATAATAATAATAATAATAATAATAATAATAATAATAATAATAATAATGCTCGGAAAATGTCTGATCTGATCTGATTACTGTAGCTTTTAAGTCCAAAAGAACAGGGCCTTAGGAGGGAAAATGGAGGAGTGGAGGAAAAATGAATTTATAATGAAAAGAAAAGGAAAGGTTAATTAAATAGAGAAGAAAGAATTCATCGAAAATTGGAGGGAAATAGCGAGTCAACGCTGGAAATTCACAGTCAACATCGGAAAATAGAGGTAAGGTCCCTCCTTGCAACTTTTTTTTTGTTTTAGGTCCCTGTTCACAACAAATTTTTTATAAGGTCTTTTCTTACAAAAAGAATGTTTTATAAGGTCTTTTCTGACAAATTTTCCTATAATAAAAGAATGCGTCAAAATGGAATAAATCTCAATTTACAAATCTATGGAGATCATGTTCATTTAGGAAAATTGTACAATAGTTTGAGGAACGGAGGTAGGGACGTCAACGAGCCGATACACTCATGAACAGCTCGTGAACAAGCTTGGTCAAAGCTCGTTCGAATATAAATAAACGAGTCCGGGCAAAATTTTCAAGCTCGATTAGTAAACGAGCTTTACTCGAACAAGGTAATACTCGGCTTGTTAAGGCTCGCGAACAACTCGTTCAAGTTCGTTAAAAGCTCGTTCGTAATCGTTTAATACTCGTTAAAAGCTCGTTAAAAATTCGTTTATATAATTCAATTTTTACAATTTATTTATTTATAGTATGCATCATTTATTTATATTTCAGAAATATATGTTTTTCCATTTATATGAGCTAAATTTTGGGCTATAATTTATCTCTTCCAAAATTATGCTATCAAATATCCATAATTAACTATTAGTCCATAACCCTGCTTTTACTTTCATTTTCTTGAGTCTTAACCAAATTAAATTTTGGGCTATAATTTTTATTTCATGTATTGCTTATGCTTGGGAAAAGGTAAAAATTAGAAATGAATATCACAATATGTACAAAGCTCGTTTATTAATGAGTTATTTTAGCTCGAGCTCGAGCTTGAATATGTAAACAAGCAAGCTCAAGCCGAGCTCGAACATGAAAAAATTAAACGAGCCAAGCTCGAACAAGGTTTTTGAAAGCTTGGTTATGCTCGAGCTCAGCTCGAGCTCGATAAATATTAATCAAGCCTAGCTCGAACAGGTTACTACTCGGCTCGGCTCGACTCGTTGACATCTCTAAACGGAGGGAGTAACATAAATTTCCTTTAAAATTAAAGAAGACTTAATTTCCTTTGAGTGAATGTAACTAGCTAATCAAAGTCAATAAGTTTTCTACAAAAAGATGGAGTACTAGTTAATTTCCTTTGAGTGAATGTAACATTTTTTTTTTTATTTACTTTAATAATATAAGCTAGCAATACAAACATATTTTAGCTAGCATCAAGCACTAATTGTCTCACAATATTATCTCTTATACCAGCTAAAGAAAATTAAAAAAAAAAAAAAAAAAGACAACAATCACCACTCAATCACTCACAAGTCACACAATATTATCTCTTATACCAGAGATCGAGCTTAATTAATAAAATTAAGCATAAAGCTGAGGGTTAGCAATGAGGTATTGTTCAACAGCCTTGAACATCTTGAGAATACCTTCCTTAGCAGGTGCAACATCTTCTTCCTTCATAACACTGTCACCCTTCAAGTGATAGTGAGCCACCATCTTGCACCGAGTTCCGGCTTCGGTTGGCTCGAAAGTATCCTCATAAACTGCGCTTTCAACGGTGTCTGGGAATGCATCTCCTTCGATGGATGTGTACTTTAGGTAACACTTGCTTGCATCCATTTCATCCACTCTGTTTTTCACGTATGTGAATGGCGCATCTGCAACCGTACGTAATTCAGACAACAATTATGCACTATATATGAATATCTTTGCATGATTAAGTGTCCCTGAAAATTGTTTTCATATTTTACATCGTTTACTTTGGATATGAAAAAATAAAATGTAAAATTTTGGATGAAAACTCATTTTACACCCTATTGGAATCATTTTCCTCCAAATTTGGGAGTAAAACTTGTTTTCCGTGCAAGTAAACATAGGAAAATTTATTTGAAAATGAGTTTTCCAACGTAAAATGTTTTTCATGGAAAATCATTTTACATCGAAAATGTTTTACACCAAAGTAAATAGACCCTAATTCTTAGGCATGATTTAGAAAATAGGAATGTTTTGTGGCTTTTTGTTTTGTATAGCGAATATTTCTGATAAATTTGATTCGATAAATTGTTTGAAATTATAATACTCCCTTAGTCCCAAATTACTTGCTACAATTTCCTTATTTGGATGTCCCAAAATACTTGTTACATTTCCTTTTATAGTCTATGGGTCCCACACATATTTTACATTTTTACCCTCTTTTTTGTCATTTTTATCCTCTTTAAGCCAATCTTTTTCTTCCACTTACCTTTACCAATGGTGGGCCCACATGAAAATTGGTTTGCATAAAAATTTGTTCCAAAATGAAATGTAGCAAGTAAAATGGGACGGAGGGAGTACTTACTACTTTATGAAATAATCTAAACTGATCCGAATTAAACTAAATCGTAGATTCAATAGGAGCTGAACTAAATTAAATTTTTTCAAACGGAACTGAACTGAACCAGACCCAAATTTCAGAATTTAATTCCAAAAGAACAGAACAAATTCAAGGCATTATGAATGGATTATTACTTTAGTATAACATTATTTTTATTATATATGTTTGGAATCTTTATTGTGAGTTAACAAAAAGGTGCACATGAATTGTGATTGTCTTAACTGTACTCTATCTTAACAAAAGAAGGTGAGTTACGTGTAACAAAAAGGAAAACGAACCAGCTGGAAAATTAATCTGCTTGACGCAACCAACAGAGGTGGAGTCACCGGTAACAAAATCTATACTTTTGACAAGGTGAGGCACAATTTTAGGCATGAGGTTGTGGTTGTCCACGGAGAAAGCCTGGAACAACCTAGCCGGGCGACCGTGCTGGTGATGTCTGCCAACGTGAATGTAAATACACCCATTATTATTATGAATATATATATATATTATGACTTAAAAAGGATTATTAGCTATGAGCTTAATTATGAAAGAGAGAAGTGAGTGGATGTGCTAAGAATAACAATTTGATGTGCTATTTATAGAGAGTGGAGCAATCCTTCCTTCCATGATATACGTAGTATGAATGATGATGGAAACAAAATTATACTTCATGGTTTATTATTCTAATGCAATATCTTTTTGAAATAATTAAGTTAAAATTGCAAGTAGATAAAGTTTCGCATTAAAGGCATGTGAAAGTATTATGGTTAGGCAGAGTATGTAGTAGGTGAGTCGATCGAAACTGAGTGTTCTAGTCAAAAGATGTCGACTTCAAGCTGCTTAGTAAAATACTAAAATACTCCTTTGTTTTTTTTTTTAAAAAAATTAATAGGATTTTTTTCAGTTATACCCATGAAGTATTGAGATTTCCCATCTGTAGCCACGAATTTTGAAAATTCTCTATTATACCCATCAGGTTTATAAAAAAAAATTAATGTAGCCAAAAAACATAATTATAGATAACAAACGTTAGCACCGTTTACTTTGCAAAAAAAAGATGAGGGCGTGGTGGACTTTTATTAGGTTGATTTGGTAGTTGTAGTGGTGAAAATTAATGCTAGTTTGTTGTTAATGACTTAACCATGTTAGCTATTATTATGTTTGTTGGCTATCATTAAGAATTTTTAAAAACGTCGAGTATAACAGAAATTTTGCAAAATTTATGGCTACAGCTGGGAAATCCCAATACCTCATGGGTATAACTAGAGATGGCAACGGATCTTGGATCCGCCCCGGATCCGCGGATCCAGATCCATTTTTGAGGATCTGGATCTTCATAGTTTGGATCCGCGCGGATCCGGGTCAGATATGGATCCTCTGGGAAAATGCGGATCTGGATATGGTTCTTGTTTATAGATCCACATTAAGATCCGCAAGATCCATGGATCCGTTTTTGTAATAAAAAAAAATACTAAATTAATGATAGCCTTATAAATTATATGATCCCAATGCCCAATACTCTAAAGCTCAAATAGTCAATTACCCAAATTGATTATGTAATTATGGATTTAGGATGTTGATTATGTAATTATGGATTTTAGGATGTTGATGATGTTAGATTGTAAGTGCTTACTACTTAGTAATGGGTTTTAATCTGCATATTAGTTGTGTATGTGATGAAATGACAATTTTAATGAATTAAAATTTTTAATGAATTAAAATCTGCAGGATCTAGACCTGGATCCTCATTATGAGGATCCGCGCGGATCCGGAGCGGATCTGAATCTAGACCGGAAAAACGGATCTGGATTTGGATCCATCAGGATCCGGTCCAGATCCGGTCCGCCGCCATCTCTAGGTATAACTGAGAAAAACCCAAAATTAATTTACCCACTTTTCTTTTTGTATTTTTTAAAAAAAATAATATTTACACATATTAGAGGGTAAGAGGGTTAGGTTAGTTAAGTTAGTTAAATTAGTTGCTTAATTCTAATTAGTTAGCTTTCCCTCTTTCTCTTTTCCTTACTTTCGTTTTCTCTGTTCTCTCTCTATAAATAAGGGGGGTTTGTCCCTTCTTTATGTAAGACTCTCTTGTGCATTTTCCTTAATTGCAATATCATATTATTCACTTTCCATATGGTATCAGAGCCCAATTCTTAGTGAATTGAGGTTTTTTTTCGTTCTTCTCTTCTTCAATTGATTTTTCTTGAGTGAAAGAGAGTGTTTGAAATCTTGCATGCAAAATTAGTTTGTGTAATTGGTATTTGTAATTAAGAAAAATCAAGTGGTTAATTAAGTTTCTTTCAAGCTTACTGGGAGTTCTTGATTTCTACTGCTCGAGTATTAATGATGGCGGTGACTGATTCGATGGAATCAAAGGTGAACAACATTCAAAATGGAGGTACAATTGATCCCTATTTCATTGCAAATTCTGACAGTAAGAATATAATTTCTTTAGATGGAGTAAGAATATACGTCGTGCTTTAGGTGCTAAAAATAAGAGTGGTTTCATAGATGGAACAATTAAACCAAAATAATAAACTGATAAAGATTACTCAAAATGGAAACGTGCTGATTTTATGGTAAGTAGCTGGATTATGAGCTCTATGGTGAGTGAGATATCAGATGATTTTCAATACATAGAAAATGCCCTTCAATTGTGGAATGATGTGAATGAGAGATTTCGTGAGGCCAATGGTCCATTAATTTTCCAATTAAAGAAAGAACTAGGAAACTTAAAACAAGAAAACATGACTGTAATGGCTTATTATAGCAAGATGAAAAGATTATGGGAGGATCTTCAAGACTTAAGGGCTATACCTGAGTGTACTTGTGGGGCTATGAGTGCTTGCAAATGTGAATTTCTTAAGAAATCTAATGAGTTAGATCAGGAGGATAGGCTGATGCAATTTTTTTTGGGTCTTAATAGCAATTATGAAAATACTGTGACAAATTTTTTGTCAATGGAACCTATGCCTACATTGAACAAAGCTGTTGGGATTGTTCAAAAGGTGGAAAAACAGAAGGAGGTTAATTCTGTGCAAGAAAGTGCTCTTGAGGGTAGTGTCTTACTCACTCAAAAGACACCGCAGAATGTTGATGAGAATCAAGCATTTGCTGTGCAAAGGTTTCACAAAGGCAATCAGTATGGAAGGGGAGTTGCTTTTGGCAAGAAAGATTGGAGAAAAGAAAGAGTGGATAGGTTCTGTATAGTGTGTAGAGCAAAAGGTCACCTAGCTGAGCAGAGTTTTAAAGTGATAGGTTATCCAGAAGGGTACACTTCCTTGAAGAATAAGAGAGCTAATGGAGAGGGTAATATCAATAATAATATCAATCCTAACATCAATCCTGGGAGCAATAACAGATACAGAATGGCAGCAAATGTTTCATATGGGCCTAATATCGCCTATGGACATCAAGAAGTTGATTCACCATTTGATGAAAGAACAGTTGTCCCTCCTAATATGGTGTCATCCATATGTCAAGAAGTCATTAAAGCTATCAAGAGTAAAGATGATGATCCAAATATGAATAATATCAATCAATCTAGCTCATCATTTCCAGGTACTGTTGCTTACTCATTTAATTGCAATTTAATTACTAAACTGAATAATATTGTATGGATTGTGGATTCTGGTGCTAGTGACCATATGGTCTTTGATAAAAATGTTTAATCAATAAGACAAGATTAAATGAAAGTATCAGGGTTGGCTTACCTGATGGCTCATTTAAAAATATTGAATGGTTTGGAAGTGTTAGATTAACTAAAGATGTAACGACCCGACTTTTCTAGACTGTCGATTTGCGGAGGAAATCGACAAATGGATCATTACCAACATAAAACTTAATAAGAATATCATAATTAAAGTTCAATAATCGTTTTTATTAACTAATAGAGAAATAATAATCCCAAAAGTCCAATATTAAATACTAAAATACATAACTCTAGTGTTCTTCCCCAACAGGCTGGGACATACTAATAAAAGAATAAATAGAAAACATAAAACAGACTACGGGTTCCCCTAGATCTCATCAAAACACACATCCCGAACCATCGTAAGCCCACTTTACGCTTCGGCTTCATCACCTGAAATGGGGGGGGGGTCCACCGTCAGTGGCGAGTAACTAGGTTGTCCCGCTTAAATAAGGGACCATTAGCCGTATAATAGCATAAAATCAATTCAAGAAAATCATACAAAAATACATATAAAAATACATGCCAGAATACGTACAAAAATACGTATAAATATGTATAAAAATACAGACATAATACGTATAAAAATACGGATAATATACGTATAAAAATACAACATAATACGTATAAAAATACGGATAATATACGTGTAAAAATACAACAGAATACATATAAAAATACGAATAATATACGTATAAAAATACACACAACATACGTATAAAAATACCTGCAAAATACGGTTAGAAATACATACAACATACGTATAAAATACAAATAAAATACGTATTAGAATACATACCAAAATACATACGAAAATAAATACGAATACTCGTATAATACACGTAAAAATACATCTCGAAATACATACAAGAACATACCTGTCAGGCGTACGCAGCGAAAGACTTAACCATACATAAACAATTCATAACATATACGAAAACATACATATACATCATAATAATACATTTATACGTAGATATATCCTTATCTATTCCGTGAGATACTTATCTTATCATAACTTACTCAGACTCTTCTTTTAACCATCTTATTGGATCGGTCATTGTAGCTCGTGAGGATGCCCGTGTGCATCCCAACTTTCCTAAAATGCGCCGGGAAGAACCCGTGTATTCTACCCGTATCTCTCCTTTGCAAGAACTAAGTCTAAGCTATGGCCATAACTCCTAAATAGCAGCTCGTGTACTACCACTTAGACGACTACACATCTTAAGATCCAGAACTGCCCAGAGACCGCAGTAGGGCAGTGGCTTCGACTTAACCTAATCTGGTGACCCGTGTATCATCAAACAGGCGTCCGTTACTTATCTTATCTTATCTTATCGACATGGCCATCTTGAGACCAATACTTCTCATCTTATTATAACTTATCCTTTTAATCATATTGTTACTTTCCTTCATATTGCAACCTATCTTTATTAATTCCTTTTATTCCTTTAATCATATTAATTCCTAAAATTACAATCTAAATTATTATAAGCCAAAAATTAAACTAAAACTGATCCTAAACTTAATAGGGTCACTCGACATTTTATAACAAAATAATAATTAAAATAAATTCATTAAATAATCATATAAACAATTAAATAATTCATCTAAATTAAGAATTAACAACGAATATTACTTAAAACATGATAAAAATCCTATTTTTCATATCTTATACCACTCGACATTTTTGGATAAAAATACCAAAATTTATACTTTAATTTAATTAAATACAATCATCAATAATTCATCAAATAAACTTAATAATAGATAATAAAACTATACTTTAAACATTATGTCATCAAGATTGAACCAAAACAAGATCAAAATCACCTCTTCACATTACATGAATTACACGGCTATAATGGGACAAAATAATACATCAAGAACAATTTCAAGATTTAATAATAACATGATTAATTTGAAGATTAATTAAAGATTAACAATAACAATTCAAGATTTATCAAGGCCAGTCATAAAAATCAGATTTTTTAATCCTCTAAATTACCATGAGTCACTCGACATACATATATGACAAGAACAAAATAATTCTTTTTAATTTAAGACTTTAACTATCAATTAAACAATCAAGATCATCATAATAATTCAAGAAAACATCATAAAATTAGCATGAAATCATCACATGACACTCGACTTTCACACGAAAAATCAAGAATAAGATCCAACACTTTATCATGCAATTATTCAATGTAAATATATAATTAAATAAATTATTATATGCATAAAAATTAATAAAACAATTAAAGATTCATGAAATATCAAGAAAATATCATAGTAAACTACATCATATGATTCGAAAATCTTAGTCCTAATATGATACTAATTTTATCGATTTTCATGATTCAATCCTAATTAACTATAAAGATAACTTGTACTAAATTTAAATGGAATAGTCTAGTTACCTGGATTAGAAAGAAAGATCAAGAAAATATACTCCTTGGTACTCGAAAATACACGGCTAGAACAAGGGGTTTTTAGGGTTCTTTTGTGAGCTTTGAGTTGTATTGAAAATAGGTAATCAGGTTATGAGCTTTGTTCCTTATTTATATTAAAAGAACAAAAGAAAAATAAATAAATGGGATAAACCCTAGAGGGCCGTGAATTACAAGGAGGAAAGAGGGGGAAAAATTAGGGTTGATTACACTAGTTCAAGAGTTAGTTGAAGTAAGGGAAGACTGGGTAAAAATAGTTATTTAGGATAATTAATTAATTAATTAATTAGATAAACATTTATCTAATTAAAATAAATGAATTAAAAGAAATAACAAACAATCCTTGGCCATGTATGGGGCTGGCCAAGGTAGAGGGAAGTATGGGGCCTTTTGGACTTAGAATATTAAAATAATATTAATTAACCGCGAAATTTTCTGGCCCTAAATTTCGGGATATTACAAAAGATCTGATTATTCATGGAGTTTTGTTAGTTGAAAGCTTTAAACATAATCTTTTATCAGTTGGAAAATTGGTTAGTCAATTTGATTTAAAAGTCATATTTACTGAGAACAAATGTGTGTTTCAGGACCATTCTAACAAAGTTGTGGCAGAGGGTTCTAAACTTCATGATCTATACTGTCTAAAAGGGTTTCAGGAAAGAAATTCTGTGTTTGAGGAAAAAGAAGCTGGAAGTTTAGCTAAATGTAACACAGTTCTTAGAACTGATTGGAATAAGTCATGTGTTGTTAATACTAGTACTACTGATAAAGAAAACCAAAATAGTAAGGATTCTTGTAATAAAACTATGGATTTTAAATTGCTTCATTCAAGATTAGGACACCCCTCATTATCTAAAATGGGATACATACAAGGATGTAGAACTACTAATAAACATGTGTTTGATTGTGATATATGACAAAGTGCAACATGTCATAGATTGGCTTTCAAGAAAAGTCATAATAGAGCAAATTCTATATTTGAGCTCATACACATTGATCTTTAGGGACCCTATAGAATAGTTGCCTTGAATGGGGCCAAGTATATTTTGACTATTGTTGATGACTGTAGTAGAGTTACTTGGACTTTTTTATTGAATAACAAATTGCAAGTGCCTAAAACTATTGCTAATTTTCTGTCATATGTTGAAACACAATTTCAAAAGAAAATTAAAATCATCAGATCAGATAATGGCACAGAAATAATCCAAGAACAATGTATTAATTTGTTTAATGCTAAGGGGATTATACATCAGAAAAGTGTTGTAGGAGTTCCTCCACAAAATGGAAGAGTTGAAAGAAAACATAGACATTTGTTAGAAGTGTCTAGAGCTATAAGATTTCAAGCTAATTTGCCTAAAAAGTTTTGGGGTGAATGTGTGTTAACTGCCACCTACTTGATTAATAAAATGCCTACCAAAATTTTAAAATAGAAAACTCCTTATGAGGTTTTGTTAAATAAGGTTCCTAGCTATGAAAACTTGAGAGTAGTTGGGTGCCTATGTTATGCTTTTAATGTGACGACCCGACTCGCTTAAACCGGCGCGGAAGAAACCGACAAGTCGAATAGTCAGTTCTAACAAACTAAAATACTTAAAAACTAAAAACAAACCTCAAATTGTATATATACTAAATCCGAAAGTACAACACCCACAAGATTGTACATATCTAAACCCAAATGTCATTATTACTACTACTAACATTATAAACTCCAAATAAATGTCAGAGTTAGAAAATTACATACATCACTACTATAGTCTATACTAGAATCGTAAAACAACAAAACATGATCTAAATAGCATCGGCATTCGCCCAACCCAAAGCTAAGCAAGAACCTCATCATCAGAATTACTTGAAAAATAAACATCAGTCCACCGTCAGTGGCGAGTAACATAACTGTCCCACCCTAACAGGGATACACAAATCATAACATAAATCAAACAATCAAATCAAACATCCAAATATGCGAATCATAACAAGTAATCATGCTGACTCGACTAACTTTGACATAATAATTAACATATCTTTAAACTTCGGCGCAATCATTTACATACTAGACCGGACTATGCACGTACGAACGCATCTTACCAGATCGAATTTTCTACTATGCCAGGATTGAGAATCTTACTCCCAACCCCATGAAACCCATCTTACGGGAAATCCATATCCGAAGACGACATAGTAAGACCACCAACTATCCCAATACCGCGGATAGGATAGGGGCAACGTCTTAACCCAATTCTTAGAATCTTACTCTAAGATTAGGCGTCTAATAGTAAAATCAAACAAATCTTTAACTTTAATTTACATTCTTAGTTAATCTTAAGTTGCATCTTACGCCTTCACTTAAGAATAACATGTAAATCAATCAATCTTGGAACCTCAAACAACAATCTTTAACTTTCTTTAATTCTTTTTAACTTTCTTTAACTTTCAAGACTCGACCAAGAACTCATAAAGAACTATCAAGACTTCATAAAGAACTCATAAAGAACTTCTGTAATGACCCTGATTTTATTGGTATTTTTGCCGATAATTATGTGTATTTCTGTGTTAGTTCAAATTTATTTTTGAACTATTTATTTTATTTTTATGTGAATAATTTCGATTTAGTTTGAATTATTTTATTTGCAGTTGCTATTATTTATTTTCATTATTATTTAATTAATTAGAATTTTTATTTAATTCTTCTAATTAATTATTTAATATTTTTTGGGCTAAATCGATTTGTGCATGATTAATCATGCGGGTTTTGCAAATTAGCCCAATTGATCACGAGAGCCCATTTTAGGCCCATAATACCCTCTTGGCCGGTTTTCTTAAGGCATGGCAAGGCTTGCCACTTGCCTTATGTTCACACCTTCACTAACTCTATATATAGATGAGTTAGTAAGGCTTGAGGATCTATTTTGCTCATTTGCCATCCTAACACATTTGCCATCAAATTTCAAACACAAAACTCCCTCCCATTTGCTCATCCTCACACGCCATTTTTGGGCAATTGAAACCCATCAATTGTTCATCATTTTTCCTAGCCCAAAACTTAAAGATTCAAAGTCTATTGATCTTTAGGTGTTCAAACACAATCTAAACCTCAACAATTTCTTCCAAGATCACTAGTACGGGTTTGATTTGTGGTTGCTCGTGTGGGTGTTCGTGTGTGAAGCCGTGTAAGTGGTGGTGCTCGTGTTCGTGGGCCGTGTGTGCGTGGTGCAGCAGCCGTGCCGTGGCCGTGACTAAGTGGTGCAGCCGTGCAGTAGCCGTGTGTGTGTCGTGCTCGTGTGGTTCGAAGCCAAGCAGGCCGTGTGTGTGTGTCCGTGTGTGACGTGTTCCGGGCTGCATTCTTGTGTTGATTTTGTGTGTAATCCTCAATAAGGTAACATGCTTTCTCAACCTTTTTGGTATACTATGTTTATAGTATAGATTAAATGCATGTTTGGGTTGTTTGATGATGACTATCCATGATTTTATGTATGGTTTATATTCTGAATTTTTATGTGTTTATGTGATGTTTTGATAAAGGTTTTCATGATTTCATGATTGATTATATGTTGTTATATGATCATGATTATTGTGTTAAAGTTTAATGAATTTTGGATAAGTTTGATGGTACTTTTCGAATGATTTGATGATGATGATATGCGTGTGGTGTATGGTTGGATGAGTTCTTGAATCTTGATTGAGTTCTTGATTGAAGATCTTGAATCTTGAATGATTTCTTTATGAGTTCTTTGAGTTCTTTATGAGTTCTTGACGAGTCTTTATGAGTTCTTGGTTGAATCTTGAAGGTTAAAGAAAATGGTTTAAAAGTTAAAGAAAGTTAAAGAAATAGTTTAAATTGATTAAAGAATGGTTGATGAATTATGGATTATGGTTGGTTAGGCTCAAGATCAAGGCGCAAAGGCAATCTTGAGTATAACTTCGATGTTTTAACTAGTTATTTTCGAGAATCAAGGCATAGAGGCAATTCTTGAATTTAATTTAGTTATGTTGAGATAATAAAATGATTAAATGTTTAGTTAATTAAGTTAGCTTGATTTCTTTTCTAGACGCCCTAAACTTAGAGTAAGATTCTTTGTTTTTGGGTTAAGACGTTGCCCCTATTCCATCCGCGGTATTGGGATAGTTGGAGTCATACTATGTGATCCTTTGAATTTCCAGTAAGATTGGTTTCACGGGACATGGATTTCCAGTAAGATTGGTTTCATGGGGTTTGGGAGTAAGATTCTCAAATCCGAACATAGTAGAAAGTTCGATCGCGTAAGATGCGTTCGTACGAGCACAGTCCGGTCTAGAATATGAATGATTGCGCCAAAGATAGTTGATTAAGTTTGTTTGAGTCGAGTTCACATGTGGGTTGTTCTTGTACTCTGGTTTATTGATTTGGTATTGTTTATTTGATTTATGCTATGTGCATGTGTATTCCCATTAGGGTGAGTCAGTTATGTTACTCGCCACTGATGGTGGACTGTTGTATGTTTTTCAGGTATTTCTGATGACGATACTCTTGCTTAGCTTTGGATTGGGCGAGCGACGTTTACTATTTCTGTTATTTGATGTATTTTCTATTTCTGTTGTTGATAGATAGTATTAGCGTATTGTATAGACTTTATACGTTATTGTATGGACTCTTATACGTTGTTTTTGGACTCTGACGCGTGGTTGGAGTTACTCGTATTTTAGTATTTTTAGTGTGACTTTTTGGACTAGTATGTACAAACTTGTGGGTATTTGTACGTTTTGGATTGATTAATAATATTTTTGAGGAATTAGTTTAATTTCTTAAGTATTTGAGTGGTAGTTTATAACTATTCGACTCGTCGGTTTCTTCCGCACCGATTTAAGCGAGTCGGGTCGTTACAACTTCAACCAAGATTCAAGAACTCATTCAAGAACTCAATCAAGATTCAAGAACTCATTTAAGAAACCATCCAAAAAATTCATCATCAAAATTCACGCATGAAACCACAATTAACAACAACAATTTCATCAACTTACAAACATCAAAACCTCACTAAACTTGAACATGATCAACAAAAAACATAGAATTAACTTAAGTATCAAAACGTACGTAAAATCATGGCATAAACATCATAAAAACATCACCCCCAACCAGGCCATGTTCACGCATAACATAGGTACAAATCATCAATTTCGGTCTAATCTAATCATCTAATCTACCCTATGAATCATAGTATACCTACTAGGATTTGGATAGTATGTTACCTTAATGAAGATCAAACAAGATAATACTCAAAACTTGCTGCCCGGAAACCCAAGATACACGCCCTATCACACGGTGCAACACAACACGGCACGTCTTGCACGGCTTCAACCACGAGCACCCACGGTTGCCACCATGACCACACACAAACGGCTTACCACTTGAACACGGCCTTCATGCACGGCCACCACGAACCACCCACTCGATCAACCCACACGAACTAGTGCCCAAAACCAACCTGAACTAGAAGTCTTGATTAGAATTATGGAGGTTTAAATTGTGTTTAGACAATTAAAGATCAATGGAGGATTAATTTTAATTAAGTTTCGAGTTTGAATGGATGATGAACAAATGTGATGGTGAATTAGCCAAAAATGGCGTGTGAAATGGAGAGCAATTGGAGGGTGTTTGGCTTTTAATTTGGTGAGCAAGTGTGTTTAGAAAGGCAAAATGAATCATAAGCCTTACTACCCCTTCTATTTATAGAAGTGGTTTAAGGTGTGAACATGAGGCAAGTGGCCAAATAGGCCACATGACAAGGGGGGGGGGGCTCTAATAGGGCTTGAATGGGCCTAATGGTGATCAATTGGGCTAATTGCACTCATGCATGACTAATCATGCTCAAATCGCATTTGGCCCAAAAATATTAATTAACTAATTAGAGAATTAAATAATAAAAATTCTAATTATTTAAATAATAATAAAATAAATAATAATCAATCAAAAACAAAATAATCGAATTTAATCGAAATTATTCACATAAAATAAAATAAATAGTCCAAAATAAATTTTGGGACCATACACAAAATCACATAAATAACAAATAAACAAAAGGCAAAAATACCGAAAAATCTGGGCCATTACATTTAATATAGACAAAAACAAAGACAAGTTTGATTCTAGAGCAAGAAAATGTGTCTTTGTTGGTTATCCTTATGCTCAAAAGGCTTTCAAATTATATGATTTGGAAAAACATACTATTTTCACTTCAAGGGATGTTGTTTTTAATGAAAATGTTTTCCCATTTAAATTGCCTAGTAATAGCAAATCTGTTCCCAAAAGTGATCCAGTTATGGTCTCTTTTGGAACATAACCTGAACATTCTGGTCTAAAACAGAATAGTTCTGCTACTGCAAGTGAAAGTCAGAACCATAATATTCATGATGTCTATGAAACACAGGACATTAATGAGAATTCTTCTAAAACAGAACAAAATGTTTTTCCTGACTCAACAGAGTGTTTATTTGAAAATACCATTTCTTCCTCTTCCCTACTTGATTCCCCTACTAATACTAACAACTCTAATCCAGATAATCACATTAATACTACTATTCCGAATACTAAAACTACTAATAGATCTGTTCAGAAACCTTCAAAATATGATGAATATATTGGCACTTATACTCCTCATAGAAATCAGCCTCAATCCTCTCAATCCCAATCTTTTGCAGTTAATACTATGAGTATTATAGAACCTCAAAGGTATAGTCAAGCCTCTAAATACCCTCAATGGGTGGAAGCTATGAATAAGGAAATATAAGCCCTAGAAGACAATCAAAGTTGGACTATTACAGAACTGCCTGAAAATAAAAGAGCTATTGGCTCTAAATGGATTTTTAAAACCAAACTTAATCCTGATGGGACATTAGAAAGGTATAAAGCTAGGCTTGTTGCTACTGGATATCAACAAATTGAAGGACAAGATTTTTCTCAAACTTTTTCTCCAGTTACAAAAATAGCTACAGTTAGGATAGTTATTGCCCTAGCTACAATTAAAAGATGGCCTATTTGTCAACTAGATGTTAGTAATGCCTTTTTGCATGGATATTTGGATGAGGAAGTTTACATGCTAACACCCTCAGGATATACTAGAGCCAAACCTGGTCAAGTGTGTAAGTTACACAAGTCTTTATATGGCCTTAAACAGGCCCCTAGGCAATGGAATAAGGAATTAAAAATGTTTTTAGTTCAACTTGGTTTTAGTCAATCTAAACAAGATTACTCCTTGTTCACTATGACTTTGGATAATGAGTTTCTAATACTTATTGTTTATGTGGACGATATATTAATTACTGGATCCTCTCTTACTCAAATTGACAAAGTTAAACATGCTCTTGATCACACATTTACTATTAAAGATCTTGGACAAATGCTTTATTTTTTAGGCATTGCGGTTCAAAGAACTAAAGAAGGCACTTATTTATCTCAAAGAATATTTATTCAAGATATTTTGTATGATGCTGGCATGTCTAATTGTGATTTTGTTTGTGTGCCTTTGCCTTCTGGATTGAAATTGAGCACTGATACTGGAGAAATTTTGGAGCAACCTGAGATATTCAGAAGAATTATTGGAAGGTTGCTATACCTTGGCTTCACAAGACCAGACCTCTCTCATGCTGTGCAACATCTGAGCCAATTCATGCACCAGCCTCGAGCTCCTCATTTAAGAGCTGCGCTACTTGTACTCAAATACCTCAAAGGCACTCTCACATATGGCTTATTCTACAATGCCAAATCTGACCTACAAATGACAGCCTACAGTGATGCAAATTGGGCTACTTGTCAGTTCTCCAGCAGATCTCTCAGCACATATGATGTGCTTCTAGGAACTAATCTCATATCATGGAAAACAAAGAAGCAATCAACTGTGAGTAAGTCTTCCACAGAAGCTTATCTGTTGCTGCAAGTGAAATTTCGTGGGTTGAAGGTATCTTACAAGACTTAAACATCATCACTTAACTACCTATTAAATTAATGTGTGACAACACCTCTGCTGAACACCTAGCCAACAACCCTATGTTTCATGAAAAGTCCAAACATTTGAAGAGGGATATGCACTACATTCGTGAGCAAGTAGAAGCATGATTCATCAAAGTTCAACATGTTACTTCTTCAAATCAGTTGGCAGACTTGCTAACTAAACCTCTGCCCTCTAAGCAACATTTTGATCTCTGCTTCAAGCTTGGAATTACTATGTGTCCAGCTTGAGGAGGGGGTATTAGAGGGTAAGAGGGTTAGGTTAGTTAAGTTAGTTAAATTAGTTAAATTAGTTGCTTAATTCTAATTAGTTAGCTTTCCCTCTTTCTCTTTTCCTTACTTTCGTTTTCTCTGTTCTCTCTTTATAAATAAGGGGGTTTTGTCACTTCTTTATGTAAGACTCTCTTGTGCATTTTCCTTAATTGCAATATCATATTATTCACTTTCCATAACACACTTTTATATTTATTCTCTATATTTGATCCCCACTATATATTAGCTGTCCCTATTTGGCTATTCCAACCAACCAGTTAGAGCATACTCTCTTTTGGGGCCCCTCCCCAACCGTTAAATTCTCCGTTAAGTCAGCAACATATCTAATCTCAAATGTTAACAATAGCCCCAATCATGTTCCTTTTTACCGGATTTGGAATCTTTCTTTACCAAACAAAATAAAAAATTTCTTATGGAAGATATGTGTTGATGCACTTCAATCATCTTTCCAGAAGCAACATTGGTGTCCCTCAAGATTGTTAATTTTGTAATCACGATTGATACCAATCATATTTTGTTTAATTGTCCTTTATCCAAAAATCTCTTCTCTAATTTGAGTCCTTCTAATTGGCCTCGCCCCATCTTTAATCAAAATTTATCTACCTTAGAAAACATTTGTGACATAAAAAATAATCAGGGATTGATAAATTTTAGCAAAATTATTTGGTGGCACATTTGGTTCTACAGAAATTCATTAGTCTTTAATAATGAGCCAACTCCCATCGCCAAAGCTGCTAAACAAATTCTAAACTTCCTTATTAATTGGATGAAACATCCTAATGATAATAATTTAACTTCCCCAACCCAAAAATTAAAGAAAAAGAGTCCTTCCTCTTCTACTAACAATAACAAACTCAATGTCTATTGGACCCCCCTCCGAATAATTATTTTTAACTTAATTTTGACGGGTCAAAATATGACTCCAATAGCACAGCTATTGGCTTCATTATAAGAAACCAAAAAGGTGAGCTTATTTTATCAGCGACTAAGAAAATTCATAGCAATGCTAGTATCCTTTTTGCAGAGGCTATGGCGCTACGAGAAGGTATTAAACAAGTCGTTTCACTTGGTATTTCTCGTCTTGTCATAGAAGGAGATAACCTTACAATTATCAATTCAATTAGAAACATTTGGCATATTCCTTGGGAAATACAAAGTCTAATTAGAGATTCCAAAATAGACCTTGATTACCTAGCTACCTTGTGAATCTAGGACATAATTTGAATTCCATGACTTGTTGGCTCCATCCCTATTACCCTTCTCTTTCCCTTATCATCTGTAAGGATGCTCTTGGTTGGACCCCTTAAGTGTAGTCAATCGGTTTTCTTTCCTTATCAATAAATAAATAAATTAATTCTCTATATTTATTAATTTATGGTTTTCAAATGCTTTTTTCATACTCTCTTCTACTTTTGACTAACTTCAATAAAATTACCCTGTTTTCTCTATTTTCCATACTCACTCTCTTACATTTTTATACAACTTTTAATCATCATATATATATGTACTTTTTTCTCATACTTTTAATAATTTCTAAATTTTGATGAAAATCCAAGTATGTAAATTTTAAAAAAGAGAGAGAGAGTAATTAAAACATCTCGACTTAACATATAGCAAAGTTTGTCTACTCGGATCGGGCTCACCAACCATTTTTGTCAAGAAAATAACAAGAATAATCCTAATTATTGGATACCTTCTAAAATTAGGGGTTTACTTCAGCTTAAATTCAATTCAGATCAGTTCAGTTCAATTAAGTTCAATACAGTTCAATTCAAGTTTTTACAATAGTTTTACTAATTACTTTCTATTATATTATTTAAGTAATAATAATAATAATGATAACTAGAGGTGGAAAAAATTAATACGACTCGGTGACTCGCTAACCCGAAACGAAATCGACCAGTTATTAACGGGTTGGGTTGAGGGGTTTGACCCGTTTAAATAAGTGTGTCAACCCGACACGACCCGTTTATTAACCGGGTCGGGTTAGGTCAAAGGATTCAACCCGTGTATGTAAATGGGTTGACACGAATCCAACCCGATTCAACTCCCACCTCTAATGATAACAATGACAATAGTACAAATGATGATAATAATATTGATTTCAATTAGATGATGATGATGACGATGATAATAATAATAATAACGATAATAATTATAATATTGATGATAATAATATTGATAATAATACAAAAATGATAACAACAACAACAACAACAATAATAATAATAATAATAATAGTCTTTCAATTAATACTTCTACTGTCGTAAAATTAATAATAATTTTTATTTTAAAATCATTAATCCAAAAATTAATCCAAAATTGAGAAATCATTATTTTTACTTTAAAATCATTAATCCAAAAGTCAAATATTTATTTCAAATTTATTTCAAAAATTATTTAAAATTTATTTCAAA
The DNA here is from genome assembly GCA_951394345.1 of Salicornia ramosissima. Classification (NCBI taxonomy): domain Eukaryota; kingdom Viridiplantae; phylum Streptophyta; class Magnoliopsida; order Caryophyllales; family Amaranthaceae; genus Salicornia; species Salicornia ramosissima. The sequence continues at coordinate 14,766,390 of OX596235.1, forward strand.
AATTAAGGAAATAGAATATTTCAAATTAATAATTATTTAAAATCATTAATCCAAAAGTTAAATATTTTTATTTCAGTTCAGTTCAGCACAATTCATTTCAGTTTAGCACAATTCTGCTAAAGTAAATGAGCCCTTAGAGTCTGTTTTTTTCAACTTATTTGTACTTATCTAGATTTTCCTAATTATCTTTTTTTAGAACAACTTATCTAAATCTAATTAATATTATCTAAAATTATTTTTAGTTTTACATTTTTACTTATTAATACTTATTTGTACTCATTATTATACGAATCCCTCCGATCGAAATTAATCGCAACAAATTTGGTGGCACAAAATCTTAAGCAAAATCTCGCTATCTGGCGTGATATGCAGTTTCTCACATCTAGTGTGATAGTTGAAGTTAGGATTAGAAGAAAGATCACTCAGGCATCTAAAGAGGTATTCCATTCCTACATCAATGAGAAAAGGTGACATGGGTCACCCTGTCTCAACCCCCTTTTCCCCTTAAAAGGCATCGAAGGAGAACCATTATGGTGCGTTCTCTTCGTCTTAAATTTTCTGATCTGATAACATATGATAATTGGTGAGATGAGATTTGATCTGATATAAGTTGAAGAAAACACAACCTTAATCAATATAGTAGCACTCGCAAATTAGGTTGATAGTTCGGGTTCGAGTTGTTGGGTTATCAGGTCATGTACCTCAACTCAAACCTGACCATTTATTAAATGGGTTGAGTTTTTACAACTTAACACGATCTGAAAATAAACGGGTGGGGTTGGGTTGACCTATTAATTTTTTTAGCTAAAAAAATCTTCTATAATCTAAAGTATTTAGCTTAATTCTTAACAATAAAGAATTTACATTTTCAACAGAGTGGAATATGAAATTTCAATAGCTTAAAGTTCAGTAAAATTGAGCATTCAAAGCAACAAGCAGATTAAAACAACCTCTTAAAATTCAAACACAATAATTAATTAGGTTAAGTGGGTTATAATCAGGTTAGCATTTTCAACCCGAACCCAACCCCTTAATAATGGTTTGGGTTCGGGTTGGTTTAACAGGTTGGGTCACTTTTTTCCGGCCCTACAATATAGGGTGTGTTCTCTTCAACTTATATCATATAATATCTTATAAGTTCCAATCAGATTTATATTAATTATTTATTATGTAGTTGTGTTGTTTTTTTTGGTAGGTAAAGGGAAAATTTTATAGCACCAAACCAACCACAAACAACCTAACACCCTTGAGGCTTGAGAGGGGAAACAACAACTATATAGCAAAGCCCCTATACATCAATGCTCTAAAATCCATCTTTGGATGGCTTCATTTTTCTCAAAAATGTATTTTTATCTATTCTTGACATAGTGTGTAATCCTATTTACAACTGCAGTAGGAGTATCAACAACACCATTCCACAGAGCATTGTTTAATTTCTTTGAGCCCAAATATTATACACCGTAGCAGCCAAAGCAGCTTGTACAACCCATTTGCCAACCTTGGACATTTTGCTCTTCCTCTTGTTCCACAAAATAAGTCTCTGCAAAGGAACTGGTTTAATCTGAACCCACTCACAGACAAGCTCAATACATTTCTTAACAAAAATGCAATTGCAAAATAGGTGCATATGGGACTCAGTGTCAGCAGCACACACCATACACAAATCGTCCTGTGCTATTCCATACTAGCCTTGTATGCACGCTTTGCGTGTGATGATATTTTAAATGTATATTTTAATTTGTTAAACCAAAAAAAAAAAAAAACGAATGTGGTGTGTTCGAAAAATTGAAATATTTTTCGAATTTACATTCATTCACATAATTATAAACAAACTTTTTTCCTTTTATTTGGTCACCCCAAAATAATGAACAAAAAAATTTATTTAATACATTCTACTAGTTATCAAATTTTTACTATAATCAAAAGATCAAATTTTCATGTGACAAACTACATTAATATGGGTGTCTATTTATAGATAATTTAAAAATATAAATTTTAGTATTTTTATTTTATTTTTACGAATTTTATATCTTGTAATATATTCATTTTAAAAAGCTAAAAACATTGTAATAACTTTCCTTAATGGTGAGGAGTGATGCTAGTTGAATTTTTGGAATTTTTAGGAGGGCAAAATGGACTTTTCCAGGGAGACACCATGACTCCCCCAGCTTATATAATAGAGATTTGAACAATTTATCTTTAGTTTGTAACCTCTTCAGTAAGCAGAACCATGAAATAAAGCTATGCTTGGGGAGACAGGCCCTATGCCATACTGCATTACACCACTTAATATTAGCAGAAGGACCCTTCAGCTCTTTATAAGTTTGCCTCATAGAGTAGTTTCTTTGCAATCTCTGCATATAAGTTTTCATCTTATCCTTAGTCCTGCATAACACCTTCCATGTATGTTCAACTAGCTGCCAAGGAAGGGGAATAATCCCACCAATCATTTTGCTTAATGTAGACAGCATGGACCCAACTAACCCATAAGCAATCTTCCTTGGTATATATGCCAAACTAGCTTTCCTATAGCAGCTTCATTCCACATCAAAGAATCTATGATCCCCAAACCCCAGGGGGTGTCGGGTGGGTGTGCAAAAAGCCCCACTGCACAGGGCCCGTTATATGAAGGGCCTATTTTTTTTATTTTTCTTAGTCATTTGTCTTAAATTATTCTTATTTTTTTTATATAAATTAATAATTTTCTACTAAAATATTTTTGAGATGTATGCATGTATTGTCAAAATAATATCAAATATTAGCATTTATTAAAATCTGAAGGGTCTAAGTATAATTTTAGAACAGGGCCCCGATAACTCCGACACGGCCTTGCCAAACCCCCTTCTTTCTTACGCCAACAAAGTTTGGACCATTCCACATACCCAGGTCTACTAGCCTGCCAGGAGCCATGCCATAGGAAATTCCTGCATATGCAATTAATTTGAGTAATCACCTTATTAGGAATAAGGATAATTTGAGCCCAATATGTAACACCCCGATTTTTACATAATACATTAATACGAATAAAAAGCCGAAATCCTACTCAAAAATACGAAATTCTAAAAACTTTAAACATAAAACCCAAATTATTATTTAAACTCCAAAGTCATAATTGTCCGAATACAACTATAAACCCAAATGTCCATACATCACAACAGCTAGAGTACTAAACAGTAATACTAATCAATACGGAAAATAAAACTACATCTAACAATTGCCTCGCAAACACACACACCCGAGCCCAGCAAAACAAAAACCCAACTACTCAACATCGTCACCTGAAAAATGGAGTTCCACCATCAGTGGCAAGTAACTAGACTATCCCATTTAAATATAGAACTCAAGCATGCAACATAAAATAGATAAGCCACGCAAAATAACACGCAAGACATATAATCATATGCAACCAAAATCAACACACAATTGCGTACCTGGCATCCTTTCGCAGCGGAGTCAACACATATCAAAATATAACGAAAACAAAGACTATTCAAACTATCAAAACATGCTTTCTAAAACCAAAGCGAAAATGAAAATAACCCAAGTACTAGGTGTCCACAACTGGAACTGCAAAATCAGAACCGACCACTTTGTGTCCTTTCCTCCAAAACGAATTAGGAAAACCAAAACAAATTATAAGAGACCAAACAACCGAAACAACCAACAATCATACGAATCCAAATCGACGACTCAAACAAACGACATTACCGTCCATGCTCGTTGGTCAACCTATGCGTTTCCTAACTTTCCTAAACACATGTCGGGTCGAACCAATGCGTTTTTCCCGTAGTACTCCAATACAAGGACTATGCCTAAGTAATGGCCACAACTCCTGGACTAGCTACTCGAGTTTCGCTAACCAGATGACAACATACCCTAGGACAACGACTACCCCACGATCGAACACAAGGTAGCGGCTACGACTTAACTCAATTTACTTACCCGAGTTTCACTATAATCCAGTAAAGCTAAAAAAAATTGTGAAAAAACTATAACCATATATAGGTATTTATTTGTAGATAATTCAAAAATATAAATTTTGATGTTTTATTGTTTTTTTTTAATTATTATATATTAATAATATTTTCATTTTAAAATTCTTTTTCTTTTTAAAACTTTTCTTATTAATATCATCCCTTTCAATAATGATATTATTTGATATTTTTAGGAACTTTTTAAGGGTAATTAAGGGCTTATTTACTTCAGCTTAAATTCAGTTCAGTTCAATTCAGCTCTATTGAGTTCAGTTCAGTTCAGCTCTCAATTTCCTTCTCTTATAAAATATTACTTTCAGTTGTATTTAGTTCAGTTCAGCTGTATTTAGTTCAGTTCAGCTATATTCAGTTAAAGTAAATTAAACGAGACCTAAGACTTTTCCATGAGATACCATGACTCCCTTTGGCCTGTATAATAGATATCTGATCTTGTATTCTTATCCAATTTCCGACCTGATTTATGTTTTTTTCCCGAATAAGTGGATATCTAATCCAGTTTTAATATCTGATTTTTAAAATCAAATATCGGATCAGATCTAGGTCACAATTTTTAAAAAACGTGTTATCTGGAATCCGGTTTTCAATTTTTTTAAACAGTTTTAAAAAATAGTCGGAGTAAAAACAAAAATAAAATCAGGCAATGACAGACTATTGTACTTTTTTCCTTATTTTATTATTGTATCGTCTAACACGTTTCCTATGTATATTACTTCGCTTTTCTCCCGGGGTACATTTTATTACTCCCTCTATAACACTATATAACACATTACTTATCACGAAGTGACATTTGTTTTATCTATTTATATCAAATTGTTACAGTTAATATGTTACGTAGTGAATAATTCCTATACTTTTTCTCTCGGGCTTCCTCATCTATACTTCTATACTACTCCGTATATACTAAAATACAAGGCATTAAAATGCAACAGTTCTTAGGGCATTAGCATTTCCAAAACGATATTTTAAAAACATTATAAAACCTCATTAAATATAACTTGCATAAGCATTTAGCAAAATAATGTTTAAAAGTGTCAACAATAATCGTTACTTTGATCCGTAGTTAGTATTCGTTCTCCTTACTTTTGATGGATAATCGTTTTTTCCGAGCTCCGATGATGTATTAATATTATTAAAAGATTATGATATAATTAGTATCCTAAATGAATAAAATTAACTATCTCATTTTTATTTATTGAAAAATGTATATTTATAAGTAAAGTTAATAAAAGGTATTTGAACTTCTTTCGTTATTTAACTCATAAAAGTATTATTATTTTCTTGTTAATAAATAAAATACTCATAATAAATAATAAAATTCCATATTAGTAATACATGATAATAATAATAATAATAATAATAATAATAATAATAATAATAATGTTAACAAGATTAGTAGTTATAAATCATTATTTCAAATTATAACATTATTTAAACCATGATTAATTTATCATTAGTATATTAAGAAATAAGGTCCAAACTTACTCTTTGATTAATGGGTCAAATGAGATTTTATTTTGGGACAAATGAAGTGAGAGGAAACAAAGGGTGCAAGACCAAAACAGAGGAAAAGGAGGCAGATGGGTTGTGGGCTTCTGGCCTGGGTCGTCGGCGGCTGGGAGGTGGTAGGGTGGTGGTGTTGTGGCGGAGCAGGGTGGAGATAGAAGAGAGAGAGAGTCGCGCAACAGAGGGGAGGAGGGAGATAGAGAGATGGGGGTTGTGTAGGACACGCCCGAGGTGGTTGGGTTGCGTCGGAGTAGGTCGGGACGACGACTATTAGGGTCGCCAGCTGTGGTCGGGCTTAGAGCACCAGCATCAATGAGGAATGTATTCCTCTTAGCTTCACTTTTCCATCCTTAATTGATTCCTTATTGATGCTCAAGTTTGTAACAGTATCCTTTTAGGAAAAGGAATGCAGCATCGCCCCTGAGACACATGCTCACTTATTTGGGATCTGCTCTTATACTAGTCGATGCATTGATGGTATTTGCAGGTGGCTGCATATCAGACCTGATAGGCTGCAAAGGCTCATTATTTGGAACAGGAGGAAGAGTGCTAAGTCCAAGCTGGTTAAACAATTCACTGCTGCTGCTCTTAGTGCGTTGATTTACCATGTGTGGATGCAAAGAAATAATGCTTTGTGGAATGGAAAAATTGATAGACCAGAGGTGGTTGTAAAAGCTGTAAAGTTTAATGTTACTACTAGATTTAAGAGCATTATGCCTATTGTAAATGAGCTACAAGCTCTTATTGTTGTTGATGCTGAGTAGGTGTATGTCTTAAGTGCCTAGGGTGTATGTTTGTTTGATTGTGCAATGAAATTGTTTTTACCTACCAAAAAAAAAAAAAGGAATGCATCATTTCCTTTCCATGGAAAGGATTGTATCCTCGGCCCAAGAGCCAAAAAAAACTGTACAAAAGATAGAAAACCAATTGTATTTTTTTGGTTTTGGATGAGCATGCATACTGCTATCTCCAACGGCTATAATTGGCTTTGATTTTTTTTTGCTCCAAAATATTATAACGGCTATAATTTGCAAACGGTAACTTATTTTTGAAATCCGAAAACACCAACGGTCATAAAATTTTTTGGTCTAAAATGAGTATAAATTTGCTATATTTTCACAAAGTTTCAGTTTCACTTGTAGAATACTCTTAAACACAAAATTATTCTAATCTCCATATTTTCAAGTTTATTTTTCGCCATTTCATTTCCGATTTCTTAGAGTCTTTAATATGGATCGTAATAATTCTAATTACGGTCGTTACCCGAATTTTCCTAACAATTCAAACTTTCAATTTAACCAATCTAATCCTTCTATTGACCCTAATCTGTTGAGTAATCCTCAAATTCAAGCTGCATTTTTTCAATGGTATAGTAGTCAACCAAGACCAACAAATTTCAATAATATTCCACCAATGCAACCAAATTTTCCTCATAATTCCCAATCCTATCAACAATCTTTTGGTAATACCCCTTTTTTCCCTATATCAAAACATTTAACTCAAAATATGAACCAATCTCCAGGTGGAGGTTGTAGTAGCAATGCTACTCCAATAGAGTTAAGTGGTGAACATGTTGAAGAATTAGCGGGAGCACAACATCTTGAAGAGATTAATAATGATGAAGTCGAAATTGTTCCAGAAGTGCAACTCAATACATCTGCACAAAGGAAAAACCAAGCATGGAGTATCGTCGAAGACAAAGCTCTTGTATCAACCTATATAAATGCAGGAGGCAATGTGGAGAGGGGAACCAAGACCAAGAGAAGCGGGTTATGGGCAGAAATTCACAACCACTACGAAAAGGCTAGAGTTGAAAAGCTCAATGAGATTAAGGTAAGAAACGTTAAATCTTTGCAAAATCGATGGGTTCACATAAATTTACATGTAAGTAAATGGGTTGACGCCTATGATTATCATTTTCGAACTAAGGGTAGTGGTGAATCTGAGCAAAATTTGGAGAGATTCGCTCACATAGATTGCAAAGCAACTAACAATAAGATGTTTTGTTATTTGCATTGTTTTGCAATTCTGAGGAAATACCCCAAATGGGATCCCTCCTTGTCCAAAGTTCAGTCCGATATGTTACCGGGTGGTCAAGCATCTACAGATAGTGGGGGGAGTGGTAAAAGATCCCAACCCGATTCATAGTGTGAGGTTGGCGGAAGGGCTAAAAGACCTCTTAGCATAAAACAAACAAAGATGAAAGGTAAAGCATCAAATACTTCGTTAAGTTTAAATCTAGACTCTTTAAATACAAATTTGAATGACATGGGAGAGAAATTGGGTCAGTTGGGAGAGCGACTACTTGATCAGATGAGAGAACGAGATGAAGAACAAAAAGCCTGGGTAGAAGAAAAGAAAAGGCAGAAGGAGGAGGCCATGAAGTTCAGAATGTTAGAAAGGTTAATGCAGAAGCCCGTTCTTGATGACAAGGAATTAGCAATGTATAACAAACTGAGAGACGAATTTAGTAGTAAATTTTCGCTTTAATTTCATTTTATCTAATTTGCAATGTTTGTATTTTAATTAAGTATTGTAAGGTACGCAAGTTATTGTTTAAAAAAATTGTTTGTGCTACTAGTAATGTTGTTGTTTATGTATTAAATTAATATGTGTGTATTTTAATTTGTTTTTAAAACTATGATGTCTCTTTTACCTTTTGACAAGACTCATGCATGCATTGGTAAAAAAACTTACCTTACAAAATTCTGCATGCATTGGTCATAATTCTCACCATACAATCCTTATCTTATCCATATCTTATGTGCACCAATTATGTTTTAACAAAATCTTATCTTCTGACCAACAATATCCTATTTTTGTCTATTTAAAGTACATGGTTTCTATCTTCTAGTGTCACAAACAAACACACCAAAAATAAAACACCAAACACAATATGAGCTTAGATTCAATCTCTTCAAGTTCTTCAAGCTCTTCCTCCTCAAGTATAACTGATAAAATTTATGATCACATGGTCATGAATTTTATAAATGAGAGTCAACGTTTAGTTGCGATGCAAAATTCAGTGCTTAATTCATTACAACCTGAAAAGCAAAAACGTCCGAGAAAACGAAGGGTAACTGTGCCTAGAAATCGTGAAGCGGCTCACGACAATCTAGTTGCAGATTACTTTAGTAATCAACCGGTATATAATGATACCGTATTTCGAAGGAGGTTTCGTATGAGGAGACACATGTTCCTTCGCATTGTGGACACATTAAGTGCAAGTAATCGCTATTTCCAACAACGTCCCGATGCTACCATGCGTCTTGGTGCTTCACCCCTTCAAAAATGCATCGCGGCTATACGTATGTTAGCTTATGGTTGTGCAGCTGATCAAGTAGATGAATATCTAAAGCTTGGTGAAAGTACTGCTAGAGAATGTCTTTCACAATTTGTCGATGGAGTTATTGCTCAGTTTGCAACTAAGTACCTCCGCAAGCCAACAATGGAAGATATCCAGTGTCTTCTAAGAGAAGGGGAGGATAGAAACTTCCCCGGCAGGCTAGGAAGCATTGATTGCATGCATTGGGTATGGAAAAATTGTCCGACTGGATGGAAAGGAATGTATCAAGGCCGGTCTAAAACGGCCACTGTTATCTTGGAAGCGGTTGCGTCTAGCTAGCGATTTATGGATTTGGCACGCCTTCTTTGGGACTCCTGGGTCATGCAACGATATTAATGTACTACAACGTTCTCCTGTGTTTGATGATATAATAAATAATCGTGCTCCACAAGTTCTGTTCACGGTTAATGGAAACACTTACACAAAAGGATACTATCTCAACGATGGGATTTATCCAAAGTGGTCGACATTTATAGATGCGGTTACTGCCCCTCAAACAGCTAAGGATACGTTATTTACTGAACGTCAAGAGAGTGCGAGAAAGTATGTTGAGCGTGCTTTTGGTGTGTTACAAGCTCGTTTCGCAATAATCAGGAAGCCTGCTTTGGTATGGAGTGTAGATCTGTTGTGGAAAATTATGATGACTTGCATCATTATCCATAACATGATTGTTGAAGACGAGCGTGATACATATTTAAATTATAAGGATCCACTCGAGTTTGCCGATGAACAGCCTGAGAATATGCTGGTGTCGTCCTCAACTAGGAATGCAACAACATTCACCGTAACTCCCGGACAGTATGATCCAGATAATTTCGGTAGATTGATAGCTTCGAGAGGGGAAATTTGTGATAGAGACATCCATATAGCTTCGAAGAACGACTTGATCGAGCATGTATGGGCACAATCTAGGAGGTCGGATGAAAATTAAACATTTCAGTTATTTTTAAACTTATGTTTGTCATTTTCTTTGCTATTTTTATCAATGTAATTCATGTTTTTTTATTCATGTCGTTTAATCAATGTATTTCATGTTTTTAATCAATGAATTTTATGTTTTTGTGTTCGTCTCGTTTAATTAATGTGTCGGCTAATAGGACGATCTATTATTAATTATTATTAACAACATTTTCAACAATAATAATAATTAAGTATATTAATAAATATATGTAATTTGAAAAAGGAATAAATGGTGGGGTATATGTAAGTAGGAGAGAGAAAATGGGAAAGGATACTCATTGATGTTGGAAAATTTTAAGGAAAAGGATGAGTAGAAGGATAGAAATAGTGGGAAGTGATGTGGAGGAAAGAGAAAGTGATGTGTCAAGTGTAGGAAAGGAGAGAGAAACCGGGAAAGGATATAAGTATCCCCAACACTAATGATGCTCTTAGAGCAACTTCATTCATGAGGAAATCCCATCCTTATAGCTCTCTCTCTCTTCTATTAGGAGCTCCTCATGAATGTGAGAGCATAATGAGGATCATGCACAAGGAAGTAAAACCTCGGCTCTTGTGCACAATTTTATTTAAATAATGTTTTTTTAATTGATGGCAATGCTTGCCGTTTTATAGGCAACAGAAGGCCAAAACGACGTTGTTGAACAAGTTGCGCACATGCTTTGTGGAAGTACTTTGACAAGTACTGCATGTACTGTTGACATTTCAGTTTTTTTTTGTTAAATGCTTCCAACGGTAAAATTGTTTTATATATGTATATTCTTTTTTTTTTACTGTATTTTTCAACAGTAATGTTAAATGTTGATGCAAGTTTCCAACGGTAATAATTCATTAATTGTATTTAAAAGAGCAACGATCACCATTTTTGTGATCTATAAATTGAGTCTATTTTAACAAACTTTCATCTCACACAAATAATAATTACCCATTTATTTATATTGCATCTATAAATTCCACATTTCAGTTGCAATTATTTCCATACTTGTCCAAAACTTATGGATAATAATAATCCAAATTATAGAAATAACCCAAACTATCGACAAAATCCAAACACTGCTTCTATTGATCCTAATCTTCTCAATCATCCTCAACTTCAACTACTTTTACAGATGCAATATCGTAATGAACCAAATCTTACATTTCAAACCTCTCCCCAATTTCCTAGCAACTCTCAACCATCTTTTTCAAACCAGTTTGATTATAATTCTTCCCAAAATCATCCCATATTCCCAATGTCCCAACACATTAGCCAAACAATTGAGCAATCACCCGGAGGAGATGGAAGTAGTAATCAAACTCCCACCGAAGATATAAGGAACGCTGAACACTTGGAGGATATTGATGAGGTGATTGTCGAACTCTTCCCCGACAAAACTAAAAATCAACAGATTGATAATTCTGAGAAGTCTTCTAAAAGAAAATGGAGTATACAAGAAGATGAGGCACTTGTATCTGCATATTTAAACGCTGGAGGGGATACCGTCAAAGGAACAAATCAATCGAGACCTCAGTTGTGGAACAACATAGTCAATTTATATGCACAGGCACAAAAAAGCAATCCTACTGCCATCAACCCCAGGACTATGAAGTCTCTCCAAACTCATTAGGATACAATTAATTCTCAAATTTCTCGCTGGGTTGGGGTGTTTGCATCTGCATTATGAGATAAGAGGAGTGGTGAAAGTGAATAAGATGTTGAAACCAAAGCTCATATTAGTTACACAGAAATGTACAGTGGTGCTAAATTTAATTTGATGCATGTGTGGAAGACGTTAAAGCATTATGATAAATGGGCTATACCAACTAGCCAATTGCGGTATGAAAGTGGTGGAAGTTCAAAAAGATCGGAACCAGAGTCACAAACTGATGCAGGTGGAAGTGCTCGACTAGAAGGAATTAAGAAAGCAAAAAGGAAAGGTAAGGAAACTATGAGTTCTTCAAGCATAAATATGGACAATTTACAATTTCACTTGACGAGAACAATGATTTGGGTGAAAGGATGCTTAAGTTCATGAAAAAACGACATGAACAACGTAGAAAGGAAAGGGAAGAGGAGAAGCTTGCAAGACAAAGAAGAAAAAAATGGCATATTTAAGTGGCTTCTAAATCATCTCTTTCAGCTAATGAGAAAGAAATTTATGATAAGTTGACGGAAGAATTGAAGCATAAGTGGTTTTAGAGATTATTTGTCATATTTTATTATCAATAATGTATGAATTAGAGTATTGTCTTATTTTAAAATTTAATTTAGGATGTTTTAATTAGTTTGTTATTGTAATATGTTTTTCAATGTACTTTAATATTTAATTTTAATATTAATATTATATCTATTTTAATTAATGTTATTAAATTTATTTTGTTCTAATTCCCACATTATTTATATTTTCTCAGTGATACATCATATTATATGTGTCAGAAAGTAATAATTTAACTGAAGCAATAATGAAATCTTGTTTCATACTTTATCATTGATATGTCACTTCATGTACAATTAAAACAGCAATAATATCTTATCTTCTACAAAAGCAAAATATTTTCTCAGATTTGAATTATTTCAAATGTATGGTTTATAATCCAATTCATTTTCTATATATTGTAAGTTCAATCACAACTTACAAATATTATCATTCCACAAAAAAAAATCCACAGATTAGTCCACAACAATTTTAATCTAAAAAAACTAGATTATCACAAAAATATATATGGAATCTGATTCACATTCTTCAGATTCCAATGATGAGTATGATGAAATGCTTCTGTTTCATATGCAATCTTCAAAATTAAAATTGATGTTATGAAAGCAATTGTTCAGAATTCCCAACAAAATGAAGTACCACAAAAGAAAAAAAGACGGTATGTTCCTAGAGATCGGGAAGGAGCAAACAATCGTCTTAGAAATGATTACTTTAGTAACCATCCACTCTACACAGATGAAATGTTTCGATGGAGGTTTCGCATGCGAAGACCTCTATTTGAACGTATTGCTGGTGCATTGGCTCAAAGTAACCCTTACTTTCAACAAAAGCCTGATGCCAAAGGGGAGCTTGGTGCCTCAACATTGCAAAAATGCATTGCGGCAATAAGGATGCTAGCATATGGCACGTCAGTTGATCAAGTTGATGAATATCTTAAGTTGGGTGAAAGTACGACAATGGAATGTCTTACAAACTTTGTTGAAGGACTCATCTCTCAATTCTCCGATGAATATCTTCGGAAGGCCACTCCTGAAGATATTCAACGTCTCCTTACTATAAATGAATGTCGTGGATTTCCTGGCATGATTGGTAGTATTGATTGCATGCACTGGGAATGGAAAGACTGTCCAGTTGCTTGGAAAGGAATGTACTAAGGGCGGTCTCGAATAACAACTATAATCCTAGAAGTTGTTTCTTCTGGTGATTTGTGGATTTGGCATGCATTTTTTGGGACCCCGGGGTCGTGTAACAATATAAATGTTTTACAAAGTTCACCTATATTCGATGATGTTTTACATGGTCGAGCTCCATAGGTTACTTTTAATGTGAATGGAAGTACTTACAACACTTGCTACTATTTAACAGATAGAATTTATCCTAAATGGGCTTCTTTCATAAGTGCTGTTAGTCTTCCACAAGCCCTAAAACATAAGTTGTTTACTGAGCATCAAGAAAGTGTTAGGAAGGATGTTGAGCGTGCATTTGGAGTCGTACAAGCTCGGTTCGCAATAATTCGACAACCAGGTTTAGCATGGAGTAAGGATATTCTTTGGAAAATCATGACGGCATGCATTATCATACATAATATGATTGTTGAAGATGAGCGCGATAAATATCAAAATTATGCTGACCCAACTGAATTTCTTCAAGATCACCGTGAGAATATTGCTGGATCATCAAGCAGGATTGCTTCCGAGTCATTCACTGTTCACTCTGGACGACTTCAAAGTCTAAATCTACGTAATTACATGGATAATAGGAATTCGCTTCATGATAGACAAACTCACACCTCTCTTAAAAACGATTTAGTAGAGCATGTGTGGAACCATTTTCATCGTTCGAGCTCAACTTAAAATTTTAATGTAATATTTATTTATGTTGTGCGTGCTTACTTTCATATTTTATGTTTGTGTTTGTTTGTATTAAGCAGTATAAAAGTATGTGTTTATTTTATTATGCATTGTGTAATGATAATGTATTAAGTTAATTACGAGTATTTTGAACTTGTTATTATCGATATATATTAATTATGACGACATTAATAAAATATGATGATGATGATGATGATGATGATGATGATGATGATGATGATGATGATGATGATGATGATGATGATAATAATAATAATAATAATAATGTATTAAGTTAATTATTGAGTATTTTATTTATGTTGTGCGTAACTTTGATGTTTGTTTGGTAGGGTCTTCTCCTTTAACTCATTCTGGGTTGGCTGACTTCGTTCCGGGTCGTGTTGTGACGGGTGCAGCTCTTCGTAAGCGGGCTAAGTACGCAGATAGGTGTCGGACATTGGGTTATGGGTTCCTTCCTTTCTCTTTCTCAACTTTAGGGGAATTGGAAGGAGATGTTGTTGCCTTGTTGAAGCGAATTCAGTTTTCTCGCAGACTGCGGATGTTGGAGCACGTGCGGCTGCTCACATCTTCACAAGAATAGATTTCTCTATAGCTAGGGGAGTGGGGGCCCAGATTGTATATTGACTTCCCACTAACTTCTTGTAAATCTGAACATTTTGTGTATTCTTTTCCCATAATAATAATAATAATAATAATATTGATAATAATGATGGGGTAGGAGAGAGAATATGTGGTGCGCGCGGTAGGTAAAAAGGAGGAAAAAGGATATGATGAGGATCCTCATGAATGTGAGGAAAATTAAAGGAGTGTAAAAGGGAAGTGGATGGAAATAGTGGAAAATGAGGTGTAAGAAGGAGAAAAGGAGAGAGAAAATGAATCAGGATCAGGATCTCCTCATGGATGGAGGTGCTCTGAGATGTGAAAAAGTGAGTGTAGTAAGTAACTTGAGACGGAGTATAATTTTTATTATTATTACTATTATTTATCATCATTATGTTCATTCAAAGATAAAGATGTTATATATCACATGCCAAAATTTGAGAAAGGTCTGCTAGAATGCAAACTGCTTGAGGCTTTTCATTAATTTATTTACATTATCTAACAAGGTCCACAACCACAAGGCATTGTTATTTTAATTGTGTATATTCACCATTTTTGTACGACAATAAAAGATTGCTTTGTGGCACTAAAAACGATGAAAAATATTGGGACACAATCGAAAAAGTAATTTCTTTGAGGCATTAATATTCTTATTTTATATCTTTATTAATTTTTGTCGTTATAATTATTTTCTTATAAGTAATTTGCTTTGACCATCATGATTTTCGACGTTGATGGTAATGGTGGTAGTGGTGGTCCGGTGGCGTGGTTTCTTAGCCGTTGTCTAGGTAATTGAAATTATTGTGATGTTGTTTTAATTTTTAAATCAAAGATTAGACGTTATCATTTATTAAAATTTGGAGCAATAATTAGTTATTTTAGGACAACGAAAACAAAATGTAATAAAATACACACTAATCCATAGGTTGGACCATGGGCGGAATTTACAACTTTCCCAGAATCATAGGTTCATAGCACAACTTTTTTTTTTTGGTTATGAAGTATCCTTTTATTTTTTTTTGGGAACAAGAAAGCACGAATTTTATTTTTTACTACCTACATATAGGGGTGATAATGAGCTCGGCCTGTTCGCAAACAGTTCTGGCTCGGCTCAGTCAAGGCTCGACTCGTTTTAGCTCGGTTTGGGTTCGAGTTCGGCTCGAGACGTTAACGAGCCAAGCTTAAGTTGTGCCAAGCTCATCTCGAAAAGCTCGTGAACAGGATCGATTAACTTTTTACATATGTAAATAATATATTATGTGATATAAATAAATTTATTTATTTTAGTTATTATATATATGAATAAATAAATAGTCTTATTGTTAAATATTAACAAAAAAAAAACAAACATCTTTAAATAATTTATAATAGAGAACACATATATAAACTAAGAATAATATTAGGTGAAATTGTTCGTGAACAGTTCGATAAGGGCTTGGTCAACGATTGGTCAAAGCTCGGCTCGATTATGGCTCGGCTCGTCAAAGTTCGAGATCAGCTCGAGTTCGACTAAATTTAAATGAACACGAGTCGAGCTAAGCAGAGTTCGGGCTCGGCTCGCTTGATAATCACCCCTACCTACGTATCACATTCCTTGCAAGTTGCAACTTTTGTCATTCTGAATTGTAACAGAATACTTGCAACAAATATATTTTTACCTTTTTTAGTCAATTGTTTTTTGTACAAGGACTATTTTACATATAGTTTGTGGCTCCATAGGTTTATTTATTTCTCACTTTCTCTCCATCTAAAGACTTAATTCATATCCTTCAATATACTTCTTATTACTTTTTTCATTTTTTGACTAGACTAGATTAGAAGTTTATGTCGCAATTTTTATTGCGCGATACAGAATTAATATTTAATTCCCCATTTGTAGAACCCCATGGCCCATACTGTTCATACTTGACTAGTGTAGCGACCACTAACCACCAACCCAACCCAGCCCAACCCAACATCTCGGGTAAAAGGCGTGTAGTATAGGCTTATAGCACTTAGCACCAATTATTATACTGTAGTCCCGGGACTACATAACATTGTGGTCTCGCGCGTGGTGCAGCGCGTGGGAAGGATTTTTTTTTGAAAAAAAAAAAAATCCCCCAAAAATAGCAACTGCATGCTTATTTTACTCTGTTTTCGAGAAAACTCTTTCACTTCTCTCATAAACTCAGCAACACGAAACAATAATCTGCATATTTCATCTTCATAATCTACATTTTTATAGCAAATTCTTCATCAAAAACGTTGTCAACAGCAAAATCTCACAAGAATTTCGAATTTGGAAAATCATGGAACCGTAAGTCTTTTTTTGTTTCTGTGTTTTTTTGGGTTATGCTTCTTTCAATTGAATAATCTGCATTATTACTCTTCCAAATCTACATTTTTGTTCTTGATTCTTTATCATAGAAGTTGTCAACAACAAAATCCCCCAAAAAATTCAAAAATCACCTGCATTTTTTTGATGCAATTTCGAATAGTGTGAAGCTGTGAATTTTTTTTTTTGGGTGAATTTTAATTGTTATCGGTTCAAATTTGCATGGTATAGTTTCATATTTTCGATTTTGAAGTGTACGAGTATGAACCTGATGTCGTTTGTTAGTAATTTTTTGATTTTTTGATTTTCCATGTTAATTTTTAAACTAATTTTTGGCTGATTTTTAACAAATGCAAGTTAAATTGTTTGTTAGTTTCATTGTTTGTTAGTTTAATTTATTTTTATAAAAACTTTACTTTTATTGTTGTTGTGAAATCATCATTCTTTGTAGTGAAAATGAAACTTTGGCTGATTGGAAAAGAAGAACAGTAACAGATGGAAAGATACAAAACGTTTTTGATCAAAAAAGAAACGAGAATCAACCTGAAAATGAGAAGTAAGCAATTTATACATTTTTTTTTTAATGTGGTATATTTATTTTTTGAAGTGGTATATTATTATTATTTTTTGAATTGGTATATTATTTTTATTACTATGGGCTAGTATATTCATATTTTTGAAGTAGTATATTCATTTTTTATAGTGGTATATTCATTTCTTTTTAGTGATTTTTTTTTTTTTTGATTTTCTGCTGAAGTGGTATATTCATTGTGTTAACACTACTATAATTTGCCCATATTCATCTTTTGATTTGGTATATTCATTTTTTACACTAGAATATTCATTTTCAACATCTGCATGTATAGTCTTCATTTTTTTTCCTATGTAATCTTCATTTTCGATGTGAAATTTTAAATTTTAATTTTCAAATGCAATATTCATTTTTTCATTTGCAATCTACATTTTGCCAACTGCATTCTTCATTTTGTCATATGCTATCTTAATTTTAAATTTTCAAGAGCAGTGTTTATTTTTAATCTTCATGTGCAATATTTTTATATCTATATGCACACTTCATTTTTAATATACATATGTAATCTTCATTTTTCATGTGCAATCTTGGCTTTTTTTTTCATGTTCAATCTTCATTATTTTTGTCATGTCCACTCTTCATTTCTATTTCAATATGCAATCTTAATTTTTTCATGTGCACTCTTCATTCTTTATGTGGTCTTACCAATACGTCTTTTGCAATATTCAAATTTGTCATGTGATATGTTCATTTTTAATCTACATGTGTAATTTTCATGTTCATTTGTTCATGTGCAATATTTATTTTTAATCATCATATGCAATCTTCATTTTTTCAAGTGTAATCTTCATTTTGTCAAGTGTAATCTTGATTTTTTATCTACATGTTGAATCTTCAATTTTCTATATGAATTTTTGAACAAATTTAACTTAATACTGAATGAATATGTTGTTTCTTTGTTAAACAGTGATCAAACATCGGCACACCCACAAGAAGAACACAACAAACATGCCGTTGATAGAAGTAAAAGAAAGGCAGCAGAAGAGGAAAATACTGAGCAAAAAAGAAAGAAGAAGAAAGAAGAAAAACAAAAGACAAAGAAACAAACGATAGTTGCTCCAACAGAAAAACAGAAATCAAGGAAAGACAAAGAGGTATGTTACTAACAATTCATATTCAATTTTAAATACTACAACATGTAAGTTTGATAACTATGTTTAACTTTTTAAACAACAAGAAGAACAACATTCCAAAAAAGCAACAACAAGAGAAAAGGGAAAAGGAAAATGGTATGTTAAAATTTTTCATTTTCGTATTATTAAATTGTGTTTTCATTTTCTTTCAACTAAAATGACAATTTTACATCAGCAAGAAGAACAAGAGCCCAAAACAAGAATAAATACAGAAAGGCGAATGAAAAAAAATAGTAAGTTATTTTCATTACAGCAATTACAATTCTTTATGTTCAATTATAGCATAAATGTATTGTATATTCATTTTGTTATATAGAATATTCATTTCATTGTAATTTAGCTGACATTTAAAAAAAAAAAAAAAAACAGCAACTTGCAAAGGCTCAAATGAGAGCTGGGCATAAACCATTCCTAAAATGGATAGCCCAACTCACATATGAGAAAAAGAGGGCAGTAGCGGACATTGGTTTTGGTCCGCTACTGAAATTAGACATGCCAGCAAACAACCGCCCATTTAATGTCTCGCTAATAAGGAATTTTGAACCAAGTGATTCAACGATGTATCTACCAAGGAGGAAAACATTTGAAATAACTAAAGAAGATGTTGAAATAGTGTACGGTCTTCCTAGAGGAAATATACTTGTCATGGAACCAAGTAACGAGACGTACACATACGAGTTTAGTGCGTTCTTGGCAGGTTGGAGAGCATTTTGGGGGATTGATGCAGGCAGTCCGACAGTTACAGACATTGTGGCAAGGTATACAATCGAACTTAGGGAACAAGCTTCTGATGCTATGTTACTCTTGAATTTTTTTTTAACTCCAAAACTACGTCATTTTGGCCAGGGACCACAGAAACCTACGTGGTCCTGGGACCATATAATAATTTACAGTAAATCTCAAACCCATCTAAATCAGCCCATATTAGCCACATTCTTTATAGGATAACTATCACTTTTTCCAAATTAACTATGATTACTTAAACAATTCCATAAGTTGATCTAATCACCAATTCAACTATTAACGAATTTTGAAAATTTTTCGCGATGATTCGCGATTATTACGGGATTTATTCGTAATTTTTCTTCATTTTTACATATTTTTATATTTTTGCATATATTTTTCAATGTTTTATATTAATAAAAAATATAAAAAAATGTCTTTTTGCATCACAAAATATTTTTAAAAATCATAAAAATAATTTTATAATTTATTCATATTTATCTATATTTTTTATCATATTTTTAGAGCTTTTTATAGATTTTTTTAGGATTTTTGCATGCTTAGGGGCATTTTCATCATTTCTGAATGTTGAAAATTGTTCCACAAAGCATATTAGTGTTTTTCATACTTTTCATAATTTTCTATAATTTTTAATAATTTTTCTGTAATTTTTAGAGCTTTCGGAGGCTTCTAGAACATTCTAGAACGTTCAGGGACATCCCGGAACATTCTGGAACATTCCAGAACATTCCGGGACATCCCGGAGCATCCCGGGACACCCCGGAATATTCCGGAATGTCAAAGATTACAGAAGTCAATCGTAATTTCATCGTAATCGAATTGTAATCCCGAAAATCGCACGTAAAATCAGCAAAAACGTCAACGGAGGCATCCGAAAGCAGCCAGACCTGCGCCTAAACGCAGAAGGCTGCGCCTAGACGCAGGTGTGGTACGTCTAGTCACATTGGGGCTGCGTCTAGGCGTAGCTATGGCTCCTTCCCGGGTCTCCGTAGCTATTTCTAGCCTATAAATATGCATCATTCCAAGCATTTCAGGATACGCCAAAACCACCGATCCTTCCCTTGCATTGCATATTTCCATTCCATACACTTAAACCACATCAAACATCTATCAAAACATCATTAAACACATTACAAATCATCAACTCAATCAACTTTAAACAAGCATTAGCATTCATCGTCGTTGATTCTTACTTAGTTGTTTTGATCGAGGGCATTACAAGGTACAATTTCTGAAGTCTCTACTTCAAATCCATTCGTTCTAAGTTTATTTTTATATTTATAAATCAATTAAAATGATGATTTATTATAATGGTTAATCCAGATCATACGTATATGTGCGAATTAATGCTTTAATCAATCCTATAACAATGTTGCCATGATTTCTTTAATCGTCATCAATCTAATGAACTTTATTGTTTTGATTTTCAAATTTATATGCGTAATGATTATTAATTCATCGACGCATTTTGCATAATCATATATTATTATCGACTCTCACACAACTCTTTAGATCTCGTTTTGCAATTTGAGTAATAGTGGTTTATGACAATAATTGTTGAATTTGTTTCTTTCATATACGATTTATATCACACGATTTCGATTTATTGAAATTCGTGTCATGAAATGATCGCTACATTTTCTTTTCCAACAATATTTTTATCAATATTTTAATAATTACATTTAATGCGATCAAGAAAAAAAATGAATTTGTCAATTAAATCGCATATTACAAAATAATTGCTATGGTATTGAAATTCTGAAGTAATCAAATGTTATATAAATAAATTGTTCATGAGAGTCATACATTAAAATCGGTTTTGATTAAATAATAAAGATGACGATTAAAGTTATTAATCCGAATACGGTGTTCAATTGATTAAAGTGTTAAATCGCACACGAATAATTTTGTCAATATCATCATTTTAATTGTGTTTTTCTTGAATCTGCATTTATTTATTTATTTTTTATTTTTATTTATTTTATATTTATTAATTATGTGTTTTATTATGTATTTTATTTGATTTATTTTCTTAGGATTTAATACCGACTTAATTCAAAGTGGTCACAATAATTAGTCTGAATTTGTAATAATTAAACCCACTTAGTAATATGCGCTCTTTAGGGTATAATATGGGATATTTGTGTATTCGGGAATAATAACAGTATGACCACAAAAAGAGACCTAGTAGAGATCGCTTACAGGCGGGCGGGCTCAATGCACGATTGGCCCGTAACCTGTCCCCGAACCCATACTCTGGTGCACGACCATATGGGGCTGATTTCTCCTGACTTTCGGTATTTCTTCGATGTTTGTGGACCGTTTAAAACGCACGGTGGCGACTCCTACTAGTCTGTATTCATATACGGCGTTAACAAGCATTCAAACAACTCGTGAGACGTAGGTGGCCGGGTAAAATCGACCCCTACAGTTTGGCGACTCCACTGGGAAATATCACTCCTTAGTGGTGTGGACAAACTTGAAAAGTCTCGTGGTCTTATTATTATCATTCCCGATTTTTTTTTTAGGCATATTGCATGTGGCCCAACGAATAGGTGCCGCACTATAGAACCGTGTCTCATATGAGCATGTTCTATGCTCGAGACCGACTCCGGGGGTTTTGATTATGGTTACTTGTGATGCCCGACCTCAATAATCATAACCAGCCCATCCCATCCATGGCGTGTGATCCTCATGCCCATGAGATCATAATAAGAGATCTATTAATCGTGTGTCATTCAATTTGAAGAATTGCTAGAGCGGTTCAGTTTCTCTTTAGCCATGGTACCTTGTGACCACCTAAGACCGAACTTTAGAGACTGTACATACTGTACCATGCTAGTGTGCTTATTTGATTATGTGTGCATTTTTTATGGGCTCTAGCCATGTATTTCTTTTAACTATTCACTCACATTTCATATAGTCATGGTCATCTTTTAGTTCATTTAATTCACAATGTTGGGCCTTAGTGTCCTTGCATGTAGTCCATATAGGCTTTGACCTTAGTTTGACCATAGGTTTTGGCCCAAAACCTTAGTCGTTCTTTTATTTGGGCCTTGGTCCACTCCTCTTTTAAGCACTTCTATTCACATACATTGCATATTTTATGTCATTTGGTGCTCCTTCAAAAAAATTCAAAAAAAAAAAAATTCAAAAAGTGGAAAGGGCACCTTGCATTCATGCATTTTTGGGAAGATGACCATAAGATTAGGACATGCATATACATCTGCATTTGCATCCATATCACAATGATCAAGGGGTTCACTAAAAAATTTGGTTCTTAACATTTCTGAGTTGTCTAGATAGTTCCAAGTCGATCCAAAGCATAGCCTAGGTCCGAGCAAGTCTCAAGCCCAGTCCAACGTTAACTCACTTGAACACCACCCTAGCCTCACTCAATCCTATCACTCATCCAACCGAAAACTTTAACATACCTAGCCTACATCATTCAAGCCCATCACTAAAGCCCATACCCAGCCTACATCACTTAAGCCCATCACTCAAGCCCACATTCCAAGCCTAAATTATTCAAGCCCATATCCATAGCCTACAACCCGAACACCCCAAGTACTTAAGCGTCACCACCATTGAAAAGGCCAATCACATCGAAGTAGCCATAGAGGATGGTTTGCAACATCAATGTCAGCTCACCCGGAGAGTCCCTCCACCTAGACATTTGCATTTCTTTTCTTTCTTTTTCGAGCCTATGTCATTAGGATTTTTCTTTCCACTTCTGACCTTGTAATTTCATTTACATTAATAAAATTCTTTTTTTTTTTTTTACATTATTAGCCTTCACTTTTAATTTGTGCTTTTAACCCTAACATAATTCATAACCTCAAATTTTTATTGAACCTAATAAATGGACATTGCCCGAGAGGCCTTCTTTTCTTGAACTCCACAAAAATCATCAATCTCTTTCTCATCATCTGTATTCATTCAATCCCTTGCAACCCTTTGAGCCTTAAACACATATTAACCTAATTTCCTTCCTTACCTACATCTACCTCACCCATGGGATCAAATGGTGTGTAGGAAAAGACATGTGCCTAAAAAAAAAAAACAAAAAAATATATGAAAAAAAAGTTCAAATCAAAGTTCATCCAAAGCCAATAAAGCTAGTTTAGTTCACTAAATTTAGTTCAATTCAATAAATCCATCTCAATTTCCAGTTCAATTCAATAAATCTAACTCAGTTCAATAAATCCAGTTCAATGCAATAAATCCAGTTCAATTCAATAAATCCAGTTCAATTCAATAAATCTATCTCAATTCAATAAATCCAGTCCAATAATTCGACTCAGTCCAATCCAATTCAAAAAAAAAGAGTCAAAAAGCACACTGCGCACCATGGGGGGTTAAATTGGGAACTTTGAGCCTTCTTTCCCTTTTTCTTCTTAACCCTCAACCCTAGCCAAACATTACAACCACAAAAGCCCTCTCCCCTAAGGCATTGTCCAAATAATCAACAAGAACTACGATGGTCTAATTCCATAAGGATATGTAGGAAGCCTCTTCTCGAGGTTCGACCCAATTAATATATGGATTTTTGAGGTCCACTCATTCAATTAACTTAGGGTTTTAAGCACAAATTCTTAGTTCACCACCCGTCATAGGCTCGAGTTCGAACCAACATTAATTCAGCCAACCACATCAATTCCCTACATACATCATCACCCTTCAGTCATAAATTTTTAGCCTTTCTTTTTTTGCACCAACAGCCTTTTTCTTTCACACACCCTGGGGGCTTTCTCTAACTCTTCTTAAGCTCATAGCTTTGATTTGACTCTTGTGTTCTCCTAATTGGGAGTGTCATATTCCATACAAGACTTCATCAATTGGGAAATCTTCACCTCATCTCTATCCTTATGGGAAATCTAACTCACGTTCATGACTTGAGCTATCCTCTTTTCTCAATGCTTTGGCCTCTTCATTCAATCCACAAAACAACTTTTCCTTCATCCATCCTTAGCCTACAGGCTGGGGCGCGGTTACAGGTAAAACTAACATTTGTTGCAGGTATCGGCGTTAAAAAGGGTGACTCAAGGTAAAACTAACGATCGTGCAGCATGCTCATGAAGAGGTCAGAGAGCCCTTTTTGGAGAGCACGACCGTGCAGTTGAACCTTGCACGGTCGTGGCGAAACGAAGGTCAAGTTGCACGATCGTGCAAGGTTTGACAGCACGGTCGTGCTCTCCAAAAAGGGCTCTCTGAACTCTGCACGAGCATGCTGCACGATCGTGCAGTAATAAGCTGCACGATCGTGCTCAAAGGAAGGGTAGCTGCACGGTCGTGCAGATCTGTGCACTCGGTCTTCAAATGCTCATATCTCCTTCGTTTCTTAGCGGAATTGAGCATATAATATATCAAATTAAAGCTCTTGGAATAAAGAATCTTCTCCAAGTGGAATCACCTGAAAAAGAGTTATAGAAAAAAGATATGAGTCTTTGAATCAGCCTATATATGCAAGAGCACTTGAAATGCTTCTAAATTTAGCCCAATTATTCAAGAAAACAAATAAAACACAACTTTAATGAAGGAAACCAAGAAATAAGCTAATTCTATACTAAAAGACTAAAAAGCAATGAAATAAAGTCTAAAAGGCTCGAAAGACAAGTGAAATGAAGCCGGAAAATGGGTCCAAAATGGACCGATCAAAATCCCCCAAGCTTGCCTTTTGCTTGTCCTCAAGCAAAGAAAACTAAAGAAAAATGGAAACAAAAAGTCTAACTCACTTTCGTAGGAATCACGGTCACTTTTAGCATAAGTAACAAGCCATTTAAACTCCAAAGTCGCCGATGAGGACGAGTATGCTCTCGTAAGGGTTTCCAAAGACTTTAACCCATAACTCTTACCAACTTCAAATTAAGCTAAGACTAAAAAGAAAAGAAGGAGAATAAATAAGCTCTATAGCCGAAATAGGAGAATGCGCATAAAAGAACACAAAGTTTCCTAATTCTACCAAACTTGGCATGCAAAGGACCTAAGAAATTGACCCAAAAGGAAGAAAGAAAGAAAACTAAGAAAACTATGCACAACCTAATAGTCCTAAAGCTAGTTCTACCAATCATACCACAAACCAACCAAAGAGTTCAAATCCACCTAACTAGGAGTGTCTCATGATTCAGCGAAGGAACCGAAAAGAAAAGGGAAAACGGATCTGTTGTGAATGGATCATTTATTTTGGAGCTAGAGTTAACCCCCCATCACTCCCCTTGTTCGCCCGCTCAATATACTTGGCTAGTTCCCCAAAAGACAAGGAGGACTCAACCCCGCATGGGCCGGAAGGACTTATTATGGATGTAACATAAGGCTTGGGTAAGGGTGTGGAAAAATTTGGCTATGTGGTGGTGCCCTAAAGTGAAGTACAAAACATAAGGGATCACACTAAAACCAAAATACCGGGGATAACCTCCCTCAAGCTTATTTAAAAAAAAACAAACTTACACAAAATGGACCAAAAAACTTCACAAGGTCTTAACAAAACAAAAATGAGCACTTTTTTTCTTTTTTTTTGAATTCCTCCCCCCCAATCTTGAAGGACACAATGTCCTCATTGTGAGAAATGGAAGGAGGAAAATTTTGATTTTTTGTTTTTTTTTTTAATTTCTAAAGAATAAATTCATTTTTTCTCCTAGTAATGAAATGCTTCTTTTTTTTTCTTTTTTTTTAACTTAATGAAGACGTTGCCTTTTTCACACTTAGTCGGTTTTTATTTCTCATGAAAATTCACAAATAGGAGAACTAAAGATGCTTAGACTTTACATTTCCAAAGCTCATAACCATACTAAGCAGCACCAACATCCCCTAACTTCACTTACCTAAAAGGGTGAAATAAAAGTAAAGGAAATGGTTTGTAATGTGGCACAAAGAAAGAAAAGATCAAGCTCAAAAGGGCTCCAAAGGTGAATAGAAAAAAACGAAAAACAAAAGCCAACACTGCAAAGAAAAAGCCTAATCACAAAATGTGGAAAAAAAAAAGAAAAAGTGAATGAAAAGGGAGAAAAATAAAATTAACTAAGAACTGAATGCCTTCGTCGTCCCCAAGGGTGGCTCGGTCACTTGAAACTCGGGAAATCCTAGACAAACTCTTGATCAGGGCTAAAAGGTAGAGGAAACCGGCGCCCAAAACTAGCAATGCACGGAGAAGGCTAACTAAAATCCCCACTAAGGTGCAAATACTCCTAGTAGGATTCAAATTCCCCAAAGGTTCAACCAATCTTACCAGTACCTCTAACCTAGAACACAAAAGTTTGTACAAGTTTTCAAAATCTCGCTAACTCCTAAAGGTCAAAAGAAAAGCTCCTAAGCATGCCTTTTTCACTGGAAAAAGAAAACAAATCTTCAAATATGCACAAACTACACTTAACAAAGTCGGCTAATTGAGAAAAAGAAAAAGAAAAGAAAAGAAAAAGGGAAAAAAAGGAAGGAAAATGGAAGGGAGAAAAAAAAAGTAAAGAAAAAAAAGAAATCAAAATAAAAGAAAAGAAAAATAAGAAAAAAGAAACTAAAAATAAAAATAAAAATACCAAAACCAAACTAGACGAGGCGGTAAACAAGCATGCACAACTCAAATCTAGCATTCAAGCGACCAACAAAATAAAATCGAGGCCCAACACCATCGATATCCAATTTTCCTCAAATGGGCTTGAAAGCCAAAAATTAAAGCCATACATCTTCGAATATCATCTCCTCCTAAAACTAAACCTAAAACTATGCAAACAAGAAATAAAAAAGAGTAGGGTTTGGAGCAATCTCACCAAAGCAAGCTTCAAAATAAAACGACACAAACTCTAATTCCACATTCATTACCATCATCTATCCAATTGTGTTTCTCAATCGTCACACCTGAAAAAGAAGATAAACAAAGAACCAAACTCCAAAAACCAATCAAACACAAAAAAAAACAAAGAAAAAAATGAAAGAAAAGAGGGGAAAGTCAAGGATAAATATGTACAAGGAAGACGGACGTCATCTAGTAAATAGCATCGCAGAGCTCGTAATAGTGTGTCATGGACATCGCCACTAAATCTAGAAAGCACCACATAAGCAAAGAGAAGGAAACAAGGAAAATGACAATGGAATGTCATCCTTCGCTTATGTGGGGGAAGGGGAGCAAAATTAAAATAAAAACTAAAACTAAAAGAAATAAAAATCAAAAGAAGAAAAAGAAGAAAAACTATAATTACTATACACTTTTTTCGCTATGGCATCAAGAGAAGAGTCATGAGGCTCAAGAAGGGGTAAAGACCCATGAAAAGGCGGACAACAAACATAGGGTGTCGGCTTCGTTTCACTTGTCTTTCGGGCCTTTTAGAATTTATTTCATTGCTTTTTAGTCTTTTAGTATAGAATTAGCTTATTTCTTGGTTTCCTTCAATAAAGTTGTGTTTTATTTGTTTTCTTGAATAATTGGGCTAAATTTAGAAGCATTTCAAGTGCTCTTGCATATATAGGCTTATTCAAAGACTCATATCTTTTTTTCTAGAACTCTTTTTCAGGTGATTCCACTTGGAGAAGATTCCTTATTCCAAGAGCTTTAACTTGATATATTATATGCTCAATTCCTCTAAGAAACGAAGGAGATATGAGCATTTGAAGACCGAGTGCGCAGATCTGCACGACCGTGTAGCTACCCTTCCTTTGAGCATGATCGTGCAGCTTATTACTGCATGATCGTGCAGCATGCTCGTGCAGAGTTCAGAGAGCCCTTTTTGGAGAGCAGGACCGTGCAGGCAAACCTTGCACGATCGTGCAACTTGACCTTCGTTTCGCCAGGACCGTGCAAGGTTCAACTGCACGGTCGTGCAACTAAGTTGCACGGTCGTGCAACTTATTACTGTACGATCGTGCATGACCTGCAGCACGTGAAATGTCCTGTTTTTTGCCGTGTATTTTGGGGGGATTTTTAGAGTTAGTTTTAGTTGAGTTTTTAGGCTATGTTTTAGACACTAAGTTTCAGATTTTAGATAGAATTAGATTGTACTCTAGATACTCTAAAGTAGAAAAAACACTCTCTCTCAAGAATTTTTAGTTTCCATTAATCACAAAGTAGATTATTATTTTGTTCTTCAAATTCATTGTTCACCATTGATGTTCAAGACTCCATTGATTCCAATCCAGGTTTTGTTTTTGTTTTCCATTGTTGATTAGATTGTAATTCTTTAATTCTTGTTGTCATTTTAGTTTAAGTAGAATTAGTTTTAATTCTTAGAATAGATTTAATTGAATTTCTTGAGTTTTGCTTTAATGGCTTCCATTAGTGAGTAGTTCTTTTTCTAGGGATTGGATGACTTGATGTTATTGATTTTGGGGGTTTATCATTGATTGGTTAGTGTTTGAATAATCTTGAATGCATTTTCTCTAGAATTTTTGAACCTTACATGAAACCTTGGTGAAGTGCTCATGTTGAGTTTGGTGATTATTGATGTCTTTGATAATTGCTTTCAAGGCTTCCATGAGAATTTCTTAATTGCTAGAGATAGTAATTAGGATTGTGAATTGATAAAAGTATTTGATGAACTCGATTTTGGGTTTCGCTAATTTGGCTATTCGAGAGAGGTTAATTTAGCATTTCCTAGAATTTCCTATTGCCTAATCGAGAGAGGGTATTGGGATTGAGTTCATTAGTGCTTTTGAATATTCACTTTGCAATTGAGATAATCGAACATGAGTTAATTCAATGATTGTAATTCCTCCGATTGAGATAACGTTAGGGAGTCTAATCCTTAGATTTTTAGTCATTTGGTTATTCAATTCGTTTAGTTTTCGATTCAATTTCACTATTCTTTAACAAGATTAAAAGACCCTTGGATCATTTTTTATCACGACTAATTCCGCGGTAGTTCCTCGTGGATCGACCCTAGCCCCACTAATACTACGTATTAGTTTGTTAGGTTTTTATATATTGTATATTTGGGAGGCAACTAGGACCACGACACCCTAGGAGCCGATCAAATTTTGGCGTCGTTGCCAGGGAACTCTTTTCGGTTTCGGTTGTGAACTTTTTGATCCAAGTTATTGCTTTCATTTTTTTCATTTTTTTTGTGTTAAATAATTTTGATTGTCAGTTCTAATCTCTTCTTTAGCATTTCCAACCACAAACGTCCAATTTCACCATTCATCCTCAATACACAAGGATGGTGCAAGCGGACCAATTTTCTTTCTTTTAATTTTTATTATTTTTCCCCCTTAATAATTTTTGCTTGCATTTTTGTTGGCTTTTGGTTTCATGATGGCTAGTTTCTTTATTCCTCAATTTGAAGGTGAGTCGTTTTGGGTGTATTTTAATCGTGTTCAAGGTTCACTTCTATTTGACCACACTTATGATTTGTGGCAAATGTGTGAAATCATATATTCGGGTTTGAATGCTTTTACTTTGAATGTTGTTGAGTCTATGCATAACGGTGAGTTTCGAGCTTTGACCTTAGGTAATGCTTGGAATTTTTATTGTTGGCTAGCCCAAGACACCTATGAATGGGATATGGGTACCCATTCTAGCCAATTTCAACCCAACTTTGGTCCATTTCCTCATTTTTCTCCTAATTGTAGTGATGTACATCCTAATTTTCATTCTTCACATGATTGCACACATTACAAGCAAAATTCTCATGTTTCTAGTGATGAAATTAGCTATGACCCTTCCCTTCTTGATGAGTATCTAAGGCCTTCTAACTTTGTTAATATAATTGTTTGTACTCCTGAAGCAATAAAGATTTATAATGACTTGATTGACAAATGTTTCGAGGTTCACAAATGTCTACCAATAGGAGGAGAGGGAAGGCGAGTTATTTTTGAGCAAATAAGTAAACTAGTAAAGAGACTTGAGATAATAGAATCTTGCTTAGAGGATGAGATGGATGATCTAGGATTTACGATTAACCATGAGGGCGGTTGTGGCAAGGATGGCTCAAACCCTACATTGAGGAATCCGATTCAAGAGGAGGTAGATGTTGCTCTAAAGGACTATGATGAATCCTTTGAATCCATTTTTGCATCTCCTTCTCCTCTTGATCCCACTACCTCTTCCTTTCTTTCTTCACCTAAATCATACAATCTCAATGTTTCCATTGAGGAGGAAGAGGATTTTCTTAGGGTATTAAATGAATGTGATGGTGGCATAGCCCATAGTGATGACTCTAGTGATAGTGAGGATGAGGAATTGTGTTTTAATTATGAAAATCCTCTCTTTGAGAATCATAGTATCTTTCGTGAGTTTCTAAATCCTCTTTTTGAGGATGATGAGGAAACTCGTGAGTATCAAGATTCTCTTTTAGAGGATGACGATGTTAAGCCTCTTGTTATCATTAAGTCTCGTTCTTGCCCCACCTTACCTGGGCCGTGTGTCCTAGTTCCTTCATCACCCATTTTTCTTCCACCCTATGTTTGTTGTCCGCCTTTTCATGGGTCTTTACCCCTTCTTGAGCCTCATGACTCTTCTCTTGATGCCATAGCGACAAAAGTGTATAGTAATTATAGTTTTTCTTCTTTTTCTTCTTTCTTTTAGTTTTAGTTTTTCTTTTAATTTTGTCCCCCTTCCCCCACATAAGCGAAGGATGACATTCCATGGTCATTTTCCTTATTTCCTTCTCTTTGCTTATGTGGTGCTTTCTAGATTTAGTGGCAATGTCCATGACACGCTACTACGAGCTTTGCGATGCTATTTACTAGATGGCATCCTTCTCCCTTGTACATAGTTTTCCTTGGATTTCCCTTCTTTTCTTGTTTTTCCCCTTTTTTTGTTTTGTTTTTGGAGTTTGGTTCTTGGTTTATCTTCTTTTGCAGGTGTGACGATTGAGCAACACAATTGGATAGATGATGGTAATACTTGTAGAATTAGAGTGTGTTGTTGTAATTTGAAGCTTGCTTTGGTGAGATTGCTCCAAAACCTACTCCTTTTATTATTTCTTGATTGCATAGTTTTAGGTTTAGTTTTAGGAGGAGTTGATAATCGAGGATGTTTGGCTATTAATTTTCGGCTTTCAAGCCCATTTGAGGATTACTGGTTATCGATGGCGTGGGCCTCGATTTTAGTTTGATTGGTTGCTTGTTTGCTACTTATGTGTTGAGCATGCTTGATTAGTGATTCCTTTTTATTTTTATTGCGTGTTTATTTAATTTTAAGTTTTTCCTTTTTCTTTGTTTCCTTTTCTATTTTCTTTTTCTTTTCTTGTCCTTTTTTTTTCTCAAATAGCCGACCTTGTTGAGTGTAGTTTGTGCATATTTGAACCTTTGTTTTCTTTTTCTAGTGAATAAGGCATGCTTAGGAGCTTTTCTTTTGACCTTTTAGGAGTTGGCGAGGTTTTGAAAACTTGTACAAACTTCTGTGTTCTAGGTTAGGGGTACTCGTAAGATTGGTTGAACCTTTGGGGAATTTGAAGCCTACTAGGAGTATTTGCACCTTGGTGGGGATTTTAGGTAGCCTTCTGCATGCATTGTTAGATTTGGGCGTTTGTTTCCTCTACCTTTGAGCCTTGATCAAGAGTTTGTCTAGGATTTCCTGAGTTTCAAGTGACCGAGCCACCCTTGGGGACGACGAAGGCATTCACTTCTTAGTTAATTTCATTTCTCTCCCTTTTCATTCACTTTTTTTTTTCCAAATTTTGTGATTAGGCTTTTTCTTTGCCGTGTTGGCTTTTTTTTTCATTTTTTTCTATTCACCTTTGGAGCCCTTTTGAGCTTGAGCTTTTCTTTCTTTGAGCCACATTACAAACCATTTCCTTTTCTTTTATTTCACCCTTTTACGTAAGTGAAGTTAGGGGATATTGGTGTTGCTTAGTATGGTTATGAGCTTTGGAAATGTAAAGTCTAAGCATCTTTAGTTCTCCTATTTGTGAATTTTCATGAGAAATAAAAACCAACTAAGTGTGAAAAAGGCAACGTCTTCATTAAGTTCAAAAAAAAAGAAAAGAAAAAAAAAGAAGCATTTCATTACTAGGAGAAAAAATGAATTTATTCTTTAGAAATTCAAAAAATAACAAAAAATCAAAATTTTCCTCCTTCCATTTCTCACAATGAGGACATTGTGTCCTTCAAGCTTGGGGGGGAGGAATTAAAAAAAAAAAAGAAAAAAAGTGTTCATTTTTGTTTTGTTAAGACCTTGTGAAGTTTTTTGGTCCATTTTGTGTAAGTTTGTTTTTTTTTTTTTAAATAAGCTTGGGGGAGGTTATCCCCGGTATTTTGGTTTTAGTGTGATCCCTTGTGTTTCGTACTTCACTTTAGGGCTCCACCACATAGCCAAATTTTTCCACACCCTTACCCAAGCCTTATGTTACATCCATAATAAGTCCTTCCGACCCATGCGGGGTTGAGTCCTCCTTGTCTTTTGGGGAACTAGCCAAGTATATTGAGCGGACGAACAAGGGGAGTGATGGGGGGTTAACTCTAGCTCCAAAATAAATGATCCATTCACAACGGATCCGTTTTCCCTTTTCTTTCCAGTTCCTTCGCGAAATCATGAGACACTCCTAGTTAGGTGGATTTGAACTCTTTGGTTGGTTTGTGGTATGATTGGTAGAACTAGCTTTAGGACTATTAGGTTGTGCATAGTTTTCTTTCTTCCTTCCTTTTGGGTCAATTTCTTAGGTCCTTTGCATGCCAAGTTTGGTAGAATTAGGAAACTTTGTGTTCTTTTATGTGCATTCTCCTATTTCGGCTATAAAGCTTATTTATTCTCCTTCTTTTCTTTTTAGTCTTAGCTTAATTTGAAGTTGGTAAGAGTTATGGGTTAAAGTCTTTGGAAACCCTTACGAGAGCATACTCGTCCTCATCG
Organism: Salicornia ramosissima; assembly: GCA_951394345.1. Lineage (NCBI taxonomy): Eukaryota > Viridiplantae > Streptophyta > Magnoliopsida > Caryophyllales > Amaranthaceae > Salicornia > Salicornia ramosissima. The sequence goes on from OX596235.1 coordinate 14,799,411, forward strand.
GCGACTTTGGAGTTTAAATGGCTTGTTACTTATGCTAAAAGTGATCGTGATTCCTACGAAAGTGAGTTAGACTTTTTGTTTCCATTTTTCTTTAGTTTTCTTTGCTTGAGGACAAGCAAAAGGCAAGCTTGGAGGATTATGATCGGTCCATTTTGGACCCATTTTCCGGCTTCATTTCACTTGTCTTTCGAGCCTTTTAGACTTTATTTCATTGATTTTTAGTCTTTTAGTATAGAATTAGCTTATTTCTTGGTTTCCTTCATTAAAGTTGTGTTTTATTTGTTTTCTTGAATAATTGGGCTAAATTTAGAAGCATTTCAAGTGCTCTTGCATATATAGGCTGATTCAAAGACTCGTATCTTTTTTTCTATAACTCTTTTTCAGGTGATTGTACTTGGAGAAGATTCTTTATTCCAAGATCTTTAATTTGATATATTATATGCTCAATTCCGCTATGAAACGAAGGAGATATAAGCATTTGAAGACCGAGTGCGCAGATCTGCACGACCGTACAGCTACCCTTCCTTTGAGCACGATCGTGCAGCATGCTCGTGCAGAGGTCAGAGAGCCCTTTTTGGAGAGCACGACCGTGCAGGCAAACCTTGCACGATCGTGCAACTTGACCTTCGTTTCGCCACGACCGTGCAAGGTTCAACTGCACGGTCGTGCAACTAAGTTGCACGGTCGTGCAACTAAGTTTCACCGTCGTGCAGATTAGTACTGCACCGTCGTGCTCTCCAAAAAGGTCTCTCTGACCTCTGCATGAGCATGTTGCACGATCGTGCAGTAATAAGCTGCACGATCGTGCTCAAAGGAAGGGTAGTTGCACGGTCGTGCAGATCTGCGCACTTGGTCTTCAAAGGCTCATATCTCCTTCGTTTCTTAGAGGAATTGAGCATATAATATATCAAATTAAATTTCTTGGAATAAGATCTCCAAGTTGAATCACCTAAAAAAGAGTTATAGAAAAAAAGATATGAGTCTTTGAATCAGCCTATATATGCAAGAGCACTTGAAATGCTTCTAAATTTAGCCCAATTATTCAAGAAAACAAATAAAACACAAATTTAATGAAGGAAACCAAGAAATAAGCTAATTCTATACTAAAAGACTAAAAATCAATGAAATAAAGTCTAAAAGGCCCGAAAGACAAGTGAAACGAAGCCGGAAAATGGGTCCAAAATGGACCGATCACGTACCATATTGCCATAAGGTCCAACTAAGGGGAATTGACGATGAAAACACACAATATACCTCAACCAATTGCCATGTTTGAATTGCCTTGGAAGCGTGTTTTAGGATTCGCGATGATTACGGGATTTATTCGTAATTTTTCTTCATTTTTACATATATTTATATTTTTGCATGCATTTTTCAATGTTTTGTATTAATAATAATAAAAAAATGTCTTTTTGCATCACAAAATATTTTTAAAAATCATAAAAATAATTTTATAATTAATTCATATTTTTCTATATTTTTTATCATATTTTTAGAGCTTTTTATGGATTTTTTTAGGATTTTTGCATGCTTAGGGGCATTTTTGTCATTTCCGAATGTTAAAAATTGTTCCACAAAGCATAGTAGTGTTTTTCATACTTTTCATAATTTTCTATAATTTTTAATAATTTTTCTGTAATTTTTAGAGCTTTCGGAGGCTTCTTGAACATTCTAGAACGTTCAGGGACATCCCGGAACATTTTGGAACATTCCAGGACATCCCAGAGCATCCCGGGACACCCCAGAATATTCCAGAATGTCAAAGATTACAGAAGTCAATCGTAATCACATCATAACGAATCGTAATCCCGAAAATTACGCGTAAAATCAGCAAAAACGTCAACGGAGGCATCCGGAAGCAGCCAGACCTGCGCCTAGACGCAGAAGGATGCGCCTAGACGTAGGTGCGCTACGTCTGGTCGCATCGGGGCTGCGTCTAGGCGCAGCTATGGCTCCTTCCCAGGTCTCCATAGCTGTTTCTGGCCTATAAATATGCGTCATTCCAAGCATTTCAGGATACGCCAAAACCACCGATCCTTCCCTTGCATTGCATACTTGCATTCCATACACTTAAACCACATCAAACATCTCTCAAAACATCATTAAACACATTACAAATCATCAACTCAATCAACTTTAAACAAGCATTAGCATTCATCGTCGTTGATTCTTACTTAGTTGTTTTGATCGAGGGCATTACAAGGTACAATTTCTGAAGTCTCTACTTCAAATCCATTCGTTCTAAGTTTATTTTTATATTTATAAATCAATTAAAATGATGATTTATTATAATGGTTAATCCGGATCATACGTATATGTGCGAATTAATGCTTTAATCAATCCTATAACAATGTTGCCATGATTTCTTTAATCGTCATCAATCTAATGAACTTTATTGTTTTGATTTTCAAATTTATATGCGTAATGATTATTAATTCATCGACGCATTTTGCATAATCATATATTATTATCGACTCTCACACAACTCTTCAGATCTCGTTTTGCAATTTGAGTAATAGTGGTTTATGACAATAATTGTTGAATTTGTTTCTTTCATATGCGATTTATATCACACGGTTTCGATTTATTGAAATTCGTGTCATGAAATGATCGCTACATTTTCTTTTCCAACAATATTTTAATAATTACATTTAATGCGATCAAGAAAAAAAATGAATTTGTCAAATAAATCGCATATTACAAAATAATTGCTATGGTATTGAAATTCTGAAGTAATCAAATGTTATATAAATAAATTGTTCATGAGAGTCATACATTAAAATCGGTTTTGATTAAATAATAAAGATGACGATTAAAGTTATTAATCCGAATACGGTGTTCAATTGATTAAAGTGTTAAATTGCACACGAATAATTTTGTCAATATCATCATTTTAATTGTATTTTTCTTGAATCTTCATATATTTATTTATTTATTATTTTTATTTATTTTATATTTATTCATTATGTGTTTTATTATGTATTTTATTTGTTTTATTTTCTTAGGATTTAATACCGACTTAATTCAAAGTGGTCACAATAATTAGTCTGAATTTGTAATAATTAAACCCACTTAGTAATATGCGCTCTTTAGGGTATAATATGGGATATTTGTGTATTCGGGAATAATAACAGTATGACCATAAAAAGAGACCTAGTAGAGATCGCTTACAGGCGGGCGGGCTCAATGCACGATTGGCCCGTAACCTGTCCCCGAACCCATACTCTGGTGCACGACCATATGAGGCTGATTGCTCCTGGCTTTCGGTATTTCTTCGGTGTCCGTGGACCGTATAAAACGCACGGTGGCGACTCCTACTAGTCCGTATTCACATACGGCGTTAACGAGCATTCAAACAACTCGTGAGACGTAGGTGGCCTGGTAAAATCGACCCCTAAACCGTGTACTTTGTGTAATTTTGAGTTTTTAGTTAAGGCTTAGGCTATGTTTTTTGACACTAAGTTTTCAGATTTTAGATAGAATGAGATTGTACTCTCGATACTCTCAAGTAGTGAATAAGCTTTCTCAAATTTCTTAGTTTCCATTAATCACAAAGTAGATTAGTATTTTGTTCTTCAAATTCATTTTTCACCATTGATGTTCAAGACTCCATTGAATTCCAATCCAGGTTTTGTTTTTGTTTTCCATTGTTGATTAGATTGTAATTCTTTAATTCTTGTTGTCATTTTAGTTTAAGTAGAATTAGTTTTAATTCTTAGAATAGATTTAATTGAATTTCATGAGTTTTGCTTTAATGGCTTCCATTAGTGAGTAGTTCCTTTTCTAGGGATTAGATGACTTGATGTTATTGATTTTGGGGTTTATCATTGGATTAGTTTGTGTTTGAATAACCTGTAAAAAAGGGTTTTTTTATCAAAAATTAAAAATATTGTATTGACTTTTTTCACAAAATTAACCAAAAAAATAAATAATAAATTAATGATCAAACTAAAATTTTACCGTCAAGAAGCAATTTCATGGTAGCCAGAGATGTAAATAATGCAAATACAAATTCGGGCTACATCTTGTCAACCTCCTGAAGCAATGCCTCACGTCCATTTTGATTCAACTGGGACTTTAAATTGTAAAACAAAAATAGTTCAGTAGAATGAAATAATAACAGTAAAACAATGTGTAGATTAATTGTAACAACATAAAAGTAGAATTAAACTCATATTACCTTCATAAGTATATGGGCGTATACATTCCGAACAAATCGAATGTAATCCATAACTTCCATATACTTATACATTCTCTTGCTATAGTAGATATTTGAAATGTGTTGGTGGACATTATATACATCATTCCAACAAAATTTGTTACTAGGAGAACCAGTTGAAGGAGTAGGAGAACCAATCGAAGGAATTGGAGGAGTGCTAGGAGAACCAGTCGGAGGAGTGATAGGAGAAACAGTCTGATGAGACGGGACTTGGGGACCTAAGGGAGAACAAGGAAGCCTAGTCGTCACGGCAATTTGTGGCAGAGAAGTCACAAGAGAACCAGTTTGACGAGATTTAACACCCGCCGCCGATGAAGGTCCTACTGGTGCCGTCGATGAAACACCCACTGTAATTGGAGACGGATGTGAGCCCAACATGCTCAAATGATTCTGAATCACTTGCTCAAATGCTTGTCGTTCATTACCCCGAAGGGATTGAAAAAGAGTGTTAGGTGACACATTACTACCTCTGATTGCAGCAGTAAATTTTTTTTGAGCTTTCATAGCTGTGAATACTTCACTCTCGGTGTAACCAAACATATATAAAATTAATTTTTTTTCTACCCGAGTGAAATAGTGGGTGCTCATCATAAAGCCCATAGAGATACCTAAATAACAATTAAAAATTTAATTAATAAAGCTAATTCAAATTGTACATATAATTAAAATTAATTATTTCATGCTTGTTCTATATTGAAACATGTCAAAAAAAGAAAACAAGGTGATTCTTATTTGAAATAAATCATTCTTTTATTGTAAATTATATAATCTCGAGTACATAGAATAATGAAAATAGAGTAAACACATGACAAACAACGTGGTGAAAAAACAACATTAAAAACACAAAGAGTTTTAATATGCTAAAAAAACAAAAAACACACACACAAACATCATTATATTTCCCTCTTTAGTTGTAATATGCTAATGGTAAATTAAAACTCTTTTTTTTTTATATTGAAAATTTTCAAGATGCATACAAATTAAAAATTGTATCTAAACAATAATAACTTAGAAAAAAAAAAAAAAACATTAATGTTTTTTTTGACATTGATATGGTAAAAACAACACACAAATATTGACATATTTCCCTTTTTAATTGAAATATGCTAATGGTAAATTAAAACTCTTTTTTTTTTACATTAAAATTTTTCAGGATGCATACAAATTTAATTAAACACTATTGTATCTAAACAATAATAAGTCATTAAAAAAAGGTAAACAAAAGAGTTAAAAAATTATTGTAGTTCATACCCGTCTGGAAAAACAACACTTGTAAGCAACGGTGAAGCAACATACAGGGCTGGGAGGGGCTCGACACTCGTAAGTCATAAATGTGACCCTTAGTTTTAGTATATGACACCGACAAGTTTTTATAAAATATAATAATTAATTATTTTACTATTTTACCGTAGTGGTTAGCAAATTCATATTTTATAAATTTGTTCTAAGGTACAATTCTCCTATTTGGTTGATAATTTTTGCTAATTTCAAAGTACGTAGATACAATTTGAATTGGATTTAATTTTATTTTGTAGTTGTTTTATTTTGTAGTTGTTTTATATAAAAAAAATCTGCAAAATATTAAGGTTAAAAATAATTAAGCATGAGATAAAAATGTTCGTCCTTGTTATTACTTATTATTAAATAAATTATATATGTTTTAAAATTTTTAAAAATATATTTGGCCCTTAATATTCAATCTTAGATTCCTAAAATTCTAATCCCGAAAATACGGGATGTTACATTAACGATGGGCTTCGCCCTCCCCTGCATCTTGCTTCACGTTCGGGCGCCCTTCCGAAAGAAAGCCAACAAATAAAAGGCACGTCGATATTGTCAAAACTCTATTCAATTCTCGATGGAAACGGAGTTTTGTGAATTCTCGATGGAAACGGAGTTTTGTGAATTCTCCCCGGATAAAAAGCTTAAAAAATAGAATATCAACCAACTGTTCGCGAAGGAACCGGGCTTTTGATGGGCCTGCGATCAACACCCTTAGGACAACGCGGTAGCAGCCGGAGCGTCTGGCACTTTCGGAATAGTTAATCCAATTGAAGAAGTTACGGGTGAACAAATAATCTTAATTTATAGAAGTTGCGGTATTAGGAGTGCAAGTTTGTTTACTAAGGTTTAGTTATTTTAAGCTTTACCCTTAATCTTATTTTCTTTCTTTATATATTTCTTTTAGGTGTTCTTTGGTTGTCAAAAAATTCTATAGGTATTCAAAATTTCTATGAATTTCATTTTAGATATGTTATTTGGTTGACACAAAAACATAAAAATGGGGAAAGTGAGAATTCATAGGAATTGTGGCTTCCTACAAATCATATGAAATAAATTACCAAGTCTCCCCTTGGTTAATGAAAATTCATGGAAATTGCAAATTCCCACATTGCCAACTAAAAACGTTTAGTAAATTCCTAGAAATTTCATTAGGTAAATAAATTCCTAGGAATTTTTATTTTCTATGGGAATTAACTTTCTACATCAACCAAGAAGTTAGTTAACTCTTACAAACAGAATTTCTTGTTTTCTTCGTCTTCTTGCACTCTCTATTCTCCTAAATCTACATGGTATCAAGTAGGTTGCATGCATACGGGTTCGGGTTCGAGAACGGGTATAAAAAGGTTACGTAATACGCCACTTTTAAAATTAAGATACGGGTACAAATAAAAAAATAATACATAAAATATATAAAAACATGAAATTTTATGAAAATTTTCGATGTAACTTGGAATTATATTTGTAAAAAAAAAAATTAATCAAGTAAAATGATAAAAACTCTTTTCAAAGAATAATAAAAAGACAAAAAAATGGCTTCAATAAGGTAAAATAATTTTTTAAAATATAATAAAAAATATCAGAGTGAAGTATCGGGTATCCGACACGGGTACAACTACATAATTGAAATATCCATGAATCCTAGGTTATCAAAGCACTAACCTAATTTGGGTTAGGGTTTGTTCTTGGTTACACGAATTGTAATCAAAGTGGATGTAGTGATTTGATTAAAGGTTTTGCAGCGTTTTTTTTTTTTTTTCTTTTGAAAATTCTTGCAAGATTCTAATGGCAGCTTCTAGTAGCAACTCAAATCTGGATAGAGCAGTTACTGATAATCCAAATTCTGAGCAAAAATCAGGTAATTTAGATACTTACTTTGTTTCTAATTCAAACAATTCAATGAATGCTTTGACTGCAGTGAAGTTTAATGGAACAAATTCATTAGGTGGAGTAGAAATGCAATTAAGTCCTTAAGAGCTAAAAATAAGATAGGTTTTATTGATGGCTCAATTCTTCTATTTGTTGAGTATGATAAAAATTACCTAAAATGGAAAATTGCGGATTATATGGTAGGATGTTGGATTTCAAGTTCTATGTTGACTGTTGAGTGAGATTGTTGATGACTTTGCATATGCTGAGAGTGCATTCGAATTATGGTGTGACATTAAGGAGAGATTTGAACTGAAAAATAAGCCTATGATTTATCAACTTAAAAAGGAGGTAGCTAATATTGGGCAAGAAAATCAAACTATTATGATTTATTTTGAGAAAATAAAAGGTTTATAGGATAAATTGCAAAATCTTAGGACATTGCCTGTTTGTATATGTGGATTTATAAGTAAATGTACTTGTGGTTTCTTGAAACACCTAGCTGATATTGAGCAAGATGATAAGCTCATGCAATTCAAGTTGGGTCTAAATAATGGGCTACCCTAATGGTCAAAAAGGATACAAAATTTATGATTTGGAAAATAAATATGTGTTTGTTTCTAGAGATGTGAAATTTCTACCAGAAAATGAATTTCCATACAAAGAAACCGGTAATACTAATAATATTGAACTGTCTGTCTTAGTTTCTTTTGGTCCTGATAATCTGCTGAAAAATCATATCACTAATCCTACTCATGGTATGTCTAGTAATAATTATGTGCTAAATAATGATAGCTCTATTCCCCGTATAGGGATAGTTCCTAATGAAAATTTTGTTCCAATAAATTTACAATATACTTTACTATTAAATCTGCCACATGGTTAGCCCATGGCATCCCAACTTATTCCCCTAAATGGGACTTTAATTGTCTTTGAAAATTGGATGTTAACCACAAGCTCCAAATCTTTGCTTGGCAATTTTTACATAACGGTCTCTAAGTACGCCAAAATCTTGATTCCCGAGGTCTTCCCCTCTCCCCCCTTTCTCCTCTTTGTCTTTTAGCTGAGGAAACTCAAGACCATTTATTTCTCTTTTGTCCAATAATTCTCCCTATTTGATCTCATGTTCAGTCTATCCGTTGGATTTTACCTCTATCTAGTCAACCCTCCATTTCCTCTCTTCTCTCATGCCTTCATAGTCAACATATGCCTCCATGGTAAGAGTTCTTCATATCTTATGAAGTATTTGAAAAGCTCAAAACAGGTTAATTTCAAGAGAGTTTTTGTGATGTTTGCAATGATTACCATGCTCGGTGCACAAACTAACCGTTTTGCTGATTATAAGTTTATTACTGCTTTGAATGATATTAGTAAGATACCACAAATGAACTAGTGTGAGTATGTTTCTTATGACTTAGGAAGAAAGTTGTGTACTTACAGTCATTCAAAGAAGAATGTTGGTGATTGTGTACTGTTGTTGCATATAGTGTACTTCCAATGTATTAAATTTGGTGGATTAGAAATGCCTAGATCATTGCCATTGATCAAGCATTAGACAGTAGAGAAAGTGAGGAAAAGATTGGTGAAAAAAAAATTCTAGGTCCCACATAGTGAAAAAAATAAAAGTTTGGGTCTTTATTGTTATTTTTTAACTCCCAAGTGATCCTGAAGCCTCAATAAAAAAGCATGAAATTTCAGCAAAGCAGAACAAATCTACAAAGTGCAAACCAAACAAGCTGACATAAATCACGTGCAACACAGACACCTAAATTACACTAAACCCAGAAGAAAAGAAACGAAACAAAACAAAACGCAAAAGCAAAAGCAAAGGCAATGAACAAAGATTAATAACTAATCATAACTCAGTTAAGCGTAACAGATCAAAACAAAACATTCTTCCACAACACATTAAAGATAGATTCTTAGTGTCTACAACCAATGTATAGCGTTTCCTTTCATTGCAGAACAAAAAATCTCATATGATAAAACACCACAGATACCATTCTACTAATCCTTGACAATCATGGAAGCCAAAACTGAGATATTGAAAGGAAAAAACAAAAACTCAACGAAGCCTCCTGGCTTCACGCTCAGACTCGAGGAGGGTGAGAACATCGCCTTCTCTAACAGGTCCTTTGACGTTCCTCATGATGAAACGGTTTTGGTCATCCAAAAACTTCACTCTCACTTGGGTCACTTGCCCCCTTGATCCTGTGCGTCCCATACACTTCACTACAACAGCATGCTTAATCTGAGATTCCATTCTGCAATTGACATTCATTATAACATTGAGATTTTGGTCACTTATAAATCAGCTGCAAGTCTACCATCAGACTATTAGATACTTTTCACCAAAATAATTTAACTTTTTTTAGTCTAAAAGTATAACTTTTAATGCATACAAGTATATACTTGCATTAAAAAGTTGTTCTGTTGTAGTTTGTTAGTTACACTTGGAACCTTAAGCACTTATTGAGGTGAATAGGTGAATAGGTAGTAGGGCTAATAATAATTATTTTTTTAATTGAAAAGTGTTTATTTCAATATCTTATTATATTAGTGCTCATGATGGATTGAATTTACCATGACAAAGCAATAATAAATGTTTTCAATCAAGGACCAGACCAATAACAACGATTTACGCAAATTGAAACATCCTAAATGTAAATATGTTACCCGGACTCTTTGTTTCACCCCAAGCACCAATGTCGGACACTCGATCCTTCGACATTGGTATAACACTTGACACTTCATTTTGAACCAAAAACATTCATATTTTTCATAAAATTATCGTGTCTGACACTTGGACACATATCCTTGTCCGACACTTCCAGTAGAATCCGAGTAACATAGTATGTAACTACAAAAGGAAACCCGAAACGAAATATGTAACCATGAGCAAAGTAAAATGGAGGGAGTATAGTTTTTGAACTACAAGTTTTGTCACGCTATTGATGGTATCAAAGGAGAATTGAACTAAACCAAATACCACAGCAAGAGGCACAAAATCAAGACTTGAACACGAGAAATTAGATAGATCAGGATAAATTTTAGAAATCAGGGAAATTGCAAAACAAACAAAAAAAAGATCAATAATCCAAAAAAAAATATTGTGAATTTTAATAAGCAAAAAAACCAATAAACACTTATCATCAAAAAATAAAAACAAAGAAAAACGGAATAAGTTGGAATGTTTAGAACAGAGAATACTAAGGATCCGATAATAAAATACGAAGACAAAGAAAGTTGATGATAAATAAAGAACGAAGCATGGATCAAATCAAAATAAAATCCAATAGAAACCAGCTAAAGAAAGCGAAAAAGGGTACATGTAAACAGAAACAAAAAGTGAAAATAGATACCAAGAACAAAAATTTCAGTTCGACAATGGTCAAGACTATCTGAAACAAATTTGCAAAAGGAACATAATTTCTTTTAACCAAAAAAAAAAAAATCGAAAATTAGAATCGTTAAAAAAGAACAAATACACAAATTATAACTGAAAGTTTACCTCAATAAACTAAGATCTTCAAGGATTATGAAAATTAAATGGAGAATTATCGGCAATTTAAGGTATGAAGAAAGAGACAGAGTTGAGAAAAAACGTGATAATTCGAGTGTGCGACGGCTAGGGTTTTTTTTTAAAATTATTATTCTAAAGTTTCTTCTTTCTATTTATAAAAGGGGATCCTTTGGGCTTTAGGGTGGGAGATACGAAATTGCTAATTTACGAACTAGTAATTCCAAGCGAATTATTTCAACAACAAAAAAAAAATCCAAGCGTATAGTAAAACCGAACAAAAAACCAAAGGACAAAACAAAACTCAGACAAGATTATAGCAAAATTCGAACAGGATTGTTACACAATGGAACAAAAAATTAAAATAAAAGGCAAATATGACATGAAATCAAACAAAATACAACAAAGAAAATCAGAAAACATAACTGTAATTCACCTGATTTAGATGAAAAAAAATGAAATTGAAGAAGCCTTTCACCTTCGATTAAGTCCTCGACGAAGAAACAGTGAGGAAGACGGTTGTTGAGACTTGAGAGAGCAAGAGACGTTATGTGAGAATGATTATTGACTAGGGTTAGGAGTTGGGAACTCAAAATGTGTGATGACTGGTGATTCAGGTTTTTTGGGCTAGGGCCTAGGGTAAAGTTAAAACTGGTTTAGGCCCAAACTTAAAACTTTTACAACAAATTTTTTTTTTTTAATATGATAATCTGATGGAATACAATAGTTAGGTAGCCCTTCTAAACAGGGTAGTACCTACCCGGTCCTCCTCAAAAATATTGAAAAGTTGAGAAGGGGGAGTACAGGAAATCATTACATTTTACAAAATTAAATGGCCAACATTGGCAATCCAATCGGCAGCCCGATTACCTTCGCGATACACATGTGAAACAGTATAAGACGAAAAATAAGCTAGTAGAGTCTGTATTTCAGTGACAACAGTATAAAACTTTTAAAACATAAAAATCATAAAATAGGCTGCATTTTAATGGCAAAATCAACCTGTACCCGAACAACCCGACTCACTAATGAGCATTCAATGGCCTCGTTTGTTTTGAACACTAGGCGACGTAGGAGAATGGTGCACACACATACTTAGCGCGGGCCGGACACATGTTCCCTCAATGTTCCAGTATAGCCCCTCCCGGCCATTACACAATCAATTGTCTGGCCTGCGAGCGACAATAGTGTTTTATTTTGGCCCTGCTCAAATGTGGTTCTACTTAGGTGTTGTGTTATGTTCCGCAATTCTGGTATATGGGAGTTTAAGATATCAGTTTAACAACATCTGAATATATGGGAGTTTAAAAACACATGTAACAATCATACTAAACCTGAGCTAGGTATACTCCCTTCATCCTGGGCGGTACTAGGAATTAAAACCTAACAGATCCAAGAATATTTAAGAGCTAATAATATTTTTAATGAAACATTGTCATATTATAGATATTCTTTTGGGCATATATGCTTTTGCTATCACCTTAACTCTATTTTTTCTTTCATTTGATAAAAAATAATTAAAAAAATTACTTTTGAGTCGATGTTACAGTTCTTCTATGTACAAGTTAAAAACTATATGGTGGTATTGGTATAGTGTACGAATGATCCTGAAAATAATTTTTTTAGAGAAAAAAGTATGGAAGAACGATTCCTATATTGCAAAAATTTGAAGAATGGATTGATTAAAGAACATCTTTTTTTTCCAATTGAACCACTTTTGACATGATTTTTTATTAATAAAAACCAAAAAAATAAATAAAGTTTAACAAAAACCAAAATTCACTATCTGATTGTATATGTATTAGGAATTTAAAATGAAAAACTATCAAAAAAATATGAATTTAAAATATAAAAAAATCACATTTACAAACACAAATTATCGAACTTACTACTGAGCCATTGTAACTAACATACTACAATTAATTTCTATATATCCTAGAAAACCACAGGGGCCCAATTAAAAAAAGAAGAAGAGAGAATTGTGGGGTTGGTCCGTAGGGGCCGGGCCCTACCTGCCCCTTGTGGGTCCATCCTTGTTCATTCTAAAAGAGGTGTTTCATTTAGTTTTTCACATCTCCGAGATGCAACTTTAAATTATAACATCTTGAGTTATATATAACAAAAAAATTATTAAGATTATATATCTGGAAAGTACATGCCGAGACAATATCAAATGATATCCTACATGACTCTGTTTTTTTATACATATAAAAAATTAAAATAGTGTCATCAGTCAAAGTGAAACACTTAAATTGTCACAGAGGGAGTATTTGTTTCCTTCATTTACTTTATTTTGTTCTACACCCATACATGCATTTTTCTACTGCACTTTATTTTGCTCTACAAATTGATTTAGGGTCAATACTTTGGTAAAGAAAAAGAAAAGGTTGAAATACAAGACAATCATTATTTCCACTCCTCAAATCAACTTCTCTTATGGTCCGTTTACTTTGGTGTAAAATATTTTCGATGTAAAATAATTTTTCATGAAAAACATTTTACGTTGGAAAACTTATTTTCATATAAATTTTCCAATGTTTACTTGTACGGAAAATAAGTTTTACTATCAAATTTGGAGGAAAATGTTTCCAATAGGGTGTAAAATGAGTTGTCACCCAAAATTTTACATTTTATTTTTTCACCTAAAGTAAAAGATGTAAAATAGGAAAATTGTTTTCAGGAAAAACATTTTTCGCTCTAGTAAACGAACCCTTAATCTTGCCTCTTTTCCTCAAATGAAATGTGTTCCCTCTCAAATACTCATTCCGTAACATATTAACTGCATCGATTTGACATTTTTCTTTTTTCAATTTATGTCAAATCGTTACACTTATATTATGATACAGAGGAAACAAACTAGCTTAGCGTAAACATCAATTCAACTCTCGAATACCCAATTCCCTCCTTTCACCTTCCACTTTCCACCTTTTCACCATCATCCTTCAATGATCCTTTCACCACCCTCCTTTAATTTATTTTGCTTAGTCGTTTAAAATCCCTAACTTGTTTTCCCCATACAATGCACGATTTTCATTTGATTGAATACATTTTAAGTAGTTTAACTTTTTTCTTTTCTTAGTATTTTTTTAAAAAATTATTTGGATTTTGATTCAATTATGGATGTTATTTTTCTACGACCTATAAAAGTCAAATTAAATAAAAATAGATTAAAGGTTTAAAAATCGTAATAATGCAAAAATAGTGATCTTATTAATAAATACCTAAAAATACAAAAAGAATAACTTACTTGTAACGATTTTTAATCTTATTTAAGAATGATAATCGGGAAGTAACTGGAGTAAAAAGGTAAAAAAGAAAAAAAGAATCATATGCATTTAAGTAAGAAACTACTGTAAATAATCATGAAGGCATTGATCGGTTGTCTTTATATCACCTTAATGGTAGTATTAGTATCGAAAGTGATAATTTATGTTGGAAAGGTGAAGTAAAGGCAAATTAAGGAGATGAAGAAGTGAAGAACAATTTGTTGTATTAAAAAAAATTAAAAAGGATTTTTCAAGGAATGACATATAAACAATAAAGTTCTTGTTTTAAATATTTAACTAGTATTATTGCCCGGTCAATGCCCCGGATCACTAACAATAAATCTATAATATTTTTTTAAAAAAAATTCTCCACTATATTTTCATCAATTATAATTTATCTTTGTATTTTACAATGAATAGTGACATAAATTGATGGTAAATTTTATTGTATCCTCACCTTATCTACGCCTAAGCAGCGACAGAGATTGATAACCATTATCTTTAAATTCAAAATATAAAAGAAATCTATGGATCAAAAAAAAAAAAAAATTTTTAACATAAATTATTAATATTTTTTATAGTGCCGACAACATAGAATTTCAAGTTCAAATACTTGCTAATTTTTATTTTCTATTGTTTTATTAAACATCTTTAATTTCACTCAGAAAAGCGAGAAAACATTAATAGACATTCATTACACTTAGTGACAAACTGACACGTGGCGAGCTCCTTGCAAAGGAACGCCTTTTAATTAGATGTATAGATATTTAAGTATAGATTTCACAAATATGCCTCCAACACCGGTGTGACGAACCGACTCGCTTAAACCGGCGCGGAAGAAACCGACGAGTCGAATAGTCAGATCTAACAAACTAAAGTACTTAAAATTAAAAACAAAACCTCAAAATGATTATATTTACTAAACCAAAAGTACAATTTCCCACAAGATTGTACACAACTAATCCCAAAAGTCAAACTACTACTACTAACATACGTAACTCCAAATACATGTCAAAGTTATAGTAAAGTATATGAGTACTACTCCTAGAGTATATAACTAGAAAACATCGAAACATAACAATATAAAATCTAGGCAATAACGGCACTCGCCCAACCCAAAGCTAAGCAAGGACCTCATCATCAGAATTACCTGAAAAACAACAACAGTCCACCGTCAGTGGCGAGTAACATAACTGTCTCACCCTAACGGGAATACACATGAACATAGCATAAATCAAATAACCCAAATCATAATATCAAATCATACGAACAATAGCAAATAATCATACTTGTCTCGACAGCTTAACCAATCTTTACTTTGGCGCAATCATTCGCGTACTAGACCGGACTACGCACGTACGAACGCATCTTACGCGAACGAACTTTCCAACTATGCCAGGATTGAGAATCTTACTCCCAACCCTATGAAACCAATCTTACTGGAAATCCATGTCAAATACGACATAGTGGTAATCACTATCCCAATACCGCGGTTAGGAAAGGGGCAACGTCTTAACCCAAAAACATAGAATCTTACTCTACGATTTAGGCGTCTAATAGCGAAATAAAGCTAATCTTTAAATCTTTAATCCTTCAATCCGAAGTTTACATTCTTAGTTACTTCTTAAGTTGCATCTTACGCCTTGACTCAAGAAATAACATGTAAACCAAACATCTTACAACATCTTATCACTTTCTTTAACCTTTTCTTTAACTTTCTTTAACTTTAAAGACTCAATCAAGAACTCATAAAGAACCTTAAAGAACTCATCAAGAACTCAAAGAACTCATCAAGAACTCATCCAAGATTCAAGATCTTCAATCAAGAACTCAATCAAGATTCAAGAACTCATCCACACATACTCAAACTACGCGCATAACTCAATCAATTCAACACATGAAATCATCAACTTTCTAGTATCCAAAACTCATCAAACTTGATCATGAACAGCATCAAACTTAATACTAACATATTCAATCATAAAATCATCATAAAACCACTTAAAAATCAGATTTACATTTCATACACATAAACATGCCAAAACTTCAACATAAACTAATCTATGCATTTAATCTATACTATGAAACATAGTATACCAAATTAAATTGAGAAAGCATGTTACCTCAATGAAGAACAAGCAAATTAAACACGCAAACTCGCTGCCCGGAAAAGAAAACACACGGCCCAAGCCACACGGACACGACACAAGCAACACGCACCACCACACGGCCTGCACCACGGTTCTTGCACACGAACCCACGATCTGCACGGCTGCCCGGCACGGCCACCCCACGGCTGCACCCACACGAACACGGCTCCACTCGAACCACCAACCACGGCCAACACCGTCTTCAATCCCGTGCCACTACTCGAACCACACGATCAACCCACTCGAACAAAGCCCAAACCAATCCCGAACTAGTGATCTTGAATGCAAATTAGGTGGTTTAGTTTGTGTTTTGATACTTAAAGATCAATGGAAGTTGAATCTTGAAGTTTGGGTTTGAAAAGATTGATGAACAATTGTTGGAACAATTGAGCCAAAAATGGCGTGTGACAAGGGAGTAAATGAAGAGTGTTTGTGTTTGATCTTTTGATGGCAAGAGATGGCAAATTAGCAAATGAATCCTCAAGCCTTACTAACTCCTCTATAAATAGTGTTAGTTAAGGTGTGAACATGAGGCAAGTGGCAAATCCTTGCCATGCACACAAGGGGGCCGGTTTTGGCCTTGCAAAATGGGCCAAGATGGGCTCTCGTGATCAATTGGGCTAATTTACAAAAATTGCATGACTAATCATGCTTAAATCAATCTAGCCCAAAAATAATAAATAACTAATTAGAAAATTAAATAATAAAATTCTAATTAATTAAATAATAATAAAATAAATAATAATTGATTAAAATAAAATAATTCGAATTTAATCAAAATTATTCACATAAAATAAAATAAATAGTTCAAAAATAAATTTGAACCATACATAAAATCACATAAACATACATAAATACCTATAAAATCAGGGCTGTTACAACCTCCCCTCCTTAAAGAAATTTCGTCCCGAAATTTAAGGCAAAGGAGATCGCTCACCCTCGAGCAATTCCGGGTACTTCTGCCTCATGGACGCCTCTGTCTCCCAAGTCGCCTCCTCATGGTGTTGATTTCTCCACAACACCTTGACGAGCTGGACTTGCTTACGTCGAAGGGTCCTCACTTCCCGATCCAAGATCTGGACGAGTCGCTCCTCAAAAGTCAGATTCGGCTCAAACGTGGCCGATTCCACTGGAATAATGTGGGTAGGATCATGTACATATTTCCTTAGTTGGGAAACATGGAATACGTCATGTACATTAGACAAACTAGGTGGTAATGCCAGTCGATATGCCACCTCCCCAACTCGTTCCAGTATCTCGTAAGGTCCCACATATTTTGGTCGGAGTTTCCCCTTCTGACCAAAGCGTGCCACTCCTTTGAATGGTGAAACCTTAAGCAAGACTCTGTCACCTACCTCGAAAGCCAGCGGTCTATGTCGATTATCGGCGTAGGATTTCTGACGACTCTGAGCGGCCTGCATCTTAGACCGGATGACTCGGACCTTCTCGATAGTATCACGTACCATCTCAGGTCCTAAAGCCACAGAATCACTAATATCATTCCAACATATCGGACTCCGACATTTCCTTCCATACAGGGCCTCGTACGGAGCCATCCCGATGCTGGAGTGATAGCTATTATTATAGGAGAACTCTATCAAACAGAGCATACGTACCCAAGACTGATGGTACTCCAGAGTACATGCTCGAAGCATATCCTCTAAAGTCTGGATGGTCCTCTCAGTCTGACCATCAGTCGTCGCATGAAAAGCGGTGTTCAACTTCAGCTTCGTCCCAAAGGCTTCCTGAACTGATTTCCAGAAACGAGACAGAAATCTCGGATCTCGATCAGAAACGATCTCCCTCGGAACTCCGTGAAGTCGGATAATATCCTGAGTATACGCCTCTGCCAGACGCTCCATAGACCAGGTCATCTTCATCGGAATGAATCTAGCGACCTTGGTCAACCTATCCACTATGACCCAAATAGCATTCAAGCCATTACAGGTGGGTAAGCTAACCACAAAGTCCATAGATACCGACTCGAACTTCCAGGTCGGAATAGGTAGTGGTTGCAACAGACCTCCTGGTCTCTGATGCTCGATTTTAACCTTCTGACAGACTAAACATTGAGCTACGAACTCTGCTACATCCCTCTTCATCTTAGGCCACCAGAATTGGCCCTTGAGGTCCTGGTATAACTTGTTACCTCCAGGATGAACAGAGTAGGGCGAGTTATGTGCCTCAGACATAATTCCGTTCCTAAGATCAGAACAGTCCGGTACACACCACCTCCCTTGGAATCGCAGACTACCATCGGAAGGGATTTCGAAACCTACGGGTTTACCTTGCCGTAGAGCCTCTCGTATCCTACCTAACTGTGGTTCGTTCTGTTGACCCTCGCACAATTCCTGAATCAGATCAGGCTCAGCACTCATAGATGTCAGACGAAGTCTGACGGAACTACGGCTTCTACTGAAGCTCAAGCGATGCTTACGACTTAGTGCATCAGCGACTAAGTTCGCCTTGCCCTCGCAATAGTTAAGCGTCAGGTCATAGTCCTTAATAAGTTTAAGCCATCGTCTCTGCCTCATATTGAGGTCTTTCTGAGTAAAAATGTACTTGAGACTCTTGTGATCCGTGAATACTCTACACGAACCACCAAAGAGGTAGTGCCTCCAGATTTTGAGCGCGAACACTACAGCTGCTAACTCCAAGTCATGCGTAGGATAGTTACGCTCGTGCACCTTCAATTGTCTCGATGCGTAAGCGATGACTTTCCCGCCTTGCATGAGCACACATCCTAGGCCACTCTTCGAAGCATCACTATAGACCTCGAAGTCCTCCTCATCGTTTGGAAGGGTAAGTATAGGAGCAGAGACTAATCTCTGTTTCAATTGCTGGAATGCTTGCTCGCAAGCCTCCGTCCAAACGAATCGGACCTCCTTCTGTAGGAGACTAGACATCGGCCTAGCAATCTTGGAGAAGTCCTGGACGAATCGTCGATAGTATCCGGCCAATCCCAGAAAACTACGAACTTCCGCCACATTTCTCGGGCTACTCCAATCAACTACAGCCTTAATCTTAGCCGGGTCTACCTTAATGCCGTCCTTACTAATCACGTGACCCAGAAATGCTACTTCGCGAAGCCAGAACTCACACTTGGAGAGTTTCGCGAACCACTTATTACTACGTAATATCTCAAGTACCATCCGGAGATGTTCCGCATGCTCAGACTCATCTCTCGAATAGACTAAGATATCGTCTATAAATACTACGACACACTTATCGAGTAAGTGGTGAAATGTCCGGTTCATCTAGTCCATGAACACGGCTGGCGCATTAGTGAGGCCAAAGGGCATCACCTCGAACTCGTAGTGGCCGTATCTAGTACGAAAAGCAGTTTTCGGAATGTCTTCTTTCTTGACTGGAATCTGATGATATCCAGATTGAAGATCTACCTTCGAAAACACTCCTGCTCCTCGCAACTGATCGAACAGGTCCTCAATCCTAGGCAACGGGTACTTACTCTTGATAGTTACCCGATTCAACTCTCGGTAGTCTATGCAGAGGCGCATACTACCATCTTTCTTCTTCACGAAGAGCACAGGTGCTCCCCATGGAGAAACGCTCGGCCTAACGAAGCCCTTATCGATCAAATCCTTGAGTTGGGTTTTTAAATCTTGCAACTCCGATGGTGCCATCCGGTAAGGTGCCTTCGAAATCGGCGCTGTCCCGGGTGCTAAGTCGATATGAAACTCGACGTCGTGCTCGGGTGGAACTCCTGGTAGCTCATCAGGAAATATGTCTCTGAAATCCCACGCTACAGGTATATCGTCCAACGGACGCTCCTCAGTCAAGTCCCTTACCTGACATAAGTACACCATATCGCCCTTCTGGCGATGCTTTCTCATTTTCAAGGCTGAGATTACCATAACTCCTTTCTTAAGGACGAACCCAGAGTAGGTAACTCGGTTGCCCTGGAGTCCTCGGAATGTCACTGATTGATCTCGGCAACGAATGATCGCTCGATACCTCGACAGCCAGTCCATACCAAGTATCACGTCGAACTCCATCAGCGGGAACTCCTTCAGATCAGCCGTCGCTTGCTCCCCAGCTATCGCGATAGGCACTCCTCGGAACTCGCGCTGACAAATAAAATCCTCTCCGGAAGGGAGAGTTATAACTGAACTAACAGGAAAGCTGCCACGAAGATTAGACCTCGAGGCAAAACTACTAGCCACAAAAGAGACAATAGCACCAGAATCAAACAATACTAAAGCTAACACACCAGAAACAAGAAATTTACCTAATATGACGTCAGGCTGAACCTCGGCCTCCGCCTCCGTCATACAGTAGACTCGGTTCTTCACCGGAGTCTTCGTCGGTGCCGGAATCTGCTTAACCGGGGCTTCCTAAAAGAAGCTGTCGTCGCCAGAACCTGAGCTCTCTTCCTGCTCGCATCCTCCTCAGCCGTCGATGCCTGAATCTCGAGTGCTACCTCATAAGCCTGCTGAAATGTCATCGCTCCACTACTGATCACGTGAACGCGAATCCTCGGATCTAGCTTTTTGATGTAGCGCTTGACCCGATCCTTCTCTGACGGAACCACAGATGTAGCGAACCTCGATAACTCCGTAAACTTATCGGTATAGGCCTGGACGGTCATCTTACCCTGTGTAAGAGTAAGAAACTCCTCCTTTTTTTGCCACCGCAACTCGTCGGGGTAGAAACGCTCCTGGATCTTATCGACGAACTCGATCCACGACATCGAATGTAACGGCAAGCACGCATCCTTAGCTAACGTCCACCAGTTATCGGCCTCTCCACGTAGATAATAAACGGCGATCTGCACCTTCTAGTGCTCGGGGCAAAACGTCGCGTCGAAGAGCTTCCCCATCTCGCGGATCCAGCTCTCCAGAATGGTGGGGTCGACAACCCCATCGTAAGTCGGAGGTCGATGACGTGCGATACGGTCGAACGTCGACTGTGTACTCGGCGTATGATGACTATGGTGCGCCAACGTAAGGATCGCCTCCTCGAGTGCCCGCAACCTCTGTCGTCCAGTACTCAACCGGCGAGGTGTAGACATGCTGCAATGCATCACAACAAAATGATATACCAAGATAACAATGTCAGTCATGCATCCCCACCACAGTCAAGCACACAAAATAAAGAAAGAAAAGAAATAGAAAAAAAGGTCTTATCCCGGTTTTCTACCCGAACTCTTCTCCCTTTACTTACCTTAATTTGGGTTTATCACTCGGGAAAGGTAAAGCTCTCAACTCCCGGGTTTAACTCAAAATCCTAAAACTTCACTTAAAACCTATTCGGCTCTGATACCAAATGTGACGACCCGACTCGCTTAAACCGGCGCGGAAGAAACCTTAATCAATTCAAGAACTCATCCACACATACTCAAACTACACGCATAACTCAATCAATTCAACACATGAAATCATCAACTTTCTAGTATCCAAAACTCATCAAACTTGATCATGAACAGCATCAAACTTAATACTAACATATTCAATCATAAAATCATCATAATAAACCTTAAAATCATCATAAAACCACTTAAAAATCAGATTTACATTTCATACACATAAACATGCCAAAACTTCAACATAAACTAATCTATGCATTTAATCTATACTATGAAACATAGTATACCAAATTAAATTGAGCAAGCATGTTACCTCAATGAAGAACAAGCAAATTAAACACGCAAACTCGCTGCCCGGAAAAGAAAACACACGGCCCAAGCCACACGGACACGACACAAGCAACACGCACCACCACACGGCCTGCACCACGGTTCTTGCACACGAACCCCACGATCTGCACGGCTGCCCAGCACGGCCACCCCACAGCTGCACCCACACGAACACGGCTCCACTCGAACCACCAACCACGGCCAACACCGTCTTCAATCCCGTGCCACTACTCGAACCACACGATCAACCCACTCGAACAAAGCCCAAACCAATCCCGAACTAGTGATCTTGAATGCAAATTAGGTGGTTTAGTTTGTGTTTTGATACTTAAAGATCAATGGAAGTTGAATCTTTAAGTTTGGGTTTGAAAAGATTGATGAACAATTGTTGGAACAATTGAGCCAAAAATGGCGTGTGACAAGGGAGTAAATGAAGAGTGTTTGTGTTTGATCTTTTGATGGCAAGAGATGGCAAATTAGCAAATGAATCCTCAAGCCTTACTAACTCCTCTATAAATAGAGTTAGTGAAGGTGTGAACATGAGGCAAGTGGCAAATCCTTGCCATGCACACAAGGGGGCCGGTTTTGGCCTTGCAAAATGGGCCAAGATGGGCTCTCGTGATCAATTGGGCTAATTTACAAAAATTGCATGACTCATGCTTAAATCGATCTAGCCCAAAAATATTAAATAACTAATTAGAAAATTAAATAATAAAATTCTAATTAATTAAATAATAATAAAATAAATAATAATTGATTAAAATAAAATAATTCGAGTTTAATCAAAATTATTCACATAAAATAAAATAAATAGTTCAAAAATAAATTTGAACCATACATAAAATCACATAAACATACATAAATACACAACAGAAATACCTATAAAATCAGGGCTGTTACAACCAGACTTGAAGAACCAACCATGCATGGGAGGAAGAGCCGCCCCTTCAGAATTGGTGGCACCTCTTAATATCTCCAATAGTAAGGGATGTCGGTGAGTTCATAACTCTGGTCCTCTATCTATATATCTATGTCAAATGAAAATTGATATAGGCACTCCCTTTTTTCCCTTTAACACTCCATTATTTGAGTATAATATGAAGAAATATGTTCTTACAATGTGGAGTGCCTATATCATTGCCCATATGTAAATTGTTAACTATTCCCAGTTTCTTTTCTTATACTTAAATATCATATTAACAACAAATGCTTTTCTATTTGTTTGTTCTTCTAGATTGTAGATTTAAGAATCAATTTCAGAATTTTATATTTTATTTTCATTTTCTTTCATGTATGTTTATTTTTAAGATGCATTGTACGTACTTATCATCAAGGATGCACTAAATCGGATACGGAGACGGTACGAGTATGTGTACGTATATGGGATACGTCAAAAAAAATAATTAGGATACGGGTACGCCAATGTTATTTTAAAGTAATATATATCTTTAAAAATGGAATTTCCTAAATTTTATAATACAATACAACATATTTTTATCCAAATGACCATATATATTTTAATATTCTAAGTTTTTAATTTCTGAAATTAATTTAATATCCTAATATTCTAACTTCTGAAATTAATTCTAAAATAAAAATAATAATTCTGAAATTAATCTAACATTCTAAAAAATAATTGTGAGATTAAAATCTTAAAAAATTATAAATGAATTTAACAAATAAATACAAACATATACATTTTGATGTTAAAAAATAATTTTGACTAATTCTGATATTAGCTACTTAGGGAGTTAGGGTTTCCTAAAATAAAAAGGGATTTTCTAAAAAAATACCCATGTGGTTTTTGAAATTCTCGGGTACCCACTTTTTTTAGGGTTTTTCATAGGTACATACAAAGTTTTAAAAGTTAATCAAGCAATCAATTAATCTAACTAACAAACAAAATCAAAATATATACAAGCAACATTCTTAATTGGAGAATGACTGAATGAGCGGAGCAGTGAGTAAGCAGAGCAATGACCAGAGCAGAGCAGCGACTGAGGAGGAGTAAAGACGACGCATTGGGGATAACTATGTAGATGGCGGTGGGGGCTGGAGTCGATGTCTGGTGGCTGAGTAAGGAGATATATGACGAGGCGAGGAGAATCCTTGGAAGAAAGAGGAAGGGAAACCAATGTATTTAGGGTAAACTGATGACTAAGAGGAGTAAAAGGTAATTGTAACGCCCCGACTTCTAATCCATTTTATTTAGGTTAAATAACAACGAAATCCTAATCAGTTGGTGCGTCACATGTCGTGTTTCTTAGTTGAGAAACACAAGGAACAAAAATAACATCACTTAATTACTAATATATTAAGAAAATATTAATCTTATAACAAGCTAAAATATTTGGTTTACAAGCAACATAATTAAATATCCCAAAACTAGAGCTTAACACAAGTTATATCTAATGTTGTTCACTCATCTAAGCAGAGAAATGTCACTTCATTGATCATCCTCACCATAAATTGCCCCGTTGTCCTCTTTGGTATCTAAAACCAAAAGGCAATATCATGAGCCGAGACCCAGTAACATAATACCTTGACAATGTAAATTCATTTTATTTCCAAACAGAGGGGAGATTCGGAATAGTGTAAAACCTTTTGTAAAACATTTTATAAAATTTACTTTAAAATAGCATAAAAACATTTTATAAAACATTTTGTAAATGTTTTATAACATAATAATTAAGAAGAATTAAAAGCACATAAATGTGAGCATTATATAACATTTCCCATTATCTTTTCCTTTTATTCAATTTCTTTTTTGGTAGCTGGCGAGTATAAACAGGAATATAGGACGTAGGACGAAGCCTACCATGCGTACCATAAACATAATACAGGAAACAGGTATCACCCAACAAGGGGTAATATCGAGGTGCAATGGTACGTGCATGACCGGAACAGGAAACAAGAGTCACATAAACTATAACAGGATACTGCCAGGATCGATCGAGCCTTTCACTTTTCTTTATCATGTTTCATTTCTTTTATAGGAACGTGTTAACAGTATACTATTTCATATATCATAAATTCATATTGTTAACTTGATCGTAAATAATAAAACATTTATCATAATTTAAATATTATTTCCAAAAACACTTTTCCAAAACATTATAAAACCTCATTAAATATAACTTCTACATGTAGTTAGCAAAATAATACAAGTTAAAAATGTCAGCAATAATCTTTACTAAAATATTATTTTATAAGCATAATAAAAATAATACGTTAAGCTCATTAAAGATAAGTATTTTTTGCAAAATAGAGTTCGAAGGTGTCAGCAATATTTGTTACCTTAATCCGTCGTTAGTAGAAACGTTTATTTCTTTGGTGAATCGTTCTTCTCGAGCTCCGAGGACCTTTTATTTTAAATAAGTAAATAAAATAAAGTAGCTCATTTGAAAATAGTGTATTAATAGTTTTAATAGAAGTAGGCTCATGTGAGAAATGTAGTTTTGGTGAGAAGAGTGAGAAGCAACTACAACCCTTTGATCAACAAATGAATAACTAAGATTAAATTTGATTTTCTCTTCTTACTAACTCCTTCTATTGTTTGGAGTCAATGTATCTATGACATAAAATCAACGTATTTTTACTTAATGTATTTATAGTATATTTTGAATGTACCTATAGTTATTAATCAATTCAATATGACGAATGCATGCAAGATCAGACTTTGTTTACCAAATAATAGAACAACAAACAATAAAATAGCCATCAATTGAAAACATTCTTTATATTACTATGATAACATAACATACATTATTGCATGCCTCTTACAAATTCACATATTAGCAAGCGCGCACATTTAATTTGTCTCTCTCTCACATTATTATTACCGGCCAAAACATCAATCATCACCGGCCAGTTTCACCACGCACTCTCATACTACGTACATCAGGCATAAAGCTGAGGGTTGGCAATGAGGTGTTGTTCAACAACCTTAAACATCTTGAGAATACCTTCCTTAGCAGGTGCAACATCTTCTTCCTTCATGACACTGTCACCCTTCAAGTGATAGTGAGCCACCATCTTGCACCGAGTTCCGGCTTCGGTTGGCTCGAAAGTATCTTCATAAACTGCGCTTTCAACGGTGTCTGGGAATGCATCTCCTTCAATGCATGTGTACTTTAGGTAGCACTTGCTTGCATCTATCTCCTCCACCTTGTTTTTCACGTATGTGAATGGTGCATCTGCAACCGTAATTGTATTATTATTATTGGATAATTTTCGAGCAAATGCTCGGTTTTTTAAATTAAAAGTACTAAGTAAAGATTACGGTTGCGCTAAAAATGGAAAACATATGCATAATTGATCATTTAGGGCTCGTTTACATTAGCTGAATAGAGATGAACTGAACAGAATATAATTTGAATTAAACAAGCCCTTAATACATTGATTAGTGCATAGTTTTGTCATGAATAATTAACAACCTATATAACACTATTGTTATTTTAAGTAATAAATTTAAATTTCTTATATGAAAGTATGCACCTTAACGGTCCATTTGGTTGTTGGTGATAAATTGTGGTAATTGTAATATATTTAAAGAGTAATTTTGTAAAAGAATTGAAGAAACTTATAATTCCTGGATCGGAAAATATATTTTCATTCCCAAGCTTGAATTTTGTTCTTATTTTCTATTACCATCCATTACCATTGGGAAAGATGATATTAGATTGGATTGAATATTTAGGAAGAAAATTAGAAAAACCGGAGTTAAACTAGCACCACCATGTGAATAGATTTTGATTGGTGGTGTGCTTCAAAGATGCGTTTAGTTTCTTAGTTATTAAAATATTGTATTGAGTAGATTTTTAATTAGTCAAAATTAGGTACCATTAATTAGAAGTTAGTTAGTAGTCAGTAATGCTTGGAGTGGTCAAGTATCATTGAGTTAGTGACTTAGTGGAATAATGTTAGTGGGTGGCTTTCCTAAACTATAGGACTTATGTGTTAAGTATCTTATTCTATTTAATACATCTTTTGTAAGTTGATTTTAGAATGAAAAAGTATGATGTTTGAGTTTTAGCTTTCCAAAATATTATTCATTTCATTAATTCCTTCCAAAATTCTGCATTGATTTTCCTTTCAAATTTAGTTATAAATTCATTTTTATTATCACTATTTATGATCGACTACCAAACGGGTCATAAGGGTTAACATTTTGCATAACTTTTATTGTAAGACAAATATAATCATGCACATATATACGATATTTGTATCAGATATTTGTAGTGTTTCGATATGTGGAAGTCATTTCAAATTGATGAATTTAATTTCTGAAATTGAAATGTTACAATTCAAATGACAATTATTTGTTTGGGTTGTTTTTAGAATTTGATATGACATGGTTTTATTAAGTATTTGAAATACACAACATTTGTTTGTTAAGCATTTGGGTTGGAAATTGGACTAAATCCAATTTCAATATTTTTTTTAATTGCCAAATATGTAATTTGGCCCAAATCCATCATTCAAACTGAAATACTTGTATCCAAACATAGAATTAATGAGTGAACTTTAGAAAGAAAAAAAAATAAAGAAAGAAAAACGAACCAGCAGGGAAATTGATCTGTTTGACGCAACCAACAGTAGTAGAGTCACCAGTAACAAAATCAATACTTTTGACAAATTGGGGCGCAATCTTAGGCAAGAAATTATGGTTGTCAACAGCGAAAGCTTGGAACAACCGGGCCGGGGCAACCTCACTGGTGATGTCTGCCAATGTGCATGTGAATACACCCATACTTATGAAAATTAATTGAATAGGAGTGGAAGCTAGAAAGATTATTAGCTATGAAGTTATAATAATAATGAGAGAAGTGAGTTGATGTGCTATGAATGACAATTTGATGTCTTATTTATAGTGTGAAGGTAGGACTATGCAAGAACTTTAATTTAATTTGGTGAGGCAACAAACAAATATTAAAGAATTGGACTTTATTAGCTTAGCTTGCTAATAGATAAGCTCTTATTTTCTTTGTTAATAAATTGATGCTCCCTTTGTTTTTGTAGATATCACTTTAATTTTGACACTATTTATCCAACTTACTTTGATTGTTGAATTCGTAAACTTTTCAAATATATATATTTTATAATTTTTACACTTATATATTTAGAGATATATATTATGAGTACATGTAGTGTCTCGGCAAGTAAACCTGGTTATTGGACAGGGTAGTCCAATGGCATGTGGTTAGGGTTAAGGTTATAGGGTATTTACTAGACGAGGCCTTTAATGGACAAGACCTTATCGACCAGGGCCAATAATAGCCTAATAAATTTTTCAAAAAAAAAGTTTTGACAAAAATAATTACATTAATATATTCGTATACATTTGTTTTAACTATTAGCTACCTTAAATTTTATTTATATTTAATATTTTAATGGTCCGACCGTTAATGATCCGCTAATGACCTGTGACCCGCTTTGGCTCAACCCGTTATTGACCCTTTTTTAGTCGACCTTGACCCGACTCGCACTGGCCTGACCTTGACCCGCCTCAACCCGCACTGACCTGACCAGGTCTACCGGCAAGTGTGAAAACAAGAACGTTACATCTAAAAAAACTGAGGGGTAAAAATTTTAAGATGCATGTAAATATTATATATATGTAAATCCATGTAATTAATCTTTATATATTTAAAAACAATATTTTTTCTGTTTAGCTACGTACTTATCAAACGTGTTGGTTAGCTTTTGGCTAGAATAGATAATTTTAGCAAAGTCATTATTATATGGTGGAGCAGCCCTAGTAGCAAAATAAGTGATCACAAAGCATATTTCTGAATTTGAAAAGTAGAAAATAATAGCAATTGGATTATTAAAGCTATTGCATTATTCAATATTCAATATTCAATATTCAATTCAAAGCATCTTCATATGGGCGGTGAAGCAGAGTACGTAGTAGGTGGGAATTTGTCAAAATAATACGACTTATAAATTAATGTATATGATTACTTGATTAGGGTAGGTTGAATGAGTCAAAATAATACGATATAGCTCGAAGATATACTATGGATATAAATTCATCAACTTGGAGAAAGTTTACCAATCATTTTTTTTTTTTGCATGAACTCGTGTATTATTGTTGTTTTTTATTATAAGAAAAAAAAATTAATATTGTATTAATATTGCCCAATTAACCAAATTGGTGAAAAGGGTGGTCCTATGTGACAATCACCAAGTAAATTAACTTTTCCTCATTCTCCCTTCAGTTCAGCCTCGATCTTCAGTTACTTTCCTCTCATATTCCTTCTCTGTCTCTTCTCCATCATCAGTTTCTTTTACCTCCTTGTCCTCCTTCAACCACTTTACCATATTTTCTCTCTCTTTTTCAATCTTTTTAGGGTTTTTTTTTCTTTTCAATAAATTCTGTTTTTCCATCCACAACACATAGATTTCAAGAACATGATTCCATCCACCCGGTGGGTTACCTACCCACTACTAATACAACATTAAAATATTGATTATTATGTTGGGAGGGGTTCCACTATCACTACTCCCTAGTACTCACAATTAACAATGGGTAGTCTACCCGGTGTGTTAACCAATTTTTTTTTTCCGATTTTAAGTTTCTAAGGTTCAGATTTGAATTGAATGAAATGATTAGTTTAAATTTTGAGGTGTTCAAAGTTTGAAACTGGGATATCAAAACTCTCAGAAAGAGTCATAATGAGGTTTGCATATCCAACATATAAATCATTTTTATTGTAATAAGGGAGATGTTGAATCATGAGAGAAGGTAAATTGATTTTGATTTTGCTTTCAAGACAATAAATTAAGATAGCATCAAGGTGATTAGCCTCGTTTCTGTGTTGTGAAAGATGAACAATTGCTTGAAAAACAAAGCGAAACAAGAGTTTTTTTCTAAAGCAGAGACATTGTTATGGTTAGGGCTCGTTTACATTAGCTTAATAGAGATGAACTGAACTAAATTGAACTGAACTGAATAGAAGTGTATTAATTGAACTAAATAGAGATGAACTGAATTGAACTGAACTGAACTAAACTGAACTGAACTGAATATAATCTGAAGTAAACAAGCCCTTAGTCTTAACAACTTTAGCCCGAACACCAATATAATGGATTCAGTAATTCACCTATTTTCACTCCCTCATCATCAACCATAGCCGTTCCTTTAAAATATTTATCAAATCTCTTACTTCCTCTATCAGTTAAAGTTTGTTACATTTGTCTTTTCACGCCTTTTAAAACACAACTTTATATGAATATATTTTTATATGCATATAATAAAAAATTATAAAAATTACATATTAAAAAACTAACATTGAGTTGAACCAAATGAGATCCCACTTAACTATATTTTTTCTTATACGTATAAAATTAGAGAGAGTCAAAGTTACACAATTGATAGTACTAAAAGTCTTTATATAGCAAACAAATAGGGACGGAGGAAGTATTTGGTACCTTAAAGGCGCATCAACATCAAATTCAATCAATTTCTTTTCAACCTTAATTCTACATACTCCATTTCCACATGAGAAATTAGCAAAAGAAAGATTTTAATACAAGAAATAATGTGATTATAAGTTACTAATATCAAAATTATTTTATTTAATTTGACCGTTTACACCTTCAAATCACTTCTATAAAACGCATGCAAAAATAATTGTTGAAAATTTTGTGTTAAGGGTTTTTTTTTTTTTTTTGATATTTACCGTAGTGATCTATTGCAATTGCATGTAGTGGGAACCAAACCCAAAAACATGTGTCTGAAATTATAAAACCTTAACCACTAAGCTAAATTCTTATATATCCTCTCTAAGATAATTAACTATTCTTAAAGAAAGCAACGAGTATGGGGGTGGATGGGTACATGCGTATATCACTATATGGAGTTGGTGGTTAAAGTTGTAGTGTCGACACTGGACAGTCGGCATATCAAAAGTCTTCAATAATTAATTGAAAATTTGGAATAGCGCAATTAAGGTTTATATACTATTAATAGAAAATGCACACCTACACGCAGAGGTGTCAGTTCAGTTATGGTTGGACCCAAATGGTTTGGTTGACTTCAGTTAATTTTTTTCAGATTAACCAATTCAGTTTTAACTTTTCAGTTTCAGGTCCAAATCGTTGTTGTTATTTTTATTTTTAGTTCAAATCAGTTCAGTTATGGTTTTACCTTTACGATTTCAGTTGTTGTCAGTTCATTGTGAACGATTGACATAACAATTTCGATTGTATTCAGTTTACGTTATAATATAGTTGGTCTTCGGTTTTACTCGTACGATTTCAATTGATGTCATTTCATTGTGAATGGTTGAAATATCAGTTCCAATTGTATTCAGTTTACGTTATGGTTAAATACAGTTCTATCCGTAAGATTTCAGTTATTATCAGTTACATTTAAATGATTATATTCAATTACATTATGGTTATTTTCAGTTTTGTAAGGACATCTTTAACTGTTCTGATCGAGATAGATATCAAGTATTAATGGGTTTACCCGAGTTTTCTTGTGTTATTCCCCCCAAATAATATGGTCAAATCGTATTCGGATTAGCCGTTGAAATATTTTGTCTTACAATGGGTTAATTTATTTGTTTATTTAGTTAAGGTGCATGTTAATAATGTTATTTATTATATATCAATTTATACTTGTACTAATATTAGGTGTAAATGTGTAAGCGTGTATCAAGTATTAATATTGAATGGTAAATGACGGTCAAGATGATGATGGGTGATACTGAATTGACGATAACAACGATCATAACAATAATGAATTGATGATGATAGTATTGATATATACGAATAATATAATGACAATAATAGTAGTGACAATATCAATAACAAGTACAATAATGAGTGATGATAATGATCATTTGTGATAAATTCAATTGTGGAGTGAATTTAAACAATTTTATAACCAACTTTAACCCTTAATAATCGTTATCAAACTTTAGCTAGTTATTGATTTTTAAAGGATAGTTTTGATAAAAGATAATCAAATTACTTTTATACATTATGAGTGTTTTTTTTTATAAAAAAAATATATCTCTTAGCTTATTTTTACGGCTTAAAAAATCTAATAAATTTTCTTCATGCTTCTCTTTTAGTATATTTTTATATATAGATCAAATATGTAATATAATAATTCTAAGTAAATATATAGCAATAATATATATTCAATTTTAGAAATTTATTTTCTCTGAAAATTATAGTCATACATACAAATAAGAAACATTATAATACACTCACAATTGAAATATACAAAATAACTACTTTAAGCTAAAACTTGTTTTATCACAACTGTTAGGGGAAAATTTGTTTGTTGATTTTTTTTAATTATTAGAATCAATTGCTCTAAATAAATATATATCAATAATATAGATTCAATTTTAGAAATTTGTTTTCTAGTTTATTTTCTCTGAAAACTATAGTCATACGTACAAATTAAATAAATAACATTATAATGCACTCAAAATTGAAATATACAAAATAACTACATTAAACTAAAACTTGTTTTTAGCACAACTGTTAGGGAAAATAAAACTAAAATGTACATTGTTTGTTGATTTTCTAATTATTAAAATCCTAAAAAAATTGATAAGTTAATAGTAAATCAATAATTAACAAAATTTCCCTCCAAAAAAATAGCGAAATTTCTATTATGAGAATATGTATAGGCAATAAATGTATAATGGAAAGTAATTTTTTATCATAAGAATATACATCAAATCACATAATATTTCTAAAGATATGTTAAATTAATATATGATCAAAACTAAATTACTTATAATAAAAGAATTAAGGTACAAGTATTATTTATAGGAATTAAATCACATAATATTTCTAAAGATATGTTACATTATATATCAATTTTTATTAAGGTAGAAAATATATTAAGATAGAATAAAAAAGTTGTTTTTTTTAGATTAAGGGAAAAAGGCGGGAAAATTTTTAATGAGAGCGCGACATGTGGCAAGATGTTGATTTAGTTGCTTCTCTTATAGTATATATATTGATTTGAAATATTTTGATTGGAATTTAGAAGTGACTTTTAAATTTTGTAAGGAAAGAAGGTTAAATTTTCAATAAAATTTGGGAAGTAATTTTAATGTTTCATTAAAATTTGGGAGGTAATTTTAATGTTTCATTGAAATTTGGGAGGGAAAATTATTTTGTAATTGAAATTTGGTACGGAAAATTAATTTGTAATTGGAATTTGGGATGAAAGGTCAATTTGTAATTAGAATTTGTGAGGGAAGATTTAACTTGCAATTGAAATTTTGGTTAAATTAACCAACAGTTTAAAGCATTTTTCAATTCATTTTGGTCTAGTGAACTAATAGTTTGAAACATTTTTTATTTGGTTTAGTTAACTAACAGTTTAAAACAGTTTTCAGTTAAATTCAGTTCAGTTATGATCAGTTAAAAACAGTTTTATGTAGTCAACTTTTTCAGTTCAGTTGATTTCCGTTCATGATTCAGTTCAGTTTCAGTTCGGTTAAGTGCAGTTCATTTTGTTTTAGTTGGAATTTCAGTTATCAGTCATTTGATTCTGGGTTCATTTCATTTCAGTTAATTCAGTTCAGTTCGCGTTAGGTTAACAGTTGAACCAACAGTTCCTAACCAAACTGACAGCCCTACCTACACGGCTACAAATATGATTTGATTATCTAGCTCTAAACTCCCATGACTCCTTTTCGTATTTAGTACTCCTGTAATAATTTAGATAATACCTATGCAATGCATGGTTTAAGTTTTTATCATATAATATTTGAGCCAAGAGGCAATGATAATGAAAGTATACAATTCATTTCATATAAAATTATAGAATTGAACATGTAACTACATGATATGAATATCAGGATCTATACTAAAATACAATACTACTAACACTATTGTAACGACCATGATTTTTATAGGTATTTCTGTCGTGTATTTAGTTGGAATTTCAATTATCAGTCATTTGATTCAGTTCCCGCTGATGGAGTTCGACGTGATACTTGGTATGGACTGGCTGTCGAGGTATCGAGCGATCATTCGTTGTCGAGATCAGTCAGTGACATTCTGAGGACTTCAGGGCAATCGAGTTACCTACTCTGGGTTCGTCCTTAAGAAAGGAGTAAATGTAATCTCTGCCTTGAAAATGAGAAAACATCGCCAGAAGGGCGATATGGTGTACCTATGTCAGGTAAGGGACTTGACTGATGAGCGTCTGTTGGACGATATACCTATAGCGAGGGATTTCAGGGACGTATTTCCTGATGAGCTACCAGGAGTTCCACCCGAGCGCGACGTCGAGTTTCACATCAACTTAGCACCCGAGACAGCGCCGATATCGAAGGCACCTTACCGGATGGCACCATCGGAGTTGCAAGAGTTAAAAACGCATCTCCAGGATTTGATCGATAAGGGCTTCATTAGGCCGAGCGTTTCTCCATGGGGAGCACCTGCACTCTTCGTGAAGAAGAAAGACGGTAGTATGCGCCTGTGCATAGACTACCGAGAGTTGAATCGGTAACTATCAAGAATAAGTACCCGTTGCCTAGGATTGAGGACCTGTTCGATCAGTTGCGAGGAGCGGGAGTGTTTTCGAAGATAGATCTTCGATCTGGATATCATCAGATTCCAGTCAAGAAATAAGAAATCCCAAAGACCGCTTTTCGTACTAGATACGGCCACTACGAGTTCGAGGTGATGCCCTTTGGCCTCACTAATGCGCCAGCCGTGTTCATGGACCAGATGAACCGGACATTTCACCACTTACTCGATAGGTGCGTCGTAGTATTTATAGACGATATCTTAGTCTATTCGAGAGATGAGTCTGAGCATGCAGAGCATCTCCGGATGGTACTTGAGATACTACGTAGTAATAAGTGGTTCGCGAAACTCTCCAAGTGTGAGTTCTGGCTTCGCGAAGTAGCATTTCTGGGTCACGTAATTAGTAAGGACGGCATTAAGGTAGACCCGGCTAAGATTAAGGCTGTAGTAGATTGGAGTAGCCCGAGAAACGTGGCGGAGGTTCGTAGTTTTCTGGGATTAGCCGGATACTATCGACGATTCGTCCAGGACTTCTCGAAGATTGCTAGGCCGATGTCTAGTCTCCTACAGAAGGAGGTCCGCTTCGTTTGGACGAAGGCTTGCGAGCAAGCGTTCCAGCAATTGAAACAGAGATTAGTCTCTGCTCTTATTCTTACCCTTCCGAACGATGAGGAGGACTTCGAGGTCTATAGTGATGCTTCGAAGAGTGGCCTAGGATGTGTACTCATGCAAGGCAGGAAGTTCATCGCTTACGCATCGAGACAATTAAAGGTGCACGAGCGTAACTATCCTATGCATGACTTGGAGTTAGCGGCTGTGGTATTCGCGCTCAAGATTTGGAGGCACTATCTCTATGGTGGTTCATGTAGAGTATTCACGGATCACAAGAGTCTCAAGTACATCTTTACTTAGAAAGACCTCAATATGAGGCAGAGACGATGGCTTGAGCTTATTAAGGACTACGACCTGACGCTTAACTATTGCGAGGGCAAGGCGAACTTAGTCGCAGATGCACTGAGTCGTAAGCATCACTTGAGCTTCAGTAGAAGCCGTAGTTCCGTCAGACTCCGTCTGACATCTATGAGTGCTGAGCCTGATTTGCTTCAGGAATTGCGCGAGGGTCAACAGAACGACCCACAGTTAGCTAGGATTCGAGAGGCTTTACGGCAAGGTAAAGCCGTAGGTTTCGAGATCCCTTCCGATGGTAGTCTGCGATTCCGAGGGAGGTGGTGTGTACCGGACTGTTCTGATCTTAGGAACAGAATTATGTCCGAGGCACATAACTCGCCCTACTCTGTTCATCCTTGGGGTAACAAGTTGTACCAGGATCTCAAGGGCCAATTCTGGTGGCCTAAGATGAAGAGGGATGTAGCAGAGTTCGTAGCTCGATGTTTAGTCTGTCAGAAGGTTAAAATCGAGCATCAGAGACCAGGAGGTCTGTTGCAGCCACTACCTATTCCGAACTGGAAGTTCGAGTCGGTATCTATGGAATTTGTGGTTAGCTTACCCATCTGTAATGGCTTGAATGCTATTTGGGTCATAGTGGATAGGTTGACCAAGGTCGCTAGATTCATTCCGATGAAGATGACCTGGTCTATGGAGCGTCTAGCAGAGGCGTATACTCAGGATATTATCCGACTTCACGGAGTTCCGAGGGAGATCGTTTTTGATCGAGATCCAAGATTTCTGTCTCGTTTCTGGAAATCAGTTTAGGAAGCCTTTGGGACGAAGCTGAAGTTGAGCACCGCTTTTCATGCGGCGACCGATGGTCAGACTGAGAGGACCATCCAGACTTTAGAGGATATGCTTCGAGCATGTACTCTAGAGTACCATCAGTCTTGGGTACGTATGCTCTGTTTGATAGAGTTCTCCTATAATAATAAATATCACTCCAGCATCGAGATGGCTCCGTACGAGGCCCTGTATGGAAGGAAATGTCGGAGTCCGATATGTTGGAATGATATTAGTGATTCTGTGGCTTTAGGACCTGAGATGGTACGTGATACTATCGAGAAGGTCCGAGTCATCCGGTCTAAGATGCAGGCCGCTCAGAGTCGTCAGAAATCCTACGCCGATAATCGACGTAGACCGCTGGCTTTCGAGGTAGGGGACAAAGTCTTGCTTAAGGTTTCACCATTCAAAGGAGTGGCACGCTTTGGTCAAAAGGGGAAATTCCGACCGAAATATGTGGGACCTTACGAGATACTGGAACGAGTTGGGGAGGTGGCATATCGATTGGCATTACCACCTAGTTGGTCTAATGTGCATGACGTATTCCATGTTTCCCAGCTAAGGAAATATGTACATGATCCTACCCACATTATTCCAGTGGAATCGGCCACGTTTGAGCCGAATCTGACTTTTGAGGAGCGACCCGTCCAGATCTTGGATCGGGAAGAGAGGACCCTTCGGCGTAAGCAAGTCCAGCTCGTCAAGGTGTTGTGGAGAAATCAACACCATGAGGAGGCGACTTGGGAGACAGAGGCGTCCATGAGGCAGAAGTACCCGGAGTTGTTTGAGGGTGAGCGATCTCCTTTGCCTTAAATTTCGGGAAGAAATTTCTTTAAGGAGGGGAGGTTGTAACAACCCTGATTTTTATAGGTATTTCTGTCGTGTATTTGCGTGTATTTATGTGATTTTATGTAGGGTTCAAATTTATTTTTGAACTATTTATTTTATTTTATGTGAATAATTTCGATTAAACTCGAATTATTTTATTTGGATTGATTTTTATTATTTATTTTATTATTATTTAATTAATTAGAATTTTATTATTTAATTTTCTAATTAATTATTTAATATTTTTGGGCTAAATCGATTTAAGCATGATTGATCATGCAACTTTTGTAAATTAGCCCAATTGATCACGAAAGCCCATTTTGGCTTGGGAAAACCGGCCCCCCTTATGTGCATGGCAAGGATTTGCCACTTGCCTCATGTTCACACCTTAAACCACTTCTGTAAATAGAAGGGTTAGTAAGGCTTAATAATCCTTTTGCTCATTTGCCATCTTAAGCACTTGCCATCAAAAGTTCAAACACAAACTCCCTCCATTTGCCATCCTTCTACTCGCCATTTTTGGCCATAATCATCCACCAATTTGTTCATCAACCTTTCATCCCAAAACTTAAAGATTCATATCCTATTGATCTTTAAGTAACTTTAAACACAACAATCTCCATAGTTTTCAATCAAGATTTCTAGTTCGGGGTTGGATTTTTGGGGTTGCTCGTGTGGGTGGTTCGTGGTTCAAGTGGTGGTGCACGGTGGTGGTTCGTACTCATGTGGTGGCTCGTGTGCCGTGGCCGTGCAGCAGGTCCGTGGCCGTGTGGTTCGAGTGGTGGCTCGAGGTGAAGACGGTGGTGCGAGTGTGTGCAAGTCGTGGTGGTGTCGTGTCCGTGCGTGGTGGACCGTGTTGCTTGGAGCCGTGTGGGTAATTTCCGGGCAGCAAGTTTTAAGTGTTTTATCTTGTTAATCTTCATCAAGGTAACATGCTTTTCCAACCTAATTTGGTATACTATGTTTCATAGTATAAATTAGATGATTAGATTAGTTTATTTGAAGTTTTAACCATGTTTTTGTGTATGAGTTATAATCTGATTTTGGAATGGTTTTATGATGATTTTATGATTGAATATGATGATTTCATGATTGAATATGTTAGTATTAAGTTTGATGTTATTCATGTTCAAGTTTGATGATTTTTGGATACTAGGAAGTTGATGATTTTATGTGTTGAATTGTTGAGTTATGCGTGTAATTTGATGAAGTTGGATGAGTTCTTGATTTTTGAATGAGTTCTTGGTTGAAGTTCTTGAATCTTGATTGAGTTCTTGATTGAAGATCTTCAATCTTGGATGAGTTCTTGATGAGTTCTTTGAGTTCTTAATGAGTTCTTTAAGTTCCTTATGAGTTCTTGGTTGAGTCTTTTAAGTTAAAGAAAGTTAAAGAAAAGGTTAAAGAAAGTTATATTAAGTTGGAAGATTGTTTGGTTTACATGTTATTTCTTGAGTCAAGACGTAAGATGCAACTTAAGAATTAACTAAGAATGTAAACTTCGTTTAAAAGTAAAGATTAGCTTGATTCTCAATCCTGGCATAGTTGGAAAGTCCGTTCGCGTAAGATGCGTTCGTACGTGCGTAGTCTGGTCTAGTATGCGAATGATTACGCCAAAGTTAAAGAGTTGTTCATTAATGATCAAGTTAGTCGTATAAGCATGATTAAGTGATGTTGTTATTGTTGGTCACATGATATGATGATTCGCGTGATTGATTGTGTAATAACCCGGAATTTTGGGCCAGAAAATTTCGTGGTTATTAATAGTATTTATTCACTTTTAGTCCAAAAAGGCCCATTAATTTGGACTGTTTTATTTTTAGCCCAACTTATTTCTCTTCCAAAATTGGGCCAAAGACCCAATTTATTCTTTTGTTTAAGGCGTGGCCGGCCATTCCAATTGTTTGGGCCAAGGGTTGTTTGATTTAGTTAATTAAGGATTATTATTATAATTTAAATAATTAAATTAATTAAATTAATTTAACACCCATTTACTTATTCAAAAGTTTGTTGGGGATCAACAACACTTCTTCCCCCTTTTTCTCTTTGGTACACGGCTGCTCTAGGGTTTGGGGGCTGTTTTGTTTTTTTTTTTTTTTTTTTTTTAATTTTATTTTATTATTCTCTTTATATATAGGACCCCTCCACTCCTTTTGGGTCCTATTTTGGCTATTGCTTCAAACCCTAAAGTAAATCTCCTCCTCCTTCCTCCTAAAATCAGCCGTGCATTTGGTATACCTTGGATTAATTTAGCGATCTAAGGTAACTAGCTTTCCTCTTTAATTATAGGGTAGCTAATCACATAGTTAATTAGGAATTGATCATGAAAAATGTAGGATTTAATAATTAAAGTTGTTGTATGTTCCTGTAATATATGCCGAGTATGATGATGATGTGGGTATTATGGTGTTTTTGTCAATTCCTATAATTTCATGCTTTAATCTATGAACATGGTGCTAATTATTATTAATAATCGCATGAGTTAAAAGCTGGAACATTAAGCATGGTTTCTTTGTTTTACACGGATTGTCCTTGTATCAAGATTTAGTTTCTTGATTATCTTTAAAGTATAAATCTCATGTTTAGGACTTAAGACTCTTATGGGTTTAGATTATGTAATGTTGGGAATTATAAAATTTGATCTTGTTGTGTTGACTAATGAAATATGGTGGTTTACACGGTTATGTTTTTTTATCAAATGCTTGAGTTGTTAGATTACGTGATTGATGATATGATTGCTATGTTATTGCCAAAGGTGATCTTGATGATTGTATGCTAAAAATACAATTTTTACTAATGTTGTTTAATTAATTTAATTAATCTTGTTAGTTGGATTTAATTAGATTAAATGATAATATTGTGGTGATGTTGTCGAGTGACATGATATTTGTGTAATGAATTTTCGTAATGTTTCTTGATGATTCCAAGCATGATTATGATTTATTTATTTAATTAAATTTATATCATGTATATGTAAATCTACCTACTCTCGGGATTTCCCGAGTGAGCTAAAGATTAAGAAGATTAAAAGTATTATTTTTGTCCTTTTTGTTTTATGGATGCCGTGATGATAATGATGAATTGAAGCATGATAAATTGAAATCTTGATTCTTGATTTAATCATGTTAAGTGATGTTAAGTATGAATTTTATGATATTTAAATTTATTATTTGTGGTTGATTGAATTTACATAATTTATTGTATAATTTTGGTAAAATGTGTGAAAATGTCGAGTGAAGTAAAGAAATAGGGAAATTGAATTTTGATCATGTTTTGGGTAATTTTAGTAATTAATTTGAATAATTAAATTAATTCAAGAAAATAGTTAAATATTGCTTAAATTATGGAAATGCCGAGTAGAGTATTGAAAAAGTCCTATTTAATTAATTTTGACTTATTAATAATTTAGGAATTATTAATAATAAAATTTATGGATAAAATAATTATTAGGAATAAGTTGTAAAGAGTAGGGATTAAAAGGGGACAATAATACTAATTTTCCTAATAGGGCCGAATGGTATGAGTATAATGACATATTTATATTTTGGATAATGTTACAATTAAATGTTTAATGTTAAGGTTAGTATCCGAAAGGATAGGGCTATAAGTATACGAATATTTAAGGATAGTATATATTATAAGAATTGAGAAGCATAAGATATTATTAGGGATAAGAAAGGAAACAGAGTAATAGCTATACATGTTATGTCTCGGTCTCTGGCTAGGAAAGACTTGGTATTTAAGGTGGCCGATATACGTGCTGCACCTCTCTTTCCTGGGACTCCGAACATTTCATTTCCTATTACGGTCACCTAGTATTATCCTAATATATGATATGATTAAATTAAATGAAGATATAAGATACAAAACGGACGCCCACCTGATGATACACGAGTCGTTAGTGGGTTAAGTCAGAGCCACTGCTCAATGGGACGAACACACGAGTTCCCCCGAGCAGTTTTGGATCTTAGGATATGTAGTCGTCTGGTAGTGGTACACGAGCCGCTACTAGGAGTTATGGCCATAGCTTAGACTTAGTGGTGAAACACGGGATCCGCTACGGGATTGAGTACACGAGCTCCTCCCGGCATGTTCTAGGAAGTTATGGTGAAACACGAGATCCATAACGAGTTATAGTGACCGGTCCAACAAAGATGTTATATTATGATTATACGATTGATATGTTAAGATGAAATCATAAGATGAAGATTAAGATGATTTCAAAGATGATAAGATAAGTTATGATCGTATATGATATGATATGTTAAGAATATGATAAGATATGATTACGACAAGAAATGAATGATGATATGATAAGATATGAATTATGATATGATAAGATTAAGATAATGTAATGATGATGATAAATTAATGATATATTTTAAGAAGGGTTAAGTATAAGTTAAGGATTGGGATAATTTAAGAAGTATATTATAAGTCTTCCGCTGTGTATTTCTATATTTATGTGTATGTATAATTATACGGATGTTGTATGTATTTGGTATGTTTTCTAACCGTACTTCCAGGGTTGGTTATACGTATTTTATACGTAGTTATACGTATTCTAACCGTATTTCTGCAGGGGTATTTATACGTATTTTTAAACGTATCTTTATACGTATTTTTATACGTATTTGTATACGTATTTTATACGTAATATTATACGTACGTTTTTATGGAATTTGTGTATCTTGTGTAAAGCATGTATTAATTCTTTTACAGTTTTTATGATATTTTTCTATGATATTATGTGTTTGGTGGTCCCTCGATTAAATGGGACAGCCTAGTTACTCGCCACTGACGGTGGACCCCCCCTCAGTTTCAGGTGATGTTGCAGCAGATTAGAGCGGGCTTCGCCGGATGGGCTTGAGTGTTTAGGCCTTTATTCTTAAGTTTCTAGTATTTTCCAGAACAATTTAGCATTTATTAGTTTATTATATGATCCCAGCATTTTGGGACAGTATTTCCAGACATTTGATGTAATAACAATTAGTGGTTTACTATGGATTCTAGCAGCTATAATTAATAAAAGTTAATTCTTTCATTTATAATGTTGATTTATTGATTAATTAGATTAAGTAATGATCCGAATGTCGATTTCCCTTCGTAAATCGACAAGCTTAAAAGTCGGGTCGTTACAGATTGTGTGTTGGCATGTTTGATTTAGTTGTTTGATTTGTGCTATGTTCATATGTATCTCCGTTAGGGTGGGACAGTTATGTTACTCGCCACTGACGGTGGACTGTTGTTGACTTTTCAGGTAATTCTGATGATGAGGTCCTTGCTTAGCATTGGGTTGGGCGAGTGCCGATATTGTTTAGACTTTGTTTGGTTATTTTTCGATGTTTTCTAGTCTTTAACTCTAGTAGTGGTACTTGTATACTTTACTATAACTCTGACATGTATTTGGAGTTACGTTTGATAGTAGTAGTAGTAATATGACATTTGGGATTAGTTGTGTACAATCTTGTGGGTAATTGTACTTTTTAGTTTAGTATATATAATCATTTGAGGTTTTGTTTTTAATTTTAAGTATTTTAGTTTGTTAGTTTTGACTATTCGACTCGTCGGTTTCTTCCGCGCCGGTTTAAGCAAGTTGGGTCGTCACACTATTCTCACTTGAAGATGTGCACATGTCAATTTGTCAATCAAAATTTTTCTTTCAAAAATGTTTATGACATCATTTTTTTTCTTCATTTCCTTAGTATTTAACATACTCTGAAAATACGAATATCATTAACTACTCTGTATATTATTCCATCTTGACCAATATAATATTTTTAATATCATAATAATTTCTTTCTTTTGTCGGTTTTCAAATCATTAAGAATTTATACTAAATTTTTTTATTGATGTAATGTATTATAATCCCCTCGGTTTTTTTTAGTTTACTCGCTTGAGTTTTCATTAAAATTAAAAAAAATATTGGAAATAGGAGAAAATAAAAACAAAATGATGATTAAAAGTTATACTCCCTCCGTCCCAAAATAATTGCTCCACTTTCATTTTTCATTCGTCCCAAAATAAATGCTCCATTTCTTTTTTTGGCAAATAACACACGTACAACTTTATATTTATACCCTTAATTACCACTTAATACCACTACTTTTTACGTACTTCTATTTACAACTTAACAAAACATTTGGAACTAAGTACACTATAATATGGTCCCGATGTGGATTCACTAGTTGATACAACTTGGGTTGTCAGTTTGTCACCCAGGTTCAGGCTGATTCTGTAAGTGCAGGCTTGAACAAAATCTACAGCCAGTAAAAAGTGCATTATATGAACACAAGTGGAACTCCTTTTTTTTTTTCCTTTTTTTTTTTGTTGAGTTTGTATACAAATTCAAGCAACTGAAATTATTGCTCAACTGTATAAGTAACAGAAGTTACAAAAGAACAAAAAAATATATATATTGTATGTCACACATTTCTATCACTCTCTTTTTCTCTCAAATACTGGACAATCACCAAATTTTAAACACAGGGACAGGAAAAAAAAACACCCCAGGAAAAATAAAACAATCAGTATATATACTACTTTCTATTTGCAGCTCTTCTTTTGGCTTCTGCTGAAGCAGGCTGTAGCCTTCCATTTTTTTGGTTTCCATTTGGCAGCTTCCTTGATGGTGAGGGGGTCATAGACTTGCTGTAATTTTACCCAAAAAAAAAAAAAAAAAAACTTTAGGATGCTTAACAAACTGATGGCCAATAGATTATTTCCACTGCATCACGCCGTTTGATTATTATTATATTATTAGTATCGTTAATTATTTACAAGTAAACATTATAAGTGTACAAGTTGAAACAAATCTAAGAACATCCCACATGATAAAAACATATTACATAAACATATGTTTCTTTTTATTTGTAACAAAGAAGTTTTACATTCCTAGACAAGATTTGTTTGGCATTGTTAAATGGAAAAGGAAATGGAGATGCATGTGATGAGGAGACGGATAGAAAGAAAAGACATCTTAAAAATGAAAAAAAAGAGAGTTTTTTTGGCAATAAATGCAAAAACAAAACACACACACACATTTGTTGCATTTACTTTAACACTATGTTTGGATAACAACGTAGAGGGGAAAAGAAAGTGAGGGTAACAGGAGGAAGGGGAGGGGAAAGAAAGGAGGAGGAAGGTGTGCTCTATTTTTCCTTCATTCTCCCTCCCCTTTCCCCTATAACCTATTTTTCCTTTTCTCTCCTTCCTGTCCTTCCCCTTCTTGTTCTCACCAATTCCTTATATCCAAAAAATGCATTAAGCTTCAATGTTGCTAATAAAAAGAAACTAATTTAGTATCTATATTAGTGGAAACTTCTAGCTTTAGTATTAAAATTTTACCATGAAGAATAAATGGAATGACAAGAAAGAGTAAGTATAAGATGAGATTCTAGTAAG
This sequence comes from Salicornia ramosissima, assembly GCA_951394345.1. Lineage (NCBI taxonomy): Eukaryota > Viridiplantae > Streptophyta > Magnoliopsida > Caryophyllales > Amaranthaceae > Salicornia > Salicornia ramosissima. The sequence goes on from OX596235.1 coordinate 14,843,851, forward strand.
TAGTAAAACCTTTTTTTGGGTCGTTAAGGGTCCATTTACTAGAGTGAAAAATATTTTCCCTGAAAACAGCTTTCCTATTTTACATCGTTTACTTTGGGTGAAAAAATAAAATGTAAACTTTGGGTGAAAAATCATTTTACACCCTATCGGAAACATTTTCCTCCAAATTTGGGAGTAAAACTTATTTTTCGTGCAAATAAACAATGGAAAACTTCGATGAAAATGAGTTTTCCAACATAAAATGTTTTTCATGGAAAATAATTTTACATCGAAAATGTTTTACACCAAAATAAACGGACCCTAAAAAGAAACAAAGGTAGTAATCAATATTAGTGGCAACATGTTATATTTCATCTATTTTTGCATTTTGCTTTAAAACCTGAATCCTCATTGTTTTATGCAACCAAGTCAAATGATAGGCTCAATTAAGCAATGAACCAGGGGATAGGTAAATTGGCTAATCACTTACCTCAATTCCGGACTCTTAGTAGGCTTGCCATCAACTTTCTTGGGTTTGGTTCCAATACCATTGGAAAGTGTAGGGAGTTTACTATGATTAAATTGCCAGAGCAAATCTGGCTCAGATGAGTCACTTGTGGCAGCATCAAGCTCGTCCAAGTCATCTGTATTAGTCATTTCGAATTGATTACTTCCACTGAACATGTTAAATGGTTGTTCTGAATATAGTTTGTTTTCATGTGGTAAATATTTCTGGTACAAAGAATCAGCAATGTGTGCATTATCTGTTGTATCCCAGCACAAACGATTCCCTGATTTCGGAAGTGAATCTTGTTTATTGACCATGATCTTATCTACCCATTCACCTGAATCTAGGTCCTTCTCGTCGTATCCATAATTTCGCCCAGGACTATTTACAGGGGGCCATGGAGGTGAAGTCTTCAACAATTCATCCAGATCAAAGCTTTGTCGTTTTTCTCTTGATGCAGCAGACTTGTTGCAGACCTGAAAACCAGAAGTCAGAATGTAATGGCAGTTTAATGCAAAATGCTCTCCTTACACCAGAAGATAGACTTCCCAGTAAATTACTTTTCTAGTCCAGGAAAAAAAATGCTCTTCGAACACCAAACAACATAAATGGTCCTATATGATAGAATGTAATGGCAGTTTAATGCTCAGGATATTCATTGATTCTGCGTAGATTATTATTGTAAAGTCAACTAGTTTTCAACCCCTGTGATACATAAATTATTGTACAAAAACAATTGAAAAATAACAAGAAAATGAAATTATAGAACAGACACATTGCATGTAAAATTTCCTGTTTTGAAGTGGCATAAATAGATGTAACCAAACAAGGAAAGGTTAATCAGGACTCATCTTAGCTCTTCAAAATTTTCATTTCAGTTTCTATACCTATTATTTATCAAGAGAAAAAATAAGCAAGTCAAACAAGTGTTGAAAATTTTAGCCAATAATTATTACCTCTATGTTGGCAATATCTCCAATTGGCTGTGGATGTCTACTGCCATCAAACAATGCATTTCCTCCTTTTTGGTTGGAACGAAGGGGGGAAGGGCCATCAGTTTTCCCTCTATATCTTTCAGGGCTGCTGGACCCGGACTGGTGAGAACGAACAGATTCGGCATCCTTCCTAGCCAAGGCAGACTTTAGACTGGCTATCTGAAACATATTCAAGCAATAAAAAAAAAATGAGTGCATGAATGAATGAATGCATCTATTCAGCATGCAATCAAAACCAACAGCAAACTTCTACCTGTTCCTTGAGCTCCTTCACATCTGCACCGTCTCTGTTTACTCGTGCAGCACCAAGTTCAACAGTGGCTACTCTCTCAGCAAATTTAAGCGTACTTAAAGTCTCTCCGACAGCTTCTGCTTCTGGACTTATGTGAACAAACATCAGTGTCTTAGCCTGTCCACCTGCAGTTACAACAAAATATGTCAACCAATAAAATTTTATTAGAAGTAGCTTGAAAGGAAAACCTTGGAAAAGATTATGCTTATTTAGTAGGTGGTGAATTGACCTAGTGAATCTTGGAGCAATTGTGTTAATTTGCTATTCCTGTATGGGACATGAGAGTTTTTCTGTGCAAGTGAAGCAATCACATCTCCTAAAGCTGAGAGAGATTTGTTGATGTGCTGTGCTTCTTTTAACCTATCTCCAGTTGCCTCTGATTTATCTACCCTTTCACTACCTGCCAAGTCAACTAGATGCATACAGCCACGAAGAACTGCTCCTGTTGTTAAATCTCTCCCTTGAACATGAACAGTCAAGCAGCTGCAGATAATATATTACAAGTTCAGAGTTACTAAAAAGAAAAACCAAAAGATAGCTTGATATGGTATGCATTAAAACCTGTGAGAACGACTACTACGGTCATTTAGGGCTGTCGCACCAACTACCCTGTTCCGATGTCCAACATGCATCAAATGAATGACATCAGATGTTGATGATACTGGGACAAGGCTTGCTTCTGGAACGTTGAGTCCATTTTGAGAACTGTTACGAATTTCTAATGTATGAATATGTTAAGGAATAGCTGATAGTTGAATGATTTTGTCTACATTGAAGAAGGTCCAGTAAATTGAGTACTATGGAGATTTTCTTTTAAACTTAATTCCAGACAAATTCATTTCAGTTAGTTCAGTTGAATATTGATTCAGTCCAAGAGTAAAGGGCCTATATATCTTCATATCGTAAACATTTTAGCTGAAACAGTACCCAGAACAACACGGATAGAAGAATATCAATGAAATGAAAAAGGATATCTTTTATTGAGCCCATCACTAACAAGAAGATCTCTGACTTGCTCATTATAAATCTCAATCATCTGTACAGCAACATCATAGCGAAAAGTGTCTTTCCTTTGCTCCGCAAGATGAAATAAGTCACCCAAAGACCTGTAATTTACACCTTGACTCTGCTCAGTCAAGTCTTTTGGTCCAGACTGTACAAGAAGATGAAACAATGAAAGGCTAATCAGTATGTTAATAGAAATTGACTACCAATGAAGATTAGAGAAAGTAGTAAATTACCATAGTAAATGTTTTCCCAGAACCTGTCTGGCCATATGCAAATATACAAACATTGTAACCATCAAGAACAGAACGAATCAGCGGCTGCATGTCTGAGAAGACTTCAGCTGTAGTACATTATGAAACTCCTAAGTTAGAAACTTTCCCAACAGCAAAGCAAAATTTCTAAGAATTTAAAATGAAGCATTTCCACCATAATGACTAACCCTGTGTGGCTGATGGACCAAAAACTTTGTTGAAGCTGAAAGATTTGAGACCTTTTCCATGCTTTGATGGTGCCCTGATAGATATATTCCCTTCCTCAAAGTGTTCAACAGTAGTTAAGTAGTTTGACTGCCCATTTAAGAAGGGCCTCACTCGACAATAAACCCTAATACTCCCTATTAGTTGGGGAAAAACAGACAAAGAATCAGAATTTAGTTTTCCTTTTTACAAAATAAGCAAAAATGATTTGTCATATTAACACCAAAGAACGAATGAACAAACAGCACAATAAGCATCCAATTTACCCTTAAGATCTTGTACTTCATTGTACAACCTCCGATTCTCCTCAAGAACATTGTGATATCCACTGGCAGCTTGAGCTAGACTATACATGTGAGAACCTAATAGGGACAACTTCATCAGGTCATGTAGTTTATAATCCTCATCAACCCTCCTCTTTTCATGTGTTTAATGCAATAGAATAGGAAATGACAAAAATAGTTAATGTTATTCTCCATACCTAGATTGTGGAGATCCTCTTGAAATTTTGTTTGTACAAACTGCATGCCAGCTTTAGTTGTACGAAGAGTAAGTTTCAGTTCCTACATAATCAGCAATCACCAGTTAGAATTCTCTACATAAAAGAGAATTCAAGCATTCAAGAGACTAACACTAAGTGGACTTCTAACCTGGAGATCTCTTCCCTGCCGATCAAATATTTCTTGTTGCTTTATTAGTTGAATTTTCTGTTGTTCAGCACTGATACTTTCCTGCTTCTTGGTTAAAGAATTACTTCTATCACCAACCTTCAAATATGGCATTTATAGTACCATAAGAAAAGATAAATAACTTGGCAACGCATGAAGCGGAATTTATCTCAACGCCCTTTCTCAATCTAATTTCAGTATTTGTTTAAAATCACATTCATGTGCACATAAAGGAGATATGATCACTTACCTTGGAGTTATCAGAAGACGTCTTTGAAAAAGATTTCACCCCATGTGATGCAGAGAATTCCTTTCCTGTGGCTTGCCTTGGCTGATTACCCTAGAGTAGCAAAAAATGAAGACAATTAATATGCCTCCATAGAATGACTTGGTTGATGGCTTGATATCATATATTTGCCAAGTTAGGTTGAAAATTCTATTATCCTTTTATACATACCCTTCATCCACAAACTAAAAATACATACCATATCGTTTTGGGAGCCAATACGTTGTTCAAACTCCTCCACAACCTTGCTAAGAATCGACTCCATCAACTGCATTACAAAAAAGCCCGGATTTTACGGAATTACACCAGTTGATTTTACAATAGCATCGCAATAATATTAATAGTAAACATTAGAAATATAGGTGAAAAAACTGATAGCAAGGCATTTTTCACATAGGTTAGCCACATTAACTAATATAATACAAAATGAAAGTGTTATAAGCATCTCGACTGGTTTCTTGTTAGTTGTTAGTTGTCACTCTAAACCTCTAAAAGCTAAGTTTACAAATGCCATGAACTTTCACAATTTTTTCCATCTCAGTGACAGAGCACTTTTATATTGCCAATAACTTATTGAATTATGGAATTAAAGGAAATTGACTCTTCAAGCCTGTTTAGAGGGAGAAAGAGATGCATTACAATAAATATTGATATAGGACATTTCTCATACAAAATTTCTTGCACATTATCAACACCATAGATTTAAAACCAGTCAAACGGACCATTGGGATTAATGGATCATTAGATCAGAAAATGAACATGAAGACACATCTCAATGAAGCTAGCTTCCTGCAAATACTAACCATTGGAACTTCTTCGGGCTTCTTATCCGATAGAAGTGCTTGTACAAGTGCACTCAAAGATTGGGAACTTGGCTGCAAAATTGTGAATTATGTTACATAAATGCTATGGCATGAACAAATATTACAATTACAACAAAAAAGGATCCATAGAATAAACAGCACCAACCATTTTATTAATGTCAATTTCATGAGAAAGTGCATTCAAGGATTTCTCAGTCAATGATGAGTTCCTGGCCAACGAATTAGTAAAAGGCTCTGATTTCGTACGCACAAAATGTTTCGCTGATGTGGCTGGTTTTGCATTCCCACCATATTTCCACACCCCGGTTCCTCCGGTCTGCTTCCATTCATGATACGATTTAAGAGCAAGAACAGAGTTTACTGCTCTTGCTGATATTCCTCCCTAGTATTAAAGAAACATAAGTATCTTCCTTTTACACCAGGGGAAAAAGGTAAAACCACATAAAGAACAGACTAGCAGCAATTCATGAATTCACTATATATGTTTACCAACATATTAAGGATCCAAAATCTGCAATACTACATAATAGCAACAGTACTCAAACGCTCTGCAATAAACACAATCATGGTAAAAACCGTACTTGCTCGAGATCAGATGCCTCAAATGTAGGAAGTCCTAATTCTTCTGCTGCTACAAGAAAGTTCCTCACATTTTCAAAGTACTGATAAGCTGATAATGCTGCTCCTTCAGAAACATTAGCAGGATCATTAGAGCTCTCCACAACCTGAAATTCACAGTCCATATATAAATCAGCAAAACAGATAAACACCCAAGTGAGGAAAAAGGTGATCAAATTAGCTCAGACAAAGAACAACCTTGGGCACAGCTCCAGGTTGAACCTTGTTAAGAGCATTACAAAGGATCATCCCACTTCTCAAACCAAGCCTAAATTCTTCTTCTGATGGCTCAGCCGGAAGATCTTTAGCGGCAACAACCCCCGCCATTTTTCTAAGCCAACTTGCTGCTTCATTTCTTCTCATTGCTAAATAAAGTAGATCATCAATCAGAGCCCAATTAACACCAAGAACACAATCTTGAAACAGCACTAATTCAATTCCACAAACATCAATTCAAAGAAAAAGATATGTACAGCTACTACTATTTCTCTAATCTGTTACAGACTTGCAATTCAACTAATGTCAGTAGTTCATATTTTGCCCATATTATTTTGCAATGCATAGTCATAAGGCATATTTAAGGAGTTGCATAATTTTATTAAAGATTTTACTCCATGATAGTCATAGCATATTAATTTCATGAATCTAAATTGCCCATGTTGTGCATGAATATTTAAAAAAAAAAAAAAAAATGCAACCCATTTGAATTCGTTAAACCAATTGATCACAAAATCAGGCAAAAATGAAATTACAACATTGAATCAACTCAAATGACAGAAAAAAAAGGAGATAAAAATTATACCAGCTTCCTCAGCTCTTCTAGATTCTAAATCAAGACCTCTAAGTCGAGTTCCATGCTGTTGAAGAACATCTTCAACAACAGACGCTACACTGAACGATAAAGCTTCACTCGTCGTCATAAAAATCCCCACCAAAATTATTCACTCTAATTTTCTCCCAGGAAAAAAAATCAAAAAATAAAAAATTCAAATACCCACTAACATTAATTTATGAAAATAATCAAACTGGGCGGAAAAAATTGTAGAATCAAATCTTAGCAAATCAAGACAGAACAAAAATGACAAAATGGGCAAGTAATTACAACCCAATTACTGATTATCGTAAAAAAAAAAAAAAATCAAAACAAAAAACCCTTGATAATAATATTTTCCCAGAAAATCAGCACTTTGTCTATGTTATGTCACACTAAAGTCTAAAACAGAAGCATCTACCATAGAAGAAAAAGATAGAAAGTGGGAAAATGAGAAAGAAGTGAGAATAAGAAGCTTTAGAAGAAGTGGGTCGAAATCTATGGCAGTTAGATGATGAAGATGTGGGATTGTCTTTTGCTTTGAGACTACTACACTCTCTCTCCCACTTCTTAATCCGCCATTTTTAAACTTTTATTTTCGCTTTCATGAAAAAATAAAAAGAAAAAGAAAAAAAAAACTGCTTTATAGAGTTGTATATAGTAGTGATGAGATAGTACCAGAGTGTGCAGGGAGTTGTAAAGTGCAATTGTGTTTACCAAAGCAAAGTCCGAAGCTACTGCTTTGTAATAATGTTATGATTAATTGTATTTTGGGATTTTGGTTTTTGAATTTGGGTGTTTTGGGTCTTGAAGTTTGTGAGACTAACGGCTTTCCAATTACATGGTAAATTGGTAATTATATATGTTGGAAAGTCATAGTCACATTGCTTGTGTGACTTGCACGCACACTTTGGAGGTTACATTGATATTGCTAGTAGTGTGGAGTTGTGGACATAGGAGTGAAAATTAAATATGGAGTATGGACCATTAAAATCCCAATTTCATTTCCTAAATAAATAAAAAAAAAATAAAAATTACCCAAAAAAAGCACTACTAATAGAGTATTAAACTAATGGGAAATGATAAAGACACAACTAAAAATGATATAGACACAACTCATTGTGAGAGCACTCTTCTTATGTTCCTCTCACAAAAGTTGTGTCTTTATCAATTTTAGTTGTGCCAATATCAATTCCCTAAACTAATATATTACTCCGTAAGTAAAATTGCATTATTAATGTCCTCAACAATTCTTTATTAGTGGTGGGTAGATAACTCATTGGTAGACTACATTTTTTACGCACCCGTGCTAGCAACAATAGCATTAGAATAAACTACAAATAAGGTTTGTTCATATTATACAAATTTCCTTCTAAACAAACTTTTTCATCAACAGTATACAAACCTATTTTAGAGTTTATCAATGTGTTCAAAATTGATATATTTGTTGTAAAATATGTGTTGCATTATATATAGGGAAAAAAACTTACTATGAAGTGGTTACTATTTAGTAACTAGGTTCATAATAAGCTCCAACCATAACAAAGAAGTTTTGTGAACAAACCTGAACACAAAACCAATATTGTTAATGCTCTAAGGTTGGCTTCACTATACTGCACAAGACAACAATAGACTTTGAAAATGATCAGGTCAAAGCTTTATCCTAGTATAAGGTCATTTCTTTTGGACTTTAAATCTGAAATTTTAGTATAGTTTATTCAACTCTTGATCAGTCTAGGATTTAGCTTAAGAAAAATTTGTAACTAATCATTTTTGTAGCTCACTTTGTGCCAAAACCTCTTTTGTATAGTTAATTGCGAAAAACCATCTTTTGTGGCACAAGACTTTGTTGACCACTATCTTTTAACGGAATCTGGCGTTAACTGTCCACGTTCTTGTCACATGATTTACTTAAGACTAAATTATTTTTTTATTTCCTCCATATTTCCACCACCCCCCCCCCTCCCCCCCTAAAATCCCCTTATTAATTCCCCCTTAAAAACCCCTATTTCATTTAAGGGATCGTTTGGTTGATAAAAGGGAAAGAGAATCACTTTAGGAATGGAAATGAAGAATAATGAAAAGTAAATGTGTTAGATTTAGTTAGTTGTTTATTTAAAAAAGGAACGCGTTTTATTGCAACCACACCACCACTATACCACACCATCAACGCAACCTAAACGGCAACCCACCAGTACCGAAACCCTAACCACCCAAGTTCGACAACCACCCTTAAAACCCTAACCACCCAAGTTCGACAACAACCACACCCCCTGAAACCACCGTAGCTAGCCCTGCTTGCCGCCCTTCGCCACCCAACCTATTCCATTCACCACCCCTTTATAACCCCCCTCCCAAAGATCCTCCACAAAACCATAACCGCCCAAGTTCGAAATTCTTCATCTAAATTCTTTACAAAATTGATTAATTGAAGTGTTGCAGCAAATGAAGGTAGGTTCGAAACTCCTGAATGGTTGACTGAGATGCTTGGGTGTGTCAAGAATTTAAATGAGTAAGTTAGGGTTTTAAGATTTTTAAACTTAGATGAAATAGGGTTTTTTTAATTGGGGAGGGGGGGGGGGGGTTGGGGTAATGATGGAAATGGGGAAGAAATAAAAGGGAAGGGGGAAAAAAACAATTTGAAGTGATAAGCATGTGGGTAGTCAACGCCGGATTCTGTTAAAATATGGTGGTCATCAAATTCATGTGCTACAAAAGATGATTTTTCGCAATTAACTATACAAAAGAAGGTTTTTGAAGAAAAGTTGTCTACAAAATATGGTTATTGACAAATTTTCACAAAATATGGTTATTGACAAGTTTTCCTTAGCTTAATTCAATTCGGTTACTTAAAGGTTCACACACACACGACTCTATGAAAAGTAATTTTGAATGTTTATTTAATATGTTTTTATTTATTTTTTTAATACTTTTATTTTTATTTTACAATTATAATTTTAGTTTTTTTAGTCAGCCGAAAAAAGTTTTCTAGAAAACTGTGTCGGGGAAAGGTCACCTGGAAAAAAGTTGGCGAGAAAAAGTCGACCGGAAAAAAAATTGCCGAAATAAGTTGGCCATGTAGACACCTTTTTTTGTTCACTCTAATTGGCCAATGATTTAATCATACCACGTCGCACAGGTCCAAATCCAACATAATTATGCTCACTTGATGATATGCCTCCTGAACTTTAATTAATTAATAACTAAATAAAATATTTTAAATTAATTATTTTTATAAAATTTTATTTAACTGATTTATACATTTAGTAAAATAAAATAATGTTATTTTCTAAATATTTTTAATTTAGAAGATAATAAATTTATTTTTCCGAATAGTAATTTTTAGAGATAATTGATTTATTATATGGAAATTATTATTTAAATTATCCTTTTTGAAAATGAATTCTTCAAAATCAGAAAAAGAAAATTAAAAAAGGTTCTGATATGCCAAAACCTATTTGCAAATTGGGAAATCCAAACTCAAAGCAGTGAAAAAAAAACCCTAAAACGGTTGCAGAACGGATGGGAGAGAAAATAAGGAGAGTGCGCGTACGGAAACAAGGATCCAAACCGTGTGATTACTTGAACACATTTTTTTTAATTTCTCTCGATCTGTTCTGCAGTTCCCCTCAATAAATAGGGACCATCACCAGCCGAATTCATAGCTGGAATATGAGTGAACTCTCTGTAGATCTCTAATCACTCTTCTCCCTTCTGATATTTCAGTTCTTCTCTTTTCCATCCTCTTCTCTCTTCTTTCTCCATCTTCTTCTCTGCAACAATAATTCCCCAAAAACAACCACAATAATAATCTCCAAAAACAACCACAGTGTTAACCAAACAATTAAAAGGCAAAAGGACAATACTAATATTAAAATTCAGGAATAAGGCATTGAAGTTTTGGCATAAAAGGACTTGTAATTGACCATCGTGCGCTAGCTATTTCATATGAGGCCTTAACCTAAATAAAACATGCTTTTTTATATTGGAATATCGATATTTTTGATATTTTTATGAAAAATTATTGGAATTTTGACAGATGGTAGTTCCCGTTAAATTTTTCGTTGTTCGAAACCTCTCTATCTAGGCCCAACTCTGCCAAATAACAAGTATAAGGGAAAGCAAAAGTTGAATCCACAGAGAAATTCTTAAATGGGTTTGTAATTATGACACAATCTCAACAAGCTTATCTACAATGGCGGATTCAAAAATCTTGCATACGATGAGCTATAAGTATAAGCTAGTTTTTACTGAGAATTAGATAAAAGGGGGAGCTTAGTTTAAGCACCCTTACTGTAATAACCCGAAATTATGGGCTATTTTAAATTTTTATTTATGATTTAATTACTTAATTTGATGGGCAAAAGATTCAAACCCGAACTAAAAATCGAGCCCAAACTCTTTACCTTGCTTTGTCAATCTAGGGCCAAAGCCCAAATTAGCCCTTAAGCCCTTAGCCCACACGGTCCAAACCTTTTTTATTTATCCCTTTTAATTAATTTATTTATTTCTATTAATCTAAAAACATATCTATAAAAGATCCTACTTTTATCTTTCCTATTTTCTCTCCTAAATTTTAGCAGATTACCCCAACAACCAAGCATCTATAAAAACCCTCCCTTGCTCGTCAAAACTCACGGCACCATCAAACACCAAACATCAATATTTTTCTATTCCTTCTTTTCTCTTCTACAATTAAAACTTCACATTAAAATCTTGAAGCTCAAAACAAACCTTCCCAAAAAGTTTGAAGCAAGAAACAAAGGGAACAACACCCAACTTGTTCGAGTATCATACACGGCCAAAACATCCACCATCTTCTAATCTTGACCCATCAATTGAGTTAATTAGATGTTTTACCTAATCTGTGAACTAATCAATTATATAATTCATAGAAAAAGTTTAGAATTGCTAGAATTGCATAGAGTTAATTTAGAATTACTATGAACTATTCACTAGTAAAGTTCGAATGATGGTCGAGTTTTACCTAATGTTTTGATGATTGTATTCTAAATCTAACATGATTTTATGCTTGTTCTATGATCTTTGCCATGAATTATGATGAATAAATTGATGAATTATAACTTGCTTGAAAAACCGAATTGTTTATATTCAATCATGAATTTCGAATAATAATTATGTCTCAAGAATCAATCTTTCTATTGTAATCTTGTTCGTAACATGTTGTATTATGAGTTTCTTGAATTAATTTTATTAATTGGTTAAGTTCTTGAATTAAAAATTGCTAATCATGATTAATTGAAGAGGAATAATATTCGAAAATCTTGAATTATTATTAAAGCATGGATTTTTATGAAGATGGTCTAATATAATTATAGTTATTGTTTAGAATTAATTAATTAAATTCTTGAATTATATTTTGTTTATTATTTATCCATGAAATTGTCGTGTGTATTGAGGATTGTGAATTGATATGAGTGTCTAAGTTGTTATTGAGTCTAGAAGTCAAAGTTAGAATGTTTGACCTAAGGTTGACTAAGTGATAAGTTGGGTTGACTTAGAGTCAAAGTTATGAGTTCAAACAAAATAATAATAATATAATAATGAAGGAAAGGAAACAGAGTAAGAGGATATTGTCTTGTTTCGATCTCTGGCTATGAAAGACTTGGTATTTAAGATGGCCGATATACGTGCCACACCTCTCTTTCCTGGGATTTCGAACATCTCAGTTCCAATTACGGTCACCTAGTACTTCCAATTATGGTATACTCTACTGGGTATAAGGAATTGACGACTGGCATACACTGATAATTAGAATTGACGGACAGTTATGCCGATAATTAAGGAATTGACGGCCGATATGAGCACCATATAAAATACATAATAAATGTTGAGAAAAGATGATGATGAATTTGAGCTAATGAAAGATAATGTTAATAATAATAGAACAATGGAGTGCTATAGTTGTATGTTGAAGTCGGAACAGTGGAACAATGAAGTACATTTGTCGTACGTTGAAGTTGGACCATTGGAATGGTGGAGTACAACTATTGTACGTTGAAGTTGGACCAATGGAAGATAATTTAAAGGATAAATGGAACAATGGAGTGCAATAGCCGTATGTTAAAGTTGAACCAATGGAACGATGAAGCACATTTGTCGTGCGTTGAAGTTGAACCATTGGAACGATGGAGTGCGATTGTTGTACGTTGAAGTTGGACCGATGAAAGATAATGAATTGATTAATGAAAGATGAGTTGTCACAGTCTATGGAGTCTAGAGTCTTGAGGTGACCCTAGCTATAGCATATGGTTTGGTTATGTTATGTGTTCCGCTGCGTATCTGATTGGGTGACGTTTTCTATTGACTTGTGAATATGAATGTGTTAACCATGCTGACATTATGAATTGATTGTGCTATGTTCTGTCTATTATATATTTTGTTGCGTTCTACGATTACGTAGAACATTCTAATTACTCCTCACTGACTGTGGACCCCCCATTCCTTTTCAGGTAGTGAAGTTGAGTAATCTGGGTTACAACGTTGGTTGGGTCTCATGAGCGAGCAAGCGTAGCAGTATTAGCTACCCTTATTAGTAGACTTAGCCTTGTTAATGAATTTTAGTAGCTTGTGTTAGAACTTTAGTATTTTGAGTCACTTTTTGGACATATTCTAATTTTGGTTTAATTAATTTGGATTAATATAAGTATTAAGTTTAGAGCTTCCGCTGTTTACTTTTAAGATTTGTGATATAAGTTTCAACCCTTAATGATTCGTATTGTTGTTTTCTTCGAAAACAACGTTGCTAAAATACGGGTCGTTACACTTACCTTGGTATTTGTAGTCTTTTTTTGGGTACTTGTCACTCGTTTTTTCAATCGTACTTACTTTTGGTATTGTTCGTGCTAAGTATAACATTTTCCGACACAATTGAGATTGATGTTGGAGAGAATGTGTGGTAAGCCCAGGTGTGTGAAAGAATGTGCTAAAGTTAGAGAGATAGGCAAGGTTTAGTAGTTCACTTTTGCCACATTTTTTGTATATTTTATTAATATTACATGCTCATTTGGGTCTAGGTAGAGGAAGATAAACTTGTATCCAGCAAATAATAAGTGAACTAGTGTGTTAGCCCGCGAGTAGCCTTGAATGTTAAAACATATAACCTCTCATATCACTTATTGAATAAATGAAAGCAATATATAATGATATATGAACATTTGAAGCACTAATAAAAATTGGATGAGATGATAATTGCATGACCTTTATTTGTAAGAGGTAAGAAGTTTGAATGTTGCTCTATACATAATCTATACCTATTAAATTAAAACACACCCGGCCAAAATATAAAAATGAGAAATGTGATTGTTCCTGTTCTAGAACTTCTGTTGAATAGTCAACGATCTTTGGTGTGTGACGTGTACTCTGGACGCTCCCTTGATGAGGCTGTAACCTGCAAAACGAGCAGAGATTGCTACCCCGGGGGGTGGAACCCGGGAACGCCCCTCCGATGCCTAAGTCAGATGCCGGAGGTAAGGAGTCAGAGTAATGTAATTGTGAATTATGAATTGCGTACCTGGAAAGGTGACAGGATTGATCCTTATATAGGCGTAGATTACCCAGTTAGGGCTCCTACTAGGCCGGTTAGGCTAGCGTATGGGCCGAGCCCATGGAGACTTGGTCAAAACTTGACATGTGGCAGCTCTTTATTGGCCAGAGAGCATCAGGCGTACACCTAGCCCTAACGGAATTAGGCCTAGGATTCGGACTTACCAATACGGGCTTGACTTCTTGGGCCGATAACTCTGGGCTGGCAGCTCTAGGCCGGCGGCTATAGGCTGGTAGCTCTAGGTCGGCGGCTACAGGCTGGCAGCTCTAGGCCGGCGGCTACGGGCTGGCAGCTCTAGGCCGGCGGCTACAGGCTGGCAGCTCTAGGCTGGCCGCTCTAGGTTGGCAGCTCTAGGCTGGCAGCTTTAGGCTGGCCAAGAATGCCAAGTTAGATGACACGTGGCGTCATCCTAGTTGTTGTAGAACATCTGATGTGGACCTAGCCCTATCAGAATCGGGCCTAGGATTTTGGGTCCACTAATACGGGTTTGACCTCTTGGGCAGGCCCGGAACAATTAGCCCTACGCTTGACGTGGAACGGGAAACTTTGGACGTTGGATGTCGAGTGGAACATTCTCAGAAAAACAAAGCTCTGAAACCCGTGCGTCCTTATGAAGACCTCGATGAGGGCACCCTCGATGGGAAGACCCCCGACCACCATGCTCCTGAGGGTTTCCACCCTATCCTCGATAGATATTGCCAAGCAGGAATGGTGCGAAGACTCGATCGAGGAAAACTCGATCGACCTGTTCTAAGGACCGCTTCTTCACCCTCGATGACCTAGCATATGGGAAGTCCCAAAAAGGCTCGATGAACTCTTATCCAGATGGATCCTTCGATCGAGGTAACCGCGATCGAGGGACGGATCGTGTGCTGGGGATTATAGCGCCTTGTATCAGAACCCTGGTGGTGTATGCCTCCATGGATCCCCAATAAATACCGCGACAGGGTTCCCAAAGAGGAAAACTCGAGGATAAGAGGGGAGAACTTTGATCCAGGTGACCAATTTCCTAAGCCCCATGGGAGCTTCCAAAGAGCCTCGATGAGGGGAAACTTGTGGTGATTCACCTATTAAGCACAAACCTCGATCCATCAAGCCCAAAGAGGTCCCCTGAAAACCTCGATGAGGACCTGTGTGGGGGGGGGGAATCCTCGATGGACGCAGCCAACATGCCTCATTGGTACTTTCCCCCCTATTGAATGTTTGCCTGAATTTTCGAAGTGTTGGCATCCATCTCTGCTACCGCGATCGTTGTCCCCGTCGGTCGCGGTAAAAACGTTGACAGGGAGACCTCATAAAACCTCGATGAGATCTCCAAGGCAGATACCTCTTTTGACGCGATGATACCCCCTTACCGCGATGGGGGTAATACACTTCATGACAAGGACTTATCATTGAACCTTATGAAAATTTGGTTAAGTGTATTTTGCCGATTCCCCTTATTTGCCTCGATGATACCTTTACCTCGACGGTAAGGGTGTATCCATGAAAGGTGATGACTGAAATTGGTGGCCAATGAATCTCCCTATTCACCTCGATAAGCTCTCCTACCTCGAACGAGTTGAGTCACACCATGCTGGATGGAGCTTTGGCCTAGGGTGGCCAACCTTCAGGGGCTAATGAGTCCCAAGGCATGGTTGGCACCTGTCCAGCCTTCCACCTTCTTCGGTGGTGCCTGTGTGGAGCAGGGCCTATTAATGATCCTTTGATGTTTTTCAAAGACAAGGGGCTAATGAGCCCCAGGTTTGGTTCTCCATCTACCTCGATGGATGCCCACCTTGAGTGGGGCTTTGGCCTAAGGTGATCAACTGATATCTGAGTGCTAATGAGCCCCAGGATATGGGTGATACCTGTCCAGCCTCCCATCTGCCTTGATGGGTGCCTACCTTGAGCAGGGCTTAACCGTCAGCCTCAGGAGCTTTCTCCAGAGCCAAGGGCTAATCAGCCCCAATGACTTGGAGTGCCTGTCCAGTCACCCCGTTTCCCTCGATGAGGGCCTATGCAGAATAGGGCTTTTTGTCGTAGAGAGTTTGACCAAAAGTCAACGAATTAGTGAATACTGTTCATCTCTTGAACTCATAATTTGATGTCGTTTTGTCAGATTTTTTTTTTTTTTTTTTTTTACCGTGATGAGGTAAAAACCCTTTTACTTTCTTTACCTCCTATAAATTGGTAAATCCTTAATCATTTTTCACCAATCATTTTCTCTCTCTTCAAATCTTCTCTCTCTAAAGTTCTAGCTTTCCTCGTTGGTCTTCTTTCTGTCTCAGTTTAGGAAGCTTCAAAGTAGCTTCCCTATCGAGGTAACAGTCTTCTCCTTTGTATTTAATTCAATAAGTGAGTCCTTGTCCTGTCTAGTAGCTTTCTTTTTTATTTGCTTGTCTTCAATAACTTAAGCATTAGACATGTCAAGTACTCCGCCCCTTCTTCCCCTAGAATGCACTGGGATCCTTCGGGTCGAGGGCGATGAAGGGATTGAGTCCCAAAACATCCCTGAGACCATCCCCCTACTATCTGACTCGGATGGGTCAGTGTCAGGGGGAGAAGAGGTAGAAATCCCCTATCCTTGGGAACCATCAGTAGCACACCCTAACATATATCACTCTATTTATGAAAAACGTGTAGGTATATTAAACATGAACCTCGATGGTCCATCTACCTCAGGCCAAGAGGAGAATGAAAACCTTGTTTACCCAGAAATTCCTCCTGAGAGAGGCCCAAAGTACTTCTTTATTTCCTCCACTTTCAACCATCGTCTAAAGCGAGACATTCGCTCCTTTGCTGCCCAATTTCATTTCCCTGAGTCTCATGTCGTTGTTCGACCCATCAACCTCCAAACAGTTCGTTCCCCCCCTGACGGATGTGTAGCTGTTTATAAACTAGCAATGGTCAGGGGGGTTAGATTTCCTTTGCACGATTTTGTTGTAAAGCTACTGTGTGAATATAACTTGTCCTTAGCCTCTTTGGTGCCTAACTCTTGGGCCACCATTAACTCCTTCATTGGCATATGCAATATGCTTAGAATCCCCCCAACCCATCGCCTTTGGAAAAACTTAACTAAGTTGGTGGAGAGCCGTAGCGTAGATCATGGGAAGGGTTGGTATAGCTTCAAAACCAGGAGGGGCTATAGGTTCGTAAATAATGTGCCAACCAACCAAGAGGGATTTAGGCACGAATTTTTCTTTGTCTTCACTAGTGAAGGGTGGAAAATTCCCAGGGTGGTGGAAGATGAGCCAAACTTCCATCTAAACCGCCAAGTGCCGCAAATGTCTGCTGAGGAAGCAGTGGTGGCCGTATACTGTGAGCTCGATGCGAGGGAGGAGAAAGGGAGGACAGTGATGGTCCCCTTTAACTGGCTTCCTAGCACTGACGACTTGAAGCAAGACTTCTTTTTGTCTGTTATGGGGCTAAACCCAGCATATCCCGAGGGTAGGGGCACCTGACTATTAAGCATTGATTTCCTCATTTAGATTGCTTATGATTATTCTAACTCATCTTTTGTTGCAAGGCTAGCACGTGACAAACTTGATCCAGCGATGGCTTCCCGCATGAGTGCTGCTGCTATTAAAGCTCGATTAGTAAAAGGAAAAATCGAGTCAAAAGAAGAATCCATCCCTCTTCCTCCTGAGGTAACTATTAACCTCGATAGCATCTTAGTTGCCCCCTTGTTTTGGCACGATGATGACTTACCTTTGATGTGACAGGATCCTAAGCATAAGAAGAAGCCCTCTGCTGGTGGGTCTTCGCGTATAAAAAGGGCTAGGGATCACAATCCCTTTGCTGAGGGGCCCAAGGAGAAGAAGAATAGAGAAAAAGAGGTAGAGCTACCTCAGTCGCCCCTGTTTGGTGAGGGTTTGTTTCAAAAGGACGCGGCGACTGAAGTTGCTCTTACGGATGCTGGGAAGGTCCTCAGGCCTACCTCTTCTAGGGAGACCCCTGCTGGGGCGGACAGGGACTTCACAGCCCTGACTCAGAAGGAACGCAACCGCCGCCTCAATACTGTGTTTAGGGCGATGTACTCTCCGTCAGACGAGGAGTACATTATGACAGGCGACAGGGAGGAGGTCTTCAATGATCTCCATAATGCTTGGATGGACGTAAGTGTTCGAATCTCGACTTATTTTTTTTTTTGTAAAATACATGACTAACGGTTGCTTTGGACAGATGTCCATTAGGATGCACTGTGCATCCAAATATATGCTGAACTACAAGGACCAGGGTCCTACT
The DNA here is from genome assembly GCA_951394345.1 of Salicornia ramosissima. Classification (NCBI taxonomy): domain Eukaryota; kingdom Viridiplantae; phylum Streptophyta; class Magnoliopsida; order Caryophyllales; family Amaranthaceae; genus Salicornia; species Salicornia ramosissima. The sequence continues at coordinate 14,862,110 of OX596235.1, forward strand.
GCTGCTGATGTAGAGAAGCTGGAGGCAGCTCTGGAGAGGGAGAAAGAGGAACACAAAGCCTCCAAGAAGTCCTTGGGGGAGCAGTTAGATACTGCCAGGAATGACCTCTCCACTGCCCATGCTTCAATCGCGGACCTGGAGGCAAAGCTGAGCACTGCCCACTCCAACTTGGAGGCTTCCAACCAGGCCAAAGACAAAGCGACCGAGGACTTGGCAAAAGCCAAGAAAAGCTTGAAAAAAGCTTATAAGGCTCGAGATCAAGCCCTCGAGTCGATGAAAAATAATGAACAGGCTCTGGTCAACAAATGGCTGAACTCTGAGCAGGGTGAGAGGTACAAAGCAGACCTTCACCTGGATGGGGCTGCTGAGGGTGGAGGCGTCCTTATTGCTGATACCCTTGGTAGGGCTAGACGGGTGATGGATGAATTAGTACCGGGGTTCTGGGAGTCCTTTGAGTCCAGGTACAACCAACTGGAACTGGAGGATGAGGACGTCCAAGAGCCCTCTACACATGCTGCCCCTCCCCAGCCAGAACAAAAACCCAACCTTCTATCCGCGAGTTCAAGCGAGGGAGGCGACCTCGAGAGTGTGGTGGGCAGAAGCGATGGTCGGCGTCCACAGCAGTAGCAGCTCCAACAACAACAGCCCATCCGACAACATCCCCCTCATTCAAAGGACCCTAACCAGCTCTTAGAAGAGCTGAATATTGTTGTAGATTAGAATTTTTCTTCTTTTTGTGTAGTTTGTAATAGGACAAACGTATATATACAAACAACTTTTTGACTAAGTATTTGCTTTTCTTTATTGCTTTATTGTTTTTCATGTTGTTATTCCTTGCTCGATCATGCCCGGTAAGGGAGGCAATTAGCATTTGATCATTGCACAAAAAAAACTCGATGAACCATCAATTAATCTAAGAGAATGTCAATTAAACTCGACCCTGTTTGGGCTTTATCGATAGAAAAAGATAATATTTATGGAATGTCGAAACCCCCTGCTAGTGACTCATTGAAAACAAAAATTCAAACTTGATGCCTGCTACAAAGCAACTCCCTGCTAGGGATATATTGAATGAAGAATCCAAGCTCAATGCTTGTTACAAAGCAATTCCCTGCTAGGGATTTATTTGAAAGTGAAAACACGATGAAAAGAAAAGCTAAGTGTAGAATTTCCTTAGATGATCGGCATGCCAAGGCCTTGGCAATGGATTTCCTTCTTGGTTGACGAGCCTGAATGTGCCTGGCCTTATCATTGCTTGGACTCGATAGGGTCCTTCCCAGTTGGGACTTAATTTACCTCGAAGAGCAGTCTTCCCTGTGGCCTCGATCTTCCTCAACACCCAATCTCCAATTGCTATTGTCCGAGGTGACACTTTGCGGTTGAACTGCCTTGACATCTTTTGTTTGTAGGCAATCGACTTTAGCAGGGCGTCTCCTCTTGTCTCTGGCAGTAGGTCTAAGTTGATTGCCTTCTCTTCTTCATTCTGATTGTGATCGTAGAAGGTGATCCTTGGTGAAGGTATCCCTACCTCGACAGGCAGCACAGCCTCACTTCCGTAAACTAGTGAGAATGGGGTGTGTCCAGTTGCCTCCTTGGCCGTTGTCCTAGCTGACCATAGGATTCCTGGAAGTTCATCCACCCAAGACCCCTTGACTGCCTCTATTTTCTTTTTGATGCCTTGCAATATGACCTTGTTGGCTGCTTCAGCTTGACCGTTTGATTGGGGCCTTGCCACGGAGGTAAACCTGGTTTGTATATCAAATTGAGCACAATAGGCCTTGGTTGGTCCACTCTCAAATTGCCTGCCATTATCTGAAACCAACATCCTTGGGATGCCAAATCTGGTTATGATGTTTTTCCAGATGAACTCCTGGATCTGCTTATCAGAAATTCTCGATAGGGGCTCTGCCTCGACCCATTTGGTGAAATAGTCGATTCCTACAATGAGAAATTTCTTCTGTCCCACGGCAGGGGGAAAAGGCCCGAGTAGGTCCATTCCCCATCTGTCAAAAGGTAGGACTGCTTGAACAACCGTTAAAGTACTCGACGGTTGCCTTGGAATGGGAGCATGAGTTTGACACTGCACACATTTCTTGACAAGCTCGATAGCATCTTTCTTGAGAGTGGGCCAGTAATATCCGGCTCGAAGGGCTTTTCCCGCGACCGTCCTTGCCCCTTGGTGGTTGCTGCAACATCCTTCATGAATCTCTCTTAGAATGTAATCTCCCTCTTCAGGGCTCACACATTTTAGCAGGGGATGTGTATATGACAATTTGTAGAGTTCCCCGTCATGCAAAGTGAACCATTTGGACTTCCTCTTGACTTCCTCAGCCTCTTTATCATCTATTGGAAGAGCCCCATGTTTCAGGTAGTGAATGATGGCGTCCTTCCACGTTTCTCCTCGAGTTAGAGTGTTTACATCAGACTCGTTGATACTTGGCTCTTTCAAGACTTGCCACTGAATAACTCGTGGCTCTTCTCCTTCTGCCGAACTTGCTAGCCTCGATAGAGCATCAGCTTGCTGGTTTATTGATCGAGGGATATGTTTAATGTTGAAAGATTCCAGCCTTGTAGTGAGTGTTTTCAACTTTTGAAGGTACATCTTCATGCTGTCTTCTTTTGCTTCAAATTCTCCTTTGAATTGCCCTACAACCAATTGTGAGTCAGCCTGGGCTCTTACATGCCTTGCTCCAGCAGCTATGCACATCTGAATTCCTAGGATGAGGGCTTCGTACTCTGCCTCATTGTTTGAGGCTGTAAAGCTGAATTTGATGGCATATTCTAGTCTATCGCCGTTGTCAGTCTTGATCAGTATCCCTGCTCCTCCTCCGTTCTGTGTGGCAGATCCATCAGTAGAGAACTCCCAAATTTTGGAGCTATCTGGATCTGGGGAGCTTGGCCTGTTAGTAAACTCCACAATGAAATCAGCCAATGCCTGGGCTTTGATGGCTCGACGAGGTTCATACTCTAACCCAAAGTCTGACAATTGGTTTGCCCACTCAGTTATGCAGTTTGAATGATTCTTTCCCTCGATGATCTTTCTTATTGGTTGTCCGGTTAGGACTTTGATTGGATGTGCTTGAAAATATGGCCTCAGCTTTCGACTGGCCATGACCAAGGCAAAGATCAACTTCTCAGTCTCTGTATATCTGAACTCTGCCCCTCGAAACGCATGACTGATGAAGTAAACCAGGTGTTGTTGTCTCTCTCTCTCAGCGACTAGCACTGCACTCAGGGCATATTCAGATATGGCTAAGTATATATAAAGTGTCTCTCCGTGCAAAGGTGAGACAAGCTTTGGAACACCGGCAAGGTATTGTTTGAGCTGTATAAAAGCGTTTTCAGCTTCGTCGTCCCATTTGAACGTTGATCTTTTTAGCACTTGAAAGAAGGCTAGGCTCTTATCAGCAGATCGGGATAAGAAACGACCCAACGCCGCCATGCACCCTGTTAATCTTTGGACCTCATTGACTGTCCTTGGGGATTGCATATTGATGACGGCTTGTATTTTGTCTGGGTTGGCTTCTATGCCCCGTTCATCGACCAGAAAACCAAGACACTTGCCCCCTTTTACTCCAAAAACACATTTCCTGGGGTTAAGCTTCATACCATATTTCCTTAAAGTCGATAGTGTTTCTCTGATGTCTTTAGGGTGGTCTTCTGCTTGCTTACTCTTGATTATCATATCATCCACATAAACTTTCATATTTCGCCCTATTTACTAGTTTCTGATAGGTTGCTCTAACGTTCTTGAGACCAAAAGGCATCACACGATAGCAGTAGACTCCCTGATGAGTGATGAAGGCAGTGTGAGCTTGGTCCTTTTCTGCCATCGGTATTTGGTGGTAGCCGGCATTGGCGTCCATAAAGCTAAACATTGCATGTCCCGCGGTAGAGTCGACTAGGCTGTCGATTTTTGGTAGAGGATAGTCATCCTTGGGACAGGCCTTATTGAGATCAGTAAAATCAACGCACATTCTCCAAGTGCCATTTGGCTTTTTGACCAACACTACATTGGCCAACCAATCAGAGTATTGGCACTCTTTGATGAAACCGTGCTCCAGTAACTTTTTTACCTCGGCAGCGGCTGCTTTATTTCTTTCTTCGCTTTGCCTACGCAACTTCTGTTTTACTCCTTTGATTCCTTCTTTAATATGTAATTCATGGCACATTACTGAAGGGTCAATACCGGGCATTTCTGAGACATCAAAAGCAAAGACGTCGCGGAACTCTCTGAGCAGCTGAACAATTGACCCCTTCATTGTGGAGTCCATATCAATGCATGTTTTAACTGTGTGCGCAGGATTGTCATCGATGAGGATTTCTTCATGACCCTCGATAGGTCGAGGTCGAGCGTATTGTTTGCTATCTTCAGCTAGAAATACGTCTTCAGAAGGCTCGACTGACTCCTTTCTTTTGTGTCCTACCTCGACCGATGGTGATGCTGTCTTGATGCTGTTGATGTAGCACTGCTTGGCAGTTCTCTGATCACCATACAACTTCCCAACTTCCCCTTTATCTGTCTCATATTGCAACAAGAGCTGATATGTGGAGATGGCAGCTTTTATCTGATTGAGCAGTGGACGTCCAAGTATGATGTTATATGGAAGCTTAACATCAACGACAGTAAAAGAGACTGGCAAGTTACGTCCTTCACCTTTCTCGCCAATCCTGACTGGGAGCTTGATGATCCCCAGAGGGAAAATGGGCCCACCTCCGAAGCCAAACAAGGGTTTTTCCAATGGGGTTAGATCAACTACCCCATATTTTAGCTGTTGTAAACAATCCAGAGTTATTATATCGGCGGAGCTTCCGCTGTCCACTAGTACTCTCTTCACCCTTGAGTTTGCTACTTTTACCTCGACCACTAGGGGGTCGTTGTGAGGAAAGCAGGTGGGTCGAAGAGGAGATGTGTTGAATACCATGGTTGGTCCTGATGGGGGTTGCTCGACCCTTCCCTCAGTGATTTGGAATGTCGAATTCCTGAGATTTCTCTTGAGCGCTTTATTCGAGGGGGCTTCTACCGAGAACCCACCCGCGATGACATTGATCAAGTTATCAGTGTCGTTGCTATCAGCGCGTTTTTGTTTCTTAGCCCCTTTGTCCTCTGCCATGTAGGGGTTGAGTTTACCCTGGTCTGCCAATTTACCCAGTGCTTTCTTCAACTCCCTACACTCCTTTGTGGTATGCCCACACTCGTGGTGGTATTCACACCAGAGTTTTGGATTCCTCCTATTTATAGAGGTTCGTACTGGGGTTGGTTTTGGGAGGATATTCTGATCTTTGATATCCAAGAAAATCTCTCTCCTGTTGGTATTGAACCTGGAATCTTCCCCCTCATCTCGAGTGTCCTTTTTAGAGGGAGGCACCCTGCTAGGGCCACTCCTCTGGGGCTCTTTCCTCTTATTGTCCTTCTTATCAGACTTTTCCACCGGGTTGTTGATATCGGACGCTTGGACGTATTTGCGTGCCCTGTTCATTGCGTCGGTATATGAAGATACTTCATTCTCCAGCAAGGAGAACTTAAATTTTCCCCTCTTTAAGCCGGACATGAATGCAGCGTAAGCTACTGAGTCTTCGACGTTCGGTATTTGCAATAATTCAGCGTTAAAACGCTTTAGATAATCTCCTAGGAGCTCATGCTCTCCTTGTTGACAAGCCATAAGATGAATGCTTGTCTTACGTTGTTTCTTTCCGGCCACGAAGTGGCTAAGGAACAATGTTTCCAATGCCGCAAAACTTGCCACCGACCCAGATGGGAGATCCGTAAACCAGGTAAGGGCCAAGCCCTTAAGAGTTGTAGGAAAATATTTACACCAGCTTGCTTCACAACCTGTCTGCACCGCCATCTGGGCTTTATAAGCGGCCATGTGTTCAGCGGGATCAGTCACCTCAGAGAAAGGCTCAATGGTGGGAGCCTTTACCTTTCTGGCGTCGGTTGTGTATAACAATCTCTGGCTGAAGGGAGTTTGGAAGATGACTCCTCCCGTTGGCCGTTCAGGCTCGATGACAAGGGGTTGTCTCTCGTCGTGATCCCGGTTAGGGACTGGAGAGTAGCGTGCCTCTTTACCGCGGGCGGAGGCAGCAACCGGTCTCTGATTCCTTGCGGTAGTGTAGTGAGATCTGTCTGGAAATCGCCGGGGCTGACTGTGACTCACATGCGTCCTCTGATTTGTGACTTCCCTGGCTTTTGAGGCTGTTTGTGCCCGACGTGACTCGATGATAGTGCGGGCGTCTTCACGCCTGGAATTAATAATCCCACGTGCATCACCAGGCCGTAAATCTCTCCGCGATCGTGCCCCTGCTGCCCGGCTAGGGCAGGGGCCCTTGGATGGGTCAGCAACAGGGGATTGAGGCCGCAGTTTCCCAATCATGGCGGGTATACTATCCCGCAGCTCTTGCAAACTTCTTTGAAACCTATCGTTCATCGTTGTTACGATATCCTGAAAGTCTTTCTGTGAAACCATTTTCTCCTCGCGGCGATGACGATCACTTGCCCTGTTGGACGAGTTATCGTCCGTGACATGCACTTCTTGCCGGTTAGGCGAATTTCGGGGATTTTCTTCTGGCTGGTTTGATCGAGATGCCCTCGCTCTAGTGTTAGCCATGACTTTTGTTTCCTGCTGCTCCCCACAGACGGCGCCAATCTGTTCCTGTTCTAGAACTTCTGTTGAATAGTCAACGATCTTTGGTGTGTGACGTGTACTCTGGACGCTCCCTTGATGAGGCTGTAACCTGCAAAATGAACAGAGATTGCTACCCCGGGGGGTGGAACCCGGGAACGCCCCTCCGATGCCTAAGTCAGATGCCGGAGGTAAGGAGTCAGAGTAATGTGATTGTGAATTATGAATTGCGTACCTGGAAAGGTGACAGGATTGATCCTTATATAGGCATAGATTACCCAGTTAGGGCCCCTACTAGGCCGGTTAGGCTAGTATGGGCCGAGCCCATGGAGACTTGGTCAAAACTTGACATGTGGTAGCTCTTTATTGGCCAGAGAGCATCAGGCGTACACCTAGCCCTAACGGAATTAGGCCTAGGATTCAGACTTACCAATACGGGCTTGACTTCTTGGGCCGATAACTCTGGGCTGGCAGCTCTAGGCCGGCGGCTACAGGCTGGCAGCTCTAGGCCGGCGGCTACGGGCTGGCAGCTCTAGGCCGGCGGCTACAGGCTGGCAGCTCTAGGCTGGCCGCTCTAGGTTGGCAGCTCTAGGCTAGCAGCTTTAGGCTGGCCAAGAATGCCAAGTTAGATGACACGTGGCGTCATCCTAGTTGTTGTAGAACATCTGATGTGGACCTAGCCCTATCAGAATCGGGCCTAGGATTTTGGGCCCACTAATACGGGTTTGACCTCTTGGGCAGGCCCGGAACAGTGATATATCAAAAATAATTTTTTTCATGTGTCATCTTTAAATATAAAGGTTCCATTTTCCTCAGCTCCTCTTTTTTTTTTGGTAAGAAATTGTTTTTCTTTCCCAATTACAATTATGATTAATAATTAATTACATTTAATAAAAAAATTCAATTTCTCTCGAATTATGCTATTTTTTTATCTACATCACCAACTTTTTAAGCGTCTCATTTTAAATTTTTTATGTATATGTTTTAATCTTAAAAATATTGAAAATTGATATATTGTCATTTTTTTTATGAATTAGTAAGTCATAATATTAGTTTTCAAAAAACATTATAATGAAAAAATTAGAACATACAATTATTAACCTAATAAGTACAAATAAAGCCCGTGCATTATGCACGGGTCAAAAACCTAATTTCTTTGGTTAAAAAGATGTATCATCTTACCTGGCACATATATTTAGAGAATGCCAAGTGGTCACAACAAGGGCACAAATCATTATTTAAATTGACACTAATCTAAGCTAAGGGGTCAAAGCTAACAGCAAATATCCATAGTATATATCCCAAGTAACCCAAATTTCTAAAATTATAAACACACAATATATATATAAACAAAAACTTTTGTTACATGTAAACTCTTGACCCTAGCGATAGGTACATATCATGTAACAGTCCTAAGAAAGCAATATTATTATCCTAAGAAAACAATAAAACTTACCACCCAGCTAGACTCAACAATATCCTCTATGCTGAAAATGTGATAAGTAGAAATATCAGTCGCCTCTTGCAAAGGCTAGTTTATAATGGTCCAATCCTCCCCATCCTAACTTGATGGTTGAGAGAACCAGCATCACTTGCATTCTTCTCCTTAGCCTTTCACCCTTTCTAGGGGTGATAATGAGCTCGGCCTGTTCGTGAACAATTCTGGCTCGGCTCGGTCAAAGCTTGGTCAAGGCTCGATTCGTTTTAGCTCGGTTCGAGTTCGAGTTCGGCTTGAGACGTTAACGAGCCAAGCTTGAGTTGTGCCAAGCTCGGCTCGAAAAGCTTGTGAATAGGCTCGATTAACTATTTATATATGTAAATTATATATTATGTTATATAAATAAACTTATTTATTCTAGTTATTATATATATTAATAAACTAATAGTCTTATTGTTAAATATTACCCAAAAAAAACAAACATCTTAAAAAAATTTATAATAGAGAACACATATAAACTAAGAATAATATTAGGTGAAACTGTTCGTGAACAGTTCGATAAGGGCTCGGTCAACGATTGGTCAAAGCTCGGCTCGATTATGGCTCGACTCGTCAAAGTTCGAGCTCGGCTCGAGTTCGACTAAATTTAAATGAACACGAGCCGAGCTAAGAAGAGTTCGGGCTCAGCTCACTCGATAATCACCCCTAACCCTTTCCTATGTGGTTTTGAGCCTTAATTAATATAATAAAATCAATTAATCGAACTAAAGAAATAACATAAAATAATTAATCTATTAATGGATTCTAAGAGAATAATTATATATCAAACTAAAAATATTTAAATAAAAGATTTTTGATTTTAGGGATTTAAACTTATGAGAAAGAATTTCAGAGCTAGGGTTCACTATGATTAAATTTATAAAGCAATAAAGAACAATATTCAATCATTATATATAAATAAGTTTTTTATTTGGACACACTTCTTCTCTCGAATCATAATCTACCTCAAAATTTAGATCCTCTAGCAGACTCCCGCATTTATTAAATTAGATTTGTTATGCCTAAAACCTTAACTCTAATTAATATGGAGTTCTTACCTCTCAGCTCACAACGCAATATTACTCATATATTTTCCAAATAAGGTTTTAGATAGGAAATAAAGTTTTACATGAATTAAAGAACAAAGGATTCAATCAAATCATAAACTACTCAGACCTAGATATAAAAACCAAAACACAAATAATGATGAACAATAACGGCCCGTTTGATTGTTGGTAATAAATTGCGGTAATGGTAATGAATTTATAGTGTAATTTTGTTAAGGATGAACCTTATAATCTCCATGGAAAACAAATTTTCATTCCCAAGCTTCAATTTTCTTCTCATTTTTCATTCTCATCCATTACCATTGGGGAGTGTGGTATTTGATGGGAATGGGTATTTGTGAAGAAAATTAGATAAATTGGAGCTAAGGTAGCACCACCATGGGAATGGATTTAGATTTCTCTTCCAAATTTAGTTATAAATTCATTCTCATTACCATGATTTATAACCGGCTACCAAACGGGCCGTAAGGGATTTCCCTCTTTGTGGGATTAGAATGGAAGGGAATAGACTGGATTATAATGGGCTAGAATGGATTAGGCTATGTTCTCTTCATAGGTTTACAATCCAGTTCAATCTATTCTAATCATTCAAATCCAATCTATCCAATCTAATTCATTCCAATCTATTTTCATCCCTTCAATCTATTCTAATTATTTAATTTAAAGTGATTTTTTTATTTATCAAACTCTTGGCAATTAAAAAATAAAATTGACTATCTTTGCATTAATAAAGATACAACTGATCAAAATCAGCAAATACAAGTAGGTTTTGATGTATTATAACATATATGCTACATATTGTAATGTGACTGTTTTGTTAATATCAATGCTACAAATATGAAGTGACAACACTTTCCCAAGAGAAGTAATAATTAACTAATTAAGTAACAACAGAAGTACACTAGAATTAACTTTGAACACTCAATTTTTACCATTTTTTTTTTTTTTTGGAAAATGCTAACTATATATAGCCCTTATGGTTATATTTAAGGCATCAAAAATAAAAATATTTTTCCAATTCAAATATTAAATATACCCGTGATTTTACCTTGCATTTCTAAATTATTACCACTTATGGAAATATATTAAATACTTATCTGTAGCTCTTAGGTTTGTGTTTTTCATTGCCCTTATATATATATATTTTAATTTTTAATAGCAAAAGCATATAAAATGAAATTGTAGATATTTTTTAATGTGAAACCACATTTGGATAATCGCATATTAACATTGAAAAAATTATGTGAAAGAATATAAATAGTGTCAAGATTGCAAATGAGAACAACTAACAAAAAGAATCAGAGGGAGTAATTTTGCCCTGTAAAGGCTAATTCAAATATGCTTTTAATCTATTCTAGTCCAATCCAATCCATACAATTTATTCCAATCCATACAATTTATTCCAATCCAATCAGGGTTGGTTCCCAAGTACGTCCATTTTCCATTATCGCTTTTTCTTTGAACTAACTTTAGTAAAATTAAAAAAAAAAACTCTTTTTTCCATGAACTCTCTTAAATATGTACCTTTGTGCACAACTTTTATTAATTCATCATTACTTTTTTTTTTCTCCTACTCCCTATTATTGTTATTTATGAAGGAGGTGTCCTCGATCAAGTATAGCAATTACTAAATATAAAATAGGATTAATTAAGGATATTATTAATTCGGTTATTTTAGGGGTCGTAGTGTTTTGCTAGAAACCAACTACGGTCTGTAAGCCTATTACATAATGGGTTTGCTGCTAATTATAATCGGATCCTATAAGGTCACACATATAAACACAAGATGGATCAAAGCAAACCAAGCCCAATAAGGGTTTTTAAATGGATGGTTACAGAGAGAAATTAGGGTTATGCAATCTTATAACCTAATTACTACTATATATTAGGCCTTGCATTATGTATGAGATACATAATAATTAGAGTGAAATAAACAACCCTAATATCTCTCATAGCCACACCCCATACAAAGTAAGAGAATGTAAGTTTAATCTTCCTCCTTCCGTACTAGCATACGTGGGGATCTTTCTCGGGTTTGTGGACCAAGCAGAGGAATCACAATTGAGGTTCTTGATCTCCAAAGGAGGATTATCAAAGGCAAAGGAGGACTACACGCATCAAAGGTATATCTAACTTCTATAATGTAATTCGTATTAATTATATGCATGAGATCCTGTTTTTAGATGTTTAGGAAGTGTTCCTGAAATTCCGCTATCACATCTAATATGTTCCTACAGTGGTATCAGTTAGCCTCTTGCGTATAATGATATAATTACAAATTAATTTCATTATTTTTGATGCATATATTGTTAATTTTAATTCAATTAAGGGGAGGAATTGAATTATGGATTGAATAACCTAATTAGAATATGATTTTAATTAATTGGTATTGATTTAATTGCTCAATTAGCATTAACCCTATGAGCCCTGATTAATTTTCGTAAATAATATGTGTTATGAATCCTAATTATTTTTCGTTTTTTTATGTGTTAATTTTATATAATTTGTTCTAATTAATTAATTATGCATAAAAGTGTTGTGTGTGATCAGTGGAGGATTGAATTATATAAATAAGCCCTAAATTAATTAAAATGGAGATTTTATATTAATTTGAATAATTAGGAAAAAAAATTATGTTTAATTATTCCAGTCACAAATTTAGTTTTACAAAATTGTAAAATTAATCAACTCAAAAAAAAAGAAGGGTTTTTGAGTGGGAGCAGCCACGGCTGGGTGGCAGAACCACCTACTCGTGGGCCACGATGGCTGCTCCGGTGGTTGAAGAGGCGGCAAGAAAGTCGGCAGAGGGTGAGCAAGGGCGGCAGTGGCCGGGAAGTGCAGTAGGTGGCAGAACCACCTACTCGCGGGGCCAAATTCTCTGAACTGTTGTTGGGCGTTCTGTCTGGCTGCACTGCTGCAGTAGCCGACTGCATGACTGGCCGGAACCGTGGCTGGGGGTTTCTCCTGGCTGCGGTGGTCGGTTTGGTGGCTGGCTTCCGTGGTTGGCTGGGAAGTGGGCTCCCGTTTCTGCGTGAGATACAAAAAAAAAAGGGAAATTATTTTATTTTGGGTAAAAATTAGTTTTTATTTTTTATTTTTGGGTAAAAATCAGTTTTTATTTTTTATTTTTGGGTAAATTGAGCAATTCCAATTATGGTTATTTGACTAATGTTATGGGATAATTCCATAATTTTTTTTAATTGACTTAAAATTAGGTGGTTATTTAGAGATAAACAAATCTTTGAAACATTAGGATTTTCTTAAAATTAGATATGATTTGATTTTATGATTTCCTTCCAATTTTTTATTTTTTATCTCTTGCCAATATTGAAATATATGATTATATTATTGTTGGCAATCTATAATATGTGATATTATTCTATAACCTTGGAAATATTGAAATATATGATTATATTATTCTTGACAATCTATAATATGTGATATTATACTATAACCTTGCCAATATTGAAATATATGATTATATTATACTTGGCAATTTATAATATGTGATATTATTATGTAGCAATTATATATGTGATATTATTATTGCGGTGACTAGTATGGCCCAACTTAGGATAAAAAATACGGTCTGCATACCGTTGATGTATTTTTTTAATTAAATACGATCTGCGTATCGTTGGTATTTTTGTAAGTTATTTTTTTAAATTTAAATTTCAAAGTAAATGTAAACAATCACTATCCGGAAGATGATCCAAGGTGAATCAAGGATGAGATCCGCGACGAATCAAGGATGAAGCCTATGAAGATATTTTTTCTTTTTTCATAGGATTAGGGGCCATACTAGGATCACATTTTTTTTAATTGCATTTTATGCTTTATTTTAAGTTTGCTTATGTTGCTTTTATTTAGTATGAGTTCCCTAATAAATAAACCAACACAATAGACTTAGGTCCCTAAAAGTAGTATTGAGATATGTTTTCCCAAACAACACCTATAAAACTCTTGATCATTAGTAATAGGTTCCGCCAAAGCGGGGTGTTACATGTCATCTCGAGATTATGGGGTAAATTTGCGAAATTTACAAGTTAATGTTTGGTTTTCCTCAACAAAACTCTTAAAAGACAAAGTTTTGGGTTTTCAAACATAGAGATAGGAATGAGAGTTGTCACCTATCGACCAAGAATTATATGAGATATAATTAGTAAAGATTGTTTACTTACCATAAACATTAGATTTTAATGATAGGGCCAAAGTCCGCATAGAATCTCGTGTTTTAGAATCTTGGTTATCACATTAATTAAAAGGGACAATTTAAATAATTAATGTGATAAGTAGCTTAAAATGTTAAATTAGTTATATGCTACTATGATAAACGTAATTTGAACAAATGATGATTATCTAACTAACATGTGTGTTAAGATGTGCATAAACAAGTTCATAGGTCTTAAGGAAGAACGTTCCTATTGTGATTGAAGATGTATGCAATACAAGTTCCTGGGTTGGAACAAATCAAGAGAAGCTTCTGAGTTAAAGCAACTAAATAAAGAAGTTCAAGCGAAGGATGAAATGGAGAAGTGTTTCTAAACGAGAACTTCAAAGAGAAGATCAACCAAGAAGAACTTGAAGGAGTATTCAAGTATTCAAGGGAGATCAAACAAGAGAAAAGTTTCAATGTGAGAATGCAACTCAAAGAGGTACCAAGTTGAAGCCTTGCAAAGAACATACTTGAAGAAGCACAATCAAGAAAGCAAGCTAAACTGAAGTTCCTATGCAACACGAGTTAAGTTCGTGTAAAGAAACAAACCAAGAGAATGAGAATCAAGATTTCCAGAGTCGGAGCATCTTGAAGGTGAGAAGAAACTAGAAAATTAAGAGTTTAATTTTCTAAGACTTTTGTAAATATGTTGAGTCATGAATCTGACTGGAACACGAGTTAAGTTACAAGTGGAACTTGGGTCTGTCTGTCAAAGGAACTTGAGTCCAGTTCCTACAGGAACACGAGTCCAGTTCCTAGAGGAACTTGTGTCTGTTTGGTCAGTTATGGTAGTCCACGTGTCTAGCATGATTATAGCATAATTTTAGACTGATTTAATTTGGTAAACCACTCAGAATATTGCTGGAGAATGGAGTCCTTAATTTTAGGAAGTTGCAACAAACTATTTTGAATTAATATGTGGTAAACATTTGTTACTTAAAATTTAGGAGCTTAAGTTGGTTTTTCTGATTTAATTGGGCAGCTTCTTTTACTGATTAAAAGAATAATTTATTTTCAGAATTTGTTTTTTAAAATTGGTAAAAATCGGTTATTTGAATAGCTAGAAAATAGGGTTGTTGCAACTAGTTTGTTGGTAGTCAAATTTGGTGGTTATACTACTTTTAAGTGGACTTTAATTCTGAAAATAAAAGCTGTCAAAAGGGTTTGTTAGTTTCCTAAAATCATGGAGTCAAATAAGTGGGGTTTTACGTGAAGTAGTGGGCATGTGTTAAGTTTATGAATTAAGCTCTTCACGATGTAAGTTTATGTCATACCTCACATAGCTATTAAAATCAGTCATGGAGTCCTAAAAATAAGAGTCAATAAGTAGTGGGACGTGGCTGTTAGTTAGTGGGAACATGGGCAGCAATGTAGTGGGCAGTTACAAGTTCCTGACAGCATTTTGAGTGGGTTTAGTGGTGTATTTAGTGGTTTCTTAGGGAGCACGACTTTAAACCTTATAAATACTGTATGGATCACCTATTCTAAGGTGAGCCAGACTTCATTAAAGTGGAGAGCTAAAATGTTACATCATATGTCCACATATTGAGTCGGTTCCACTCAAAGTTCCTATCGTATGTTCCAGATTATGTTCCAAGTTCCAGTCAGATTTTATGTTCAATATATTAGAGTTTTATCTTATCAAGAGTCTGTAATTTTAAGAATAGAGAAGTGAGTTTGAGTGAACTCTTGTAATGGGGAATTTGTAAAGGGTTTGAGAGAATTCATGTAATTGGGGTGAGAATATGAGAAAAGTGTGAGAACAGAGAAGAGAAGAGAAGAGAAGAGAAAGAGAAAAAGAACATAGCATAGAAAGAGAAAGAGAAAGACAAAAGGGAAAAGAACACTAGAATATAGAGAATTGAGAAGTAAGTTCCTAGAGGAACTTACGGGTCCAGTAGAGTATTATTGGTTGTAACTAAGTTATTGCCCTATAGTGAAGTGTTTTAGAGAAATCCCTAGTGGTTCGAGGTTTTATTTCCAGTTAGGCCTTGGAAAGTTTCCTCGCTAAATCTCTCTTGCATCGTTTCTCTTTATTTTGCTTTCATGTTCTTTATTTCCGCAAAAGTTGACTAATAATTTCCATACTACAATTCACCCCCCCTCTTGTAGTAGTTAATCCGAAATAACAATTGGTATCAGAGCAAGTTCCTCCCGGATTCAGGCAACCCTGAGGAGGATGTTCCTGGAAGGATGTTCCTGGAAGGATGAATACGTATAGGAACTCGACCCTACACTGTAATATAACTCAATCCTGCATTACTCTGAGGAACTCACGAGAATACATGTTTTCTTGAAAGGTAAATGTAATTCAGAGTCAAATGCTTATAAGGTCAGTATTTTATCTTTCATATATTATTTATATATTTGCATTGAATTTATCATACTCCATGTATTATTTCTATAAACTTTATTTTTTTTTCAAATCAATTTTGGATGTCAACAAATATGATTTTTTTTATGTTTGAATATCGAACATATTATTTGCAAAATGATTTGAATTTTTTAATTAAAAAAAAAAACAGTTTACAAGATATTTTACAAGGAAAATTATTGGGAAATTCTCAGTGGTATACCCGAGTGATGTGTCCAAGTTATACGCTATTTTTAGAAAGATTTGTTTTCCTTTTTGCTTATTATTTAGATAGTTTACGGATTTTAGAATCCTTTAGGTATTTATAGGGTTTAGGAATTTTGGTTCTTTTTGTACCCCTATTCCCTCGATTATTATGTATTATTAGTTTTAGATTGGTAATGCTTCGATGATTGCCCGGGATTGCGTTTTAGAAGAAAGAGTCAGCTGAAGAGCAACAAGGCTAGGCCCTTTTCGCGAGTCGCGACTATTTCTCGCGAGTCGCGACCTAGCCTTGGGCCTCACCAGAGCAGGACAGGGCAAGCCAGATTTGGGTCAGTAGCTACTCGCGAGTCGCGACTATTTCTCGCGAGTCGCGACCCAGCCTTAGGGTACCTCACCAGAGCAGAGCAGAGCAGAGCATAGCAGGGCAAGGCAGAGCAAAGCAGGGTCAGTAGCTTCTCGCGAGTCGCGAGTTATGGTCGCGACTCGCGACCCCTGTGCGGTGGCTGTTGTTTTGTTCTTCTTCTCTTGCAAGTTGGCTTGTTTCTTTTGTTTTGATTGGTTGAATGTTGAGGCACGTAGGCAAGGCAGTAATAAGTGAGGAGAGAGGTTAAGAAGGGTAAGAACATATCCTATTTTGACACTTAGAATTTTTACACAACTCCTTCCTCTCTACTTAGCTTCTCACCATTTTTGCTCTTTGAATGAGCTTCAAAGCTTTGTGTATTTTGTTTTCCATGAAGCTTGTAGCTTAAACTTTATCTTGGTGAAGATTTATTGAAGCTTCCTCTATTGTATTGTGAGAATTCTACTCTTTATTTATATTTGATTATCACTTGTTTTTCATGTTTGAATATGTTGGTTTGTTGCATAGCTTGCTAGGAGTACTACTAGTATTGTTGTGTTGATGAATTATTGCTAGATTTGTGATTTGCCTTGCTAAGGAAATCCCTTGTCAATTAGTAGCAAGTTAGGGTTTGGTTCGGATGTGCTACATCCTTATTTCTCCTTAAGAATTCAAGTGTGTTGTTATATGTTAAAAGCTTTTTTAACATAAACGATCTTAATGTTCTCTTCTCTTAATGCTATTCTCGGATTGAACTTAGAAGCCGATCTTCTAGGTTGTCTTTGAATAAGGGTTTTGTAGTATTGGAAATTTTACTACTTAGCTAATCATAAGGAGATTAGAAGATTTATTCTTCACATTAGGTAATCAAGATTATAGATTTTGAGTTGTTTCCGATGATCGATACTCTAGTCGAAGTGGATATTAATTGGATCCAAGACCTCCTTCTTTGATTTCTAATTAACCGATTGTTGAACATATTTATTCTAAATCAATTCCTTTTTTTTTTATTGAGTTTTTGAATTAGTTTAATCATTAGCTTAACAAATTTATAAACCCCCTCTTTTTACCATTTTACTTTATTTCATTTTAGTTTAATTCAAGTACATTTAAGTAATCCTAGTTCCCTGTGGATACGAACCTTACTTCCCTGCTACATTTATTTGTATTAGAAAGTAAGAGAATTATATTTGGTTTTGGCGCATACGACAAGGGCCTGCCAAATTTTGGCGCCGTTGCCGGGGAAGTCTGTGTTACTTGTGTAATTGGTATTAAGCTTAAGTGATTTTAGTGCTTTTCTTTGTGTATGGTGCATACCCGTTCTACTAACCAAGAACCTTTGCAGTACGATCCGGATTTGGAATTAACTCTTTTCAGGTTGCGAAGGGAATTTCGAGAGAATTTTCAAGTGTTGCCTTTCTTTCTTGAAAGTGAGGTAGACTCCATGGCTGCACCGGAACATCGAACTTTGAAGGAGCTCACTGCTCCAAACTTGGATCAACAACCCTTGTGCATTACATTTCCGGCTCTTGATCAGGGCACTACATTTGAGTTGAAGTCAGGGTTGATACATTTGCTACCATCCTTTCATGGGTTGAGTCGAGAGGATCCGAACAAGCATTTGTCTGAATTTCATGTTGTCTGCACAAGCATGAAACCTAATGGGGTTACCGAAGAGCAGATAAAGCTGAGGGCATTTCCTTTTTCTTTAAAGGACGGGGCCAAAGATTGGTTGTACTATCTTCCTCCTAATTGCATTTCAACATGGGGTGCGATGAAGAGACGGTTCTTAGAGAAGTTCTTTCCAGCTTCTAAATCATCCACTCTGAAGAAAGAAATCAGTAACATCGAGCAAAGAGGTGATGAGTCTTTCTATGAATACTGGGAAAGGTTTAAAAGATTATGTGCCAGTTGTCCGTATCATGGATATTCAGAGGAAGATCTCATTCTATACTTCTATAACGGTCTTTCTGATGAAGATGTGCGAATGGCCAATGCCGCTAGCGGGGGGTCGTTCACAAATAAGACTCCAGCTTCTGCTCGGGTTCTCATTGAAGAGCTGGCTGATGGCTCTAGGCAGTTCAATGGACGGTCTAACAATGCGAGGCAAAGCGAACGGGGTTCTAGTTCTGGTGTCCTGAAACTTGAGGATCAAATGCAGACTCTAACCTCGATGATGCAAGAACTTATGACGAAAAGCAAAGTTCAACATGTGAAATCTTGTGAGATTTGTGCCTCCGACCATCCTACTGATTCTTGCCCCCATTTACAAGAAGAAGATAGCGAAGTAGTGAATGCTATTGGTTTCCAAGGTCAGGGAGTGCAAAAGAGATATGACCCGTACTCAAATACTTTTAATCCGGGTTGGAAAGACCATCCGAATATGAGGTATGGCAATGCTCAGGGGAACCAGTATCAGCAACAGAATCAAAAATATCCACAACAACATCAATATCAACAACCACAACAACAACCATACAATCGACCCCAACAACCATTTCAGAGGCCTGAAGGCCAAGGTCCGAGTTCTAGCATGTCGACTGAGGACATGATCAATGCCTTGACAAAGAATGTTACTTCCATGCAAGGTAACATGATGCAATTTCAAGAAGAAACTAGATCGAGCATAAAGAACTTGGAAGGCCAAATGAGTCAGATTTCTGGGGCGGTTACAAGATTAGAGGCAAGAGATTCAAGTAAGCTACCATCTCAAACGGAGCTTAATCCTAGGCCTGCTAATGCTAGTGCCATCACATTGAGGAGTGGCAAGGAGATTCAAGGCAATGAAAAGACAATACTTCGAGACCAAGAGCTTGAAACTGAGATCCTAGATCGTGAGCCTGTACCCGATACTGATGTCATACCGCCTCCAAGCGAGGTGAAGAGCAAAAGCCCACAATTTCCTTCATACGAGCCTATTCCACCGTTCCCTGAGGCATTGAAAGACAGAAGGCGATCGGAGAGCAATAAGGACATCTACGAAATCTTTCGTAAGTGTGAGGTAAACATTCCCCTTTTAGATGCTTTGAAACAAATTCCTAGGTATGCAAAATTTTTGAAAGAATTATGCACTGCTAAAAGAAAGCAAAGACTAAAAGGAACTGAAAAAGTAAAAGTTAGCGAACATGTGTCTGCTATGTTCCAGAGTAAACTGCCTCCTAAATGCAGTGATCCTGGAATGTTTACTATACCCTGTACTATAGGTGATACTATGTATCAAAAAGCTATGCTAGACTTAGGGGCTTCGATAAATGTGATTCCATACTCTTTGTTTAAGTCCTTGAAGTTAGGTTCATTACATGAGACAGGTGTAGTTATTCAGTTAGCTGACCGTTCCAATGCTTACCCTAAGGGGATAGTGGAGGACGTGTTGGTTAAAGTAGGGCAATTGATTTTTCCAGCTGACTTTTATGTGATTGAAATGGAACATGACAAGCATGCGGCCCCTATTTTGTTAGGACGACCATTTTTGAAAACTGCTAAGACTAAGATTGATGTGCATAATGGAACTCTTAGTATGGAATTTGATGGAGACAAAATTGAATTTAATATTTACAACTCCATGAAATTCCCTACTGATGATCATTCGTGCTATTCTGTTGATATAATTGATATAGCAGCTCAACATGCTTTTGATTTGGATAATGATGATGATCTTCATGTGGCCTTAGAACATTCTCTTGATGATGATAAAATTGAATATGTTTTGAGCGCTAATTTGCAGGAACTAGTGCAGGTATTAGATGACCATTCCGAACTACCACTTGTTCCTCCTCATTGGGAGCCTATACCACTTACCGTGCCTAGCACAAAGCTTTTGCCATCTGTTTTGCAGGCACCTAATGTGGAATTGAAAGCTTTACCCGATAACTTGAAGTATGCTTTCCTTGGTGAAAAAAATACATTGCCAGTTTTGATTTCAAGTCAACTCACCAAGGAACAGGAGAGTCAGCTCATTGACGTTCTCAAAGAGCACAAAACAGCGATAGGTTGGACGATTGCCGATATCAAAGGCATAAGCCCAACTACTTGTATGCATAGGATCCTGCTTGAGGATGAAGCGAAACCGGTACGACAACCTCAACGCCGGCTCAATCCACCTATGATGGAGGTGGTGAAGGAAGAGATATTAAAAATGCTTCAGGCAGGTATGATTTACCCAATTTCAGATAGCAAGTGGGTGAGTCCCACTCAAGTTGTACCAAAAAAATCTGGGGTAACTGTTGTCGAGAACAAGGCAGGTGATCTTGTCCCCACTCGTGTCCAAAACGGGTGGAGGGTTTGTATTGATTATCGCAGACTGAATGCGGTAACCCGGAAGGATCATTTCCCCCTTCCCTTTATTGATCAAATGGTAGAAAGGCTTGCTGGGCATGCTTTCTACTGTTTCTTAGACGGTTATTCAGGGTACTACCAGGTGACGATTGCACCCGAGGATCAGGAAAAGACCACTTTTACTTGTCCCTTTGGTACATTTGCTTATAGGCGTATGCCTTTTGGCCTGTGCAATGCTCCCGCCACCTTTCAAAGGTGCATGGTAAGTATATTCTCTGAATTTGTTGAACATTTTGTAGAGGTCTTCATGGATGACTTCACTGTCCATGGAGACGCTTTTGATAGTTGTTTACACCACCTGACACTTGTGCTTAAAAGATGTATTGATACTAACCTTGTGTTAAATTCTGAAAAATGTCATTTTATGGTCGAGCAAGGTATTGTGTTGGGTCATGTTGTTTCAGCTAAGGGTATGCAGGTGGACAAAGCTAAGATTGATACTATACAGTCTCTGCCTTACCCTACTAATGTGCGTGATGTGCGTTCTTTTTTAGGACATGCAGGTTTTTATCGCAGGTTTATCAAAGATTTTTCTAAGATAGCTTCTCCGTTGTGCAAGCTATTGCAAAAGGATGTCGAGTTTATAGTAGGGGACGAGTGCCAGAGAGCCTTCGATTCTTTGAAGGGGATGCTCGTCTCAGCCCCGATTATTCAGCCCCCCGATTGGTCTCTTCCCTTTGAGATCATGTGTGATGCCAGTGACTATGCCGTCGGAGCGGTACTAGGTAAAAGGGTGGGGAGAGCACCTCATGCCATATACTACGCCTCGATGACTCTGAATGAAGCTCAACGCAATTATTCGACAACTGAAAAAGAGTTATTGGCGGTGGTTTTTTCTTTAGAAAAATTTCGTTCCTACTTGCTTGGTACAAAAGTTATTGTGTATACTGACCATTCAGCTCTTCGTTACTTGATGACGAAGAAAGACGCCAAGCCGAGATTGATTAGATGGATCTTGCTCTTAAGTGAGTTTGATATTGAGGTGAAAGACAAGAAGGGTACCGAGAACTTGGTTGCTGATCACTTGAGTAGGTTGGTGTCGTTCCATGTCTTGGAATCGAGTTCTGAAAAGGAGCCTATTAGGGATGAATTTCCTGATGAGCGGTTGTTCGCTCTTAGTGACTTGCATCCGTGGTATGCTGATATGGTGAATTACCTTGTCTCGGGTCAGTTTCCGCACCATTTTACAAAGGCCCAACGTGATAAACTTCGAAGTGATTCGAAACATTATGTTTGGGATGACCCGTATTTGTGGAAGCATTGCGTTGACCAAGTGATTCGGAGATGTATTTCAGATAATGAGGTGACTTCTATTCTTACTTTTTGTCACTCATATGCTTGTGGAGGTCACTTTGGGGCCAAAAGAACAGCACGGAAGGTAATGGATTGTGGATTTTATTGGCCTTCGTTGAATAAAGATGCATATTTTTTCTGTAAATCTTGTGATAACTGCCAAAGAGTTGGGAATATATCCCAAAAGAATGAAATGCCGCAAAACTCAATCTTATTCTGTGAGATTTTTGATGTTTGGGGCATGGACTTTATGGGACCTTTTCCAACCTCTTTCGGTTATATGTATATATTGCTTGCTGTGGATTATGTTTCAAAGTGGGTGGAAGCAAAGCCCACTAGAACTAATGATTCGAAAGTGGTTGCAGATTTTATCAAAGCTAACATATTTTCCAGGTTTGGCATTCCAAGAGCTTTGATCAGTGATAAGGGAACTCATTTCTGTAATCGAACCATTGGAGCTTTGCTGAAGAAATACCATGTTACGCATAAGACATCTACTGCGTATCATCCACAGAGCAATGGACAAGCTGAAGTGTCCAACAGAGAGGTGAAATCTATTCTGGAGAAGACAGTCAATCCGAATAGGAAAGACTGGAGTTTGAGGCTCGATGACGCACTATGGGCATACCGCACTGCTTACAAAACCCCTATCGGAATGTCTCCATACCGATTGGTGTTTGGTAAGCCTTGCCATCTTCCGGTCGAGCTCGAGCATAAGGCCTACTGGGCGGTGAAGAGTTTTAACATGAATCTTGATGAAGCTGGTTTGCATCGGAAGTTGCAAATTTCTGAGCTGGAGGAGATAAGGAACGAGTCCTATGAGAATGCCGTGATCTACAAAGCAAAGACAAAGGCATGGCATGACTAAATGATAATGAGAAAGGACTTTGAGGAAGGACAGAAAGTCCTTCTGTTCCAATCACGTCTGAGATTGTTTCCGGGTAAGTTACGGTCACGCTGGGTTGGGCCGTTTGTGGTAAAAAAGGTGTACCCTCATGGGGCAGTGGAGATATCAAGTGAGGCTACTTCAAAGGCATTCAAAGTGAATGGCCAACGCTTGAAAATATATCATGAGGGCTTTCAAGCCGTGAACAATGGAAGTATGAGCTTAGAGGATCCGGTGTATGAGTAAGTTCACCGGAGATGCACCGCCGTGCCAACGACGTTAAATAAATGGGTGTGTCGTGCCAACGACGTTAAATAAATGGAGCTTCTCGGGAGGCAACCCGAGCTTTATTATAGTAATTTTTCTTGATTTTTAGTTAGAACCTTTTAATGTCGTGTGATTTTTGTTTGTTTGTATAGGTTATGGTTTATTAGAGGTTCGAGCAAGAACCCCGTCAAGCGACCTCGGTGAACATGTGAAAAAAAAAAAAAAAAAAAAAAAAAAAACAAAGTGGTGGAGGCAGTGAAGAATCGCGAGTCGCGCGTTACAGTCGCGGGTCGCGACATCATACTGAGGAAAAAACAGTATGTGTGAAGTATGAATTTTGGGCAGAAACGAATCGCGACTCGCGGGGAAAGGTCGCGACGCGCGAGGCACGGTCGCGACTCGCGAGAATTTGTCGCGCCTCGAGACCTTAGGCTACAGCACAATATAACGCCAGATCTGCCAGATTCGCGATTGAATTCTTTCACTCTTCTCACTCGCGAATTCTTCTCTCTTCCTCTCCTTCTTCCTCCTTGCTACAAACCTCCATTAAAACACATTCCAAGCCCTTTTTTCTTTCAATTTCTCCATAAAAAAAAAAAACACTCCCAAACAACTTTTTAACTTCAAAATCAAAAAAAAAAACAACCCCTTTTTCACGAAAATTCTAGGGTTTTCGTATAAACCCTAGAAATTTGGGGATTTTCGTTTTGGCCTTCAATTGGATCCGTTGGGTGCTAATTCTTATTATTTGGAGGCTTTCAACAATTTCTACAACTATATTTGGCACCACATACTCAAATTCATCAAGTTTTGGGTAAATTTCATGATTTTTTTTGTTTTACTTTGATTTGGCTTGAATTTTCATGTGTTCTTGCTATTTCTTAGTTTAATTTTTGAAATTTACCAATTTTTATTGTTGTGGTGCACTTGATTCATTGAATTGTTGATAGAAGTTGAGTTTGTAGTTGATAGTTGTTCGATTATTAAGGTGTTTGGGTTGCTAGTTATTTGGTTGATTGGGTTATTCTAGTTGGTTTTGGTTGATTTCTCTTACTTATTACATATCAATGGCTCCAAGAAAGAGAGTGAGAGGAGAAAGTAGTTCAAGTAGGGGTCCTAGAGTTGACACAATGGGGTTGCAAAACCTTAATCGAGGACAAAGAGAAACTTGGGCGAAACTAACCAAACCCGGTAGGGATGTCTTAGAAACCAAATTTTTACAACCTACAGACCTAGAAGAATTGGGATTAAGGGGTCCGGTGATAAAACTATTGAGTAAAGGGGGATTGGGCGGATTTTTACATTGTCAAGCCCCGACATATATACGGACCACCTTAGAGTTCCTAGCTACCCTAGAGAAAGGGCAAGATGAACAAGGACCATTCATTACCTTCCACCTCCATGATGATGTTCATAAGCTTTACTATCACGAAATCATGGAGGCATTTGGATGGGAGTATGCGGTCGATGATGATTTCCTTTCTGATGGCTTTAACCCGACCTCGTTTTATAGTCTTATTACTCATGGTTTGGTATGGCACGGTCGGGTTAAGAGTTCATCGTTACCCCACCCGGCACTTCGTTTGGTTCACCGATTTCTTTCTATGACCATTTTTTGTCAAGGTGAACCAACGAACTTGCCGAGGTTTGAGCTGAAATGTTTATGGTCATTGACACCATGTGGGTTGGGGTGCCCAGATTGGGTAGGCATTTTTGTGGAAAACTGTTTGGAGTTGGGTAGGAAAGACCGGGGGAAGATTAGTATGGGGGGTATGGTTACCATTTTGGGGAACTATCTAGAGGTACCGTACCCCACTGATGATGAGGGGAGACCATTGTTGGCCCCGTTGGGCTTTGTTGATGATAGAGGACGTCGAACTTCTTATGTCTACTCTATCCATCAATTAGGCAAGTTATCTATGTTGTGGACTTCGCCTCGTAATGGCCGACATGTTTGGCTCTATGGGGCTAAGTCCACAAAATACATAGCATTGCCGCAAGTTCAACGGACCACCATTGCTGACGGCGCGGCCCATGATGATCTCTATCTTGCGCCTGACCCGCAGTATCGGGCGGCAGTTTTACAAGATATGGGACGCGCTCCGGTCGATTTCCCACCTGAGAGAGAAGAGGGTGAGGACGATGAGGTTGAGGATGAGGAAGATGAGGACCATGTCCAGGGTCCGCCACTTTATCCGGGGCAACATGTACCTGCTGATCACGGCATGTGGGCCGACCGGTTTCAGAGGGTAGAGCATCGACTTGATTCGATGCAGGAGCAGATTGACGAGGTTGACGACAACGTGTTTACGATGACATCCATGATTGCGGCCATGAATGCTCATTACGTGTCTCAAAACCCGGGATTTCAAGACCCCTCTGCAGACATCGACTTGAGGGTTCGTCAGCGTCGTGCGGCGCGGGCCGCTAGGAGATCGGGAAACCGTAATTTTGAAGGTCCTTCTGGTTCGTAGTTGACGGGTCTTGGGGTTTTCTCTCCTTCCATTGAGGACAATGTCAGATGCAAGCGTGGGGGAGAGACATCATCACTTGTATATATGTTTTGATTAGTTTTATTTTTAGTTTATTTTAATTTTTTGTTTTTAATTTTTAGTCTTGTACATTTAGTTTCATTTCAAGTATTTTGTATTTAGACCTAGTTTAATTTATTTTAATTTTCAGTAATTTGTAATTTATTTACTTTTTAATTGCACTGTAACATATTTCCTTTGATTTTTATTATTATTAAAAAAAAAAAAATAAAAAAAAAAAAGAAAAAGAAAAAAAAAAAGAAGAAGAAGAAAAAGAAAAAGAAATTATTATTATATTTATAAAAAGAAAATTCCGCTAAGTTGAAAACCCGTAAGGACGGGCAACTTAGGAAAAAAAGAAAAAAAAAAAAAAAAAAAAAAAAAAAAAAAGAAGAAGAAAAAAAAAAAAAAAAAAAAAAAGAAAAAGAAAAAGAAAAAGAAAAAGAAATATGTTGAGTGGGTGAGCGCGTGAGTGGAAAATGTAATGAGAAGCTAGGTTGAAAACCCGAAAAGGGCACCTAGGCAAAATGAGAGAAAAAGAATAGAGAGAACATTTTGATTCCTCATTTATTTTTGATTGGTTTTGTTTCTCGTTTACATTTAACTTGCAACATTTTGGTCCCGTGTGGAATTGCAGGTTTTAAGATAGAAGCATAGAAGAATTTTATTCTATCTTCCTATAGCTTCTTTCTCGGACAGTGAAAGTTTTTATTTTCATTTATTTTTATTTTTACTTTTACTTTTAGTAGTTAGTTATAAATTTTTGTTATGGTAGTTTTAGCTTAGCAAATCGGAGCTTTGTACATTCGTGTTTAACTTGGACTTTTGGTTTTAGACATTGAATTTCTTTAACGTTTAATTTTACTCGAGGTCGAGTAAGGTTTAAGCGTGGGGGAATTTGATGTGTCCAAGTTATACGCTATTTTTAGAAAGATTTGTTTTCCTTTTTGCTTATTATTTAGATAGTTTACGGATTTTAGAATCCTTTAGGTATTTATAGGGTTTAGGAATTTTGGTTCTTTTTGTACCCCTATTCCCTCGATTATTATGTATTATTAGTTTTAGATTGGTAATGCTTCGATGATTGCCCGGGATTGCGTTTTAGAAGAAAGAGTCAGCTGAAGAGCAACAAGGCTAGGCCCTTTTCGCGAGTCGCGACTATTTCTCGCGAGTCGCGACCTAGCCTTGGGCCTCACCAGAGCAGGACAGGGCAAGCCAGATTTGGGTCAGTAGCTACTCGCGAGTCGCGACTATTTCTCGCGAGTCGCGACCCAGCCTTAGGGTACCTCACCAGAGCAGAGCAGAGCAGAGCATAGCAGGGCAAGGCAGAGCAAAGCAGGGTCAGTAGCTTCTCGCGAGTCGCGAGTTATGGTCGCGACTCGCGACCCCTGTGCGGTGGCTGTTGTTTTGTTCTTCTTCTCTTGCAAGTTGGCTTGTTTCTTTTGTTTTGATTGGTTGAATGTTGAGGCACGTAGGCAAGGCAGTAATAAGTGAGGAGAGAGGTTAAGAAGGGTAAGAACATATCCTATTTTGACACTTAGAATTTTTACACAACTCCTTCCTCTCTACTTAGCTTCTCACCATTTTTGCTCTTTGAATGAGCTTCAAAGCTTTGTGTATTTTGTTTTCCATGAAGCTTGTAGCTTAAACTTTATCTTGGTGAAGATTTATTGAAGCTTCCTCTATTGTATTGTGAGAATTCTACTCTTTATTTATATTTGATTATCACTTGTTTTTCATGTTTGAATATGTTGGTTTGTTGCATAGCTTGCTAGGAGTACTACTAGTATTGTTGTGTTGATGAATTATTGCTAGATTTGTGATTTGCCTTGCTAAGGAAATCCCTTGTCAATTAGTAGCAAGTTAGGGTTTGGTTCGGATGTGCTACATCCTTATTTCTCCTTAAGAATTCAAGTGTGTTGTTATATGTTAAAAGCTTTTTTAACATAAACGATCTTAATGTTCTCTTCTCTTAATGCTATTCTCGGATTGAACTTAGAAGCCGATCTTCTAGGTTGTCTTTGAATAAGGGTTTTGTAGTATTGGAAATTTTACTACTTAGCTAATCATAAGGAGATTAGAAGATTTATTCTTCACATTAGGTAATCAAGATTATAGATTTTGAGTTGTTTCCGATGATCGATACTCTAGTCGAAGTGGATATTAATTGGATCCAAGACCTCCTTCTTTGATTTCTAATTAACCGATTGTTGAACATATTTATTCTAAATCAATTCCATTTTTTTTTATTGAGTTTTTGAATTAGTTTAATCATTAGCTTAACAAATTTATAAACCCCCTCTTTTTACCATTTTACTTTATTTCATTTTAGTTTAATTCAAGTACATTTAAGTAATCCTAGTTCCCTGTGGATACGAACCTTACTTCCCTGCTACATTTATTTGTATTAGAAAGTAAGAGAATTATATTTGGTTTTGGCGCATACGACAAGGGCCTGCCACCGAGCTTTTTCGAAATCCCACTGGTATACCCGAGTTTATTTTAATCCCAATGGTATACCTAAAATTACGTCTAATTCCCATCCGTTACATATAGAAGGTATATTCTGTTAAATGTATTGGAATATACCTATTTTAAGGTTAGATTTAACTTTGGTTAACAATTTTTTTAATTTTCTATAAAAAAAAATAAAATTTAAAACTAATAATATCTTAAATTAATGGGTTTTTGCAAAAAAAGATCCGATTGCCCCCAATTTGCGTTTCTGATTTGCATCGATTTGCGCGCATTGATCTACGTGAAAAAAAAAATATTCTGCTCATGATTTTACGGGTCATTTTTATCCTTTCAGGATCTGATTTGAGGTCGGATTTTGCAAAAAATGATTTGAATGCCCCCACTTTGCGTTCCCAATTCGCCTCGTTTTGTGCACATTGATCTACGTGAAAAAATAGTTCGCTGAAGGTTTTACGGGTCATTTTTACCCTTATGGGGTTCGATTTGAGGTCGGGTTTTGCAAAAAATGATCCGATTGTCCCCCAATTTGCGTTCCCGATTCGCCTCGTTTTGGGCGCATTGATTTATGTGAAAAAAATAGCCCGCTCTAGGTTTTACGGGTCATTTTTATCCTTAAGGGTTCCGATAGATTTTACAAAAAATGATCCGATTGCTCCCAATTTGTCGTTGTTTTTCCTTTATTTTGTTTATTTTGTTTTTTTTCCAATTTATTAACCATGGTTAGTGTTTTTAACAATTTTTAAACAAAAAGGTTACTTTTGGGAATTATGTTTAACATTAGGTACACCTATGGGATTAAAAAAAACTCGGGTATACCAGTGGGATTTCCAAAAAGTTCGGGTATACCACTGGGAATTTCCCAAGATTATTTTAGAAAAATACTTTTTACAGACTTGGAACTAAAATTTCCAACAGCTTGGAACTTGATTTTTTTTTTGGCAATATAATGAACGTTTATTATTAAAATTCTTGCCAAAGAATAAGTTGTTCATGCCTTATGAGAATCTTGAATAATATTTTTGTAAATATATGTTGTTCCTTACTAGTAGCATTTATTTTGTGCGTCGAAATTGGTTGAAAAATAAAAATTCGTTAATGTTACTAACAAGAAAGGACTCGAAATTTTTGGTACCAATGTCCAAGAGAAGAAGTTTTTTTTTTCAAGGTTTGAATCATGATTGAAATATATTTATCTAAAAGACAACATTAGAATCATGCAAGAAAAGAGAATAAAAGAATCTGGAATACCCGTTGGAACAAGGTTGAGGAACTCAGCAGATCTTGAAGGAACTTGACAGGCTGAGATGCATAAATCATTACAAGTTCCACTGACAGGTAAGTTCCTTTGAGTCAGAATGAAAACCAACGTATTATATCATATGCAACATGTTGAGAAATAGTCTCTATGATATTTATTTTTTCATAGAAACTTAATTAATACTATGATATGATTTAAATTCTTTTTCTCTTTATTTTAAGTTATGTTATTTACTTTTAAATCATGATAAAATTAATCTCTTCAAGTTTGTGCAAATCTTGCAGGTCAAAGTTAAATGGTTTTTAGGTTTAGCATGTGAGATTTATTTGTGCTAATTGGATAAAGACTAGTTCCATGGATCAAAGGACCTCAACATGTTTCCATTGGAACTGATGGTGAAACTAAGAATATATTGGTTTATGGCACATGAACAAATCAAGACTTATAGAAGTTCTTGTTCTTATTCTTATTGAACTTAGTTTCAATGAACAAAACATAAACTTTATTCCATATTTTTCTAAAAGAATGTTAGAACTATACAGGTGGAACTACATTCTAAGGGAGTATTTTTTTAACTTTATGTTTATTCATCTTTATGCCTTAGTATATTATATATTTCTACTAACCTACTAATCTTGAGATTGCACAAAAGTTTTCTTTGGGTTTTGAATTTCTGAAAACATTTATATACAACCTAAAATGGAAATAACGACTGAAGGGACAACGCCTCATATATTCGTGACATGGCTAATAATGAATTTAAGATTGGTTCGACATATTCCATAGGAACTGATCTAGACCAGAATGATGATTATATGTGAGGAAAAGAAAAAAAAGCATGACAGAGTTCCTACTGAAAAGGAACAATAACATTAGGAACAAGTTCCAACAGAAAATGAAGCTCTAAAAATCTAAAGGAACTCGGACACATTCCAGAAAGTATGAAAGGAACTAGCAGCACCCAGTGAGGAGGAACATCTCGAAATATCTCAACGAGTGTTCTAAACATGTTGAAAGTCAAATAAAATTAATCTCACTAGAGGGTGATGGTGGAGGAACTTTAAATTTTTACAGCAACACAAAAGATTAAATCATTCCATGCAAGGTTGCCAAAAGTGGTTCTACTCTCTTTCTGAGAAGGACACATCTACATGGGAAGACATTGTGCATGCATTCATGACTCGTTACAAGGGGAACATCCAAGCCCAAACCTCAACGAGAGAACTTGAGATCTTGAGGCAAGGTGAGAAAGAAGGGTTCACTGCTTATTTGACAAGATGGAAGCAAGTTGCAGCCCAAATGGTCACTACTCCTGCTGAACCAGAAATGGTCAAGGCCTTCATCTCCAGTCTACAGCCAAAGTACCAAGATCACCTCAAGTACTTAGGCCTTACCACCTTCCAAAAGGTCTATCACGTTGGAGTTGACATAGAGGACGATCTGCTAAAGGGTGATATGTCAAGCTCACCAGAACTCGATGAGCACTAACAGCATCAGCACACCCCATTCATAGTCAAGAGTCAATCAGAGTAGTTTCTTTAGGTTGAGTCGGAGAGTCCCTCCACCTAGACATTTGCATTTCCTTTCTTTCTTTAGAGCCTATGTCATTAGGATTTTTTTTTTGGTATTATTATTATTTTTTTTTATTCCTGAGCCTTGTAATTTCATTTACATTAATAAATTTTTTTTTTAATTTTTTTTTTAGCCTTCACTTTTAATTTGTGCTTTAAACTCTAACATAATTCATGACCTCAAATTTTCATAATCAATAAAATTGAGCATAATAAATGGACATTGCCCAAGATGCCTTCTTTTCTTGAACTCCACAAAAAATTATCAATCCTTTCCCAATACCTGTATTCATTCAACCCCTTGCAGCCCTTTGAGCCTTAAACACAAACAAGCCTACTTCCCTTCCTTACCCACATCTACTTCACCCATGGGATCAAGAGGTGCGTAAGAAAAGACATGTGCCAAAAACAAAACAAAGATAAAACCAATAAAATAAAATTCCTACTCGACATGCAACAAGCAAAATTTTGAAAATCGAGTCAAATTTTCATACTCAAACACAATCAAAGTCAAAGTCCAAAAAAAAAAAAAAAAAAAAAAAAAAAAAAAAAAGACAAACAAAAGTCAAGGCACATCTACGCATCATCGGGGGGCAACATTTGGGGACTTTGAGCCTTCTTTCCTTTTTCCTTCTTAACCCTCAACCCTAGCCAAATATTACAACCACAAAAGCCCTCTCACATGAGTCATTGTCCAAACAATCAGCAAGAACTACGATGGTCTGATTCCATAAGGATACGTAGGAAGCCTCTTCTCGAGGTTCGACCCAATTAATATATGGATTTTTGAGGTCCACTCATTCAATTAACTTGGGGTTTTAAGCACGAATTCTTAGTTCACCACCCGTCATAGGCTCGAGTTTGAACCAACATTAATTCAGCCAACCACATCAATTCCCTACATCATCACCCTTCAGTCACAAATTTTTAGCCTTTTTTTCTTGCACCTACAGACTTTCTCTTTTCCACACCTTGGGGGCTTTCTCTGACTCTTC
The DNA here is from genome assembly GCA_951394345.1 of Salicornia ramosissima. Taxonomy (NCBI): domain Eukaryota; kingdom Viridiplantae; phylum Streptophyta; class Magnoliopsida; order Caryophyllales; family Amaranthaceae; genus Salicornia; species Salicornia ramosissima. Next base: position 14,894,028 of record OX596235.1, read on the forward strand.
TTAAGCTCATAGCTTTGATTTGACTCTTGTGTTCTTCTATTAGGGCGCCGCATAGCTTCATCAATTGGGCAATCCATATCCTCTCAGGAAATCTAACTCAAGTTCATGACTTGAGCTAGCCTCTTTTCTCAATGCTTTGTCCTTTTCATACAATACACAAAATAGCTTTAAAAAATGATATTTCATCCATCCTTACTCGGCCTAAAGACTGGGGGCTTATCTATCCATCTACTCCACCGCAAACCTGAGATTCAAAAAAAGCCTTATCCATCATCTCTCATTCATGCTACCCTACCTATTCAGCTACTTCACCACAAATATAGTCTTCCCCTCGGGTTAGGTGCTTGCTTATGATCGAAGGCTCTGTTTTTTGATTGATTGGGGGGCTTAAGACCGCTCCATCCCCATTTTAAGGAATAACTATACTATTGGCCGATCCCCTTGATCATTCATTTCCTTGTCATACATAACATATTATTCCACATGCACCACATTTCACGAACACCAATCACATCATGCATCCTGCACCACAAGCATATCGGACATCATAATTATTTCATGCATACATTCATAAGCATCATGCATATTGTACATAGGCACATCACAGAGCACAAAGCACACAAGGCTAGAGCTCATCTTTGTTGATTCCCTGAATCGCCATATGCGATTAATATATTGCTTAATTTGTTCATGAACCAATGTATGCCTATATGGCTATATACATTTTTTCCTTGATATCTTTGCTCATGCAGCCCACACATGCTATTGCCTCGCCCCAACCATAATACTTTGACTTTCGTCTTGCGAGAACATTCGTCTCTCCAAACTCAGTCAAAGTGGGGGGCTTCTCATCATACACACACCTCCTTGTACATTTTTTTCAGCCTCAACGGCCTCATCATTTTTTTATGGGTTTATGCTTACCCTAATTTCTCTAAGGGTTTACCCTTAATTCCCCAGCAAGAATACTTTGACCTTCGTCTTGCGAGAACATTCATCTCTCCAGACTCAGTCAAAGTGGGGGCTTCTCATCAGACACCCACATCGTTTTCCTTCACTCACAATCACTTTGCTTACAGGTTTATGCTTACCCTAAGCTTACAATTACTTTATTCATAGGGTTTATGCTTACCCTAAGATCTCAAATATCACTCTAAGGGTTTATGCCTACCCTTAATTTACTTACTTTTCTCATGGGTTTATACTTACCCTAAGTTCACAAGTATCACTCTAAGGGTTTATTCCTACCCTTAATTCACTTACTTTTCTCACGGGTTTATGCTTACCCTAATTCTATAAGGGTTTACCCTTAATTTCCCAGGCAGAATACTTTGACTTTTCGTCTTGCGAGAACATTCGTCTCTCCAGACTCAGTCAAAGTGGGGGCTTCTCATCAGACATATATGTTTCCCTTACACATTTTTCCACCTCAAAGGCATCACTCACAAGCACTTTTCTAACAAGGTTTATGCTTACCCTAATCTTACAAAAATTCCTTTAAGGGTTTTATGCCTACCCTTAGTTCACTTACTTTTCTCAGGGGTTTATACTTACCCTAATCTTACAAATCTTACTTTTAAGGGTTTATGCCTACCCTTAATCCACTGACTTTGCTTACGGGTTTATGCTTACCCTAAGCTTACATATGTTTTTCTAAGGGTCTATACCTACCCTTGATCCACTCACTTTACTTATGGGTTTATGCTTACCCTTATTTCTTCTCTCAAGAGTTTATACTCTTGATTCTTCTCATAAGAGTTTATGCTTACTCTTAACACATCACTTTACCTTCTCCGATGTCAAGAGTTTATACTTACTTTTGATTCCCCTCAGGAGAGTTTATGCTTACTCTTTACACATATTCCTTCCTCATGGGTTTATGCTTACCCTAATCTCTCAAGAGTTTATTCTTACTCTTGTTTTCTTCCTCTAAGAGTTTATGCCTACTCTTAGCACATTATCATTCTCACGGGTTTATGTTAACCCAAACACACATCATACTTTCTCACAAGAGTTTATGCTTACTCTTGACTCGTCACATTTTCTACCAAGAGTTTATGCTTACTCTTGGCACAGAACGGGTTTTTGTCTACCCTAAACATATTTTTTCGCGAGTTTATGCATACTTGCGCACACCTTTTCAAGAGTTTATGCTTACTCTTGATCGATCCCTCCTATACGACTCTTCATTTTCCAAGGGTTTATGCTTACCTAAGGGAATAACTCCGAAGGATCCAAGCATCCGGAGGAACTACCCACTTAATTCATCATCATCCTGAGGATCCAGGCGCTTCTAAGGGATTAAACCGCATGGGGCGCGGTTACAGGTAAAACTAACATCTGTTTTGCAGGTACCGACGTTAAAAAGGGTAACTCAAGGTCGCAGAACGTCTTGAGTTATCCTCCGTCCCAGCAGGAATACTTTGACTTTCGTCTTACGAGTTTATACTTACTCTCCAGACTCAGTCAAAGTGGGGGCTTCTGTAGACACCTAAAAGTGTCTCCCCAATTAAGGGTCCAATGATTGTAATATACCCGTCGTCAATTGGTCCGGATTTCTGAAAAGGTCTGAGAATTGCTTGTGTGTGGCTAGACCCTTTTAACCAAGCCCAAACTTTTTAGCCCAAATAAACCAAAACTAAACTTTACTAAATTTTTAATAATAATAATAATAACAACTAGCTAAATAAAATAATTACTAAACTAATCCACTCAAGATCATCACACCATATATATCTTGTACACAATCTTCTACATCTCATACCATAATCTCTATATCTCCCATATCATTTCTAATCACCCTTCCAACTCATGTAATCTCAACCATATCACACCAAATCACCCATATCATTACCATTACCATTATCCCATCATCATGCTTCCCATATTTATCATCCAATATCTCATCATATCAACCATATCCCATCCATATCTTTCATCAAATCTCATCATATCCCACATAATCATCTCCATATCAAGCTCTTACCTTATTCTATCTCATCACATCCCCCCATATCCTTCTTGATTTTGTTCTTGAACCTTCCAATCCCACTATATATACCTCCTCCCATTTGTTTAATGATATACTAGAAAACCATCATAACATACTAACAAGTCCTATCAAACACCTACACCCTTCTTCCCCAAGCAACAACAGCCACAAAATCAAGAAAAACCAAACACACAACACAAAAAAATCCTCTTGAATTCCCCTCTAAACTACTGCAAATGTAGCAGCAATAACACATAAAAACAACCCTCAAAACAGTCATAAAACGAGCGATTCGAAGGCCTTTGTGAATCCGTTTCGACCACGACGATTTCGGTATAATTTCTGAGGACTCAATCTCTTTATAATCATATATGTATTTGATTTCATAATTCATCTAAGTACTGATCAGTTTATTCATGATTGTAGCAAGTTATATAGTTTAATGTTTTCTTTCATTTTCTCGGTTTTGTTCTGAGCAGTAACTTTGATGAATTTTCCAGAGCTATTGGGAATGAATTATGAGTCGTGTAAATACTCGTTTTGAAACCTGTTATGTCTAGTTTTGCAGAAAAATATTTCAAAAAATTTAAGAAAATTCCTTCTGGTCGTTTTATGGGATTGAACGCAGCCTGGTCATGAACTCGCTGTTCAGATTTTGCATTTCCAGATTTATTTGTCTAACTTTGCCGAATTTTGCAGGACAATTGGGATTGAATTAGGAGTCCTATGAATAGCCTTTTTGAAGCTTATTATGTATACGTTTACTGAAAAATATCAAATAAATTTTATAAAATTTTCTTCTTGACGTTTTCTGGGTTCGAACAGAGGATGGTCTGTTTTGCTGTTTCCAGTTTCGTTTGTCTGACTTTGCTGATTTTTACAGGATTGCTCGAAATGAATTAGTGGTCGTGTGAGTAGCCATTTTGAAGCTTGTTGTGTCTAGTTTTATGGAAAAATATTAGAAAAAATTTGAAAAATACTCTTGTAGGTGATTTTCTGTTCCGAAGCCAGGTTGGTCAGTGCTGATCTGATTGCATATGAGTTGATTTTCTTAGTTTATTTTGTTCTATTTTTGTTAGTTTTTTATTTGATATTATTTGACTTGATTTTATTTCATATGATTTTATTTGGTAACATATTTTTTAATCATGTCACTTGTTATCTTAGTTTATTTTTATTTTTTTTTTATTTCATGATCTCATGTACATATTTTTATTTTATCCCATGTATATATTTTGTAACCTTGGACAATTGTGACATTAGGGACCGTTTAATATGGACTAAATCAAAGTGGTCACCTTAAATTAGTCATAATTGTAATAATTTGAACCCGCCTAGTAAATCGCGCTTTTAAGGACATAATATGGAGATATTTATGTATTCGGGATTAATAATAATTTGACCACAAAAAGAGACCTAGTAGAGACCGCTCACAGGCGGGCGGGCCCAATGCACGATTGGCCCGTAACCTGTCCCCGAACCCATACTCTGGTGCACGACCATATGGGGCCAATTGCTCCCGGCATTGGTATTTCTTCGGTGTCCGTGGACCGTATAAAACGCACGGTGGCGACTCCTACTAGTCCGTATTCATATACGGCGTTAACGAGCATTCAAACCAATACACTCGTGAGACCGTAGGCGGCCGGGTAAAAAACGACCCCTACACATACTCACTTGCCTTAGAGTATTAGAGGTTTCTTAATAAAACAATGGATGCTATGAAACATGAAAATCCTAAGTTGCCAAAGGAACAATGGAAGAAACTTTGATGGAACAAGATAGGTAAGTTCCCACATAAATTTAACCCTCCTTAATATCTTAGAGGGAACAAACCTATACTTGAGCCAACCTTAATTAACCCACTTTACATCACTTAATTATCCTTATTCTCAAAATTTCTTATTTCATTCATATCCTCCCAATACAATTTTATATTTCCCATGTGCTCAAAATTAATAAGTTTTGCCTTTATGGTTCGATGATGCATAAAGAGTTTTCATTAAAAGGTGAATATAAATTAAGGTTTTATGCATAATCTTGCATAAGAAAAGATGTCACCACAATAAATTATGTTTACTACATAGTCATGAGTTAAAAAGTTATTGATGACTCACTGATGTCTTTGTAATATTACCCTTATTGTCCATACTGCTAATTGTTGATTGAAAATAAGTGGAAGCCAAATTCACATGCTTTAGCTTCTATAACTAGATCGATGTATGCATGAGGATGGCTAATATTACTAGATTAATGTTTGAGCTAGTTAATATCTTTACAAAAATTCATGTTATATGTTGTTTGTGGTGTGGTGTCAATTGAAGAGTGGAGGAAATAAGAAGCATATATATTATTGCATTTCTATGTATGCTTCTGGAAAAAAAGTTATTTATTGAGACTATTCTTATAAGTTCCAAAAGGAAGAATGATAAGGAATTCAGGGGGAATAAGGAAGGAACAAACAAGATAATTTATATATTTGGTGATGGAGTTATTAAAAGTGGAGAAGTAAGTTTAATCTTCTATTTGTTTTTGAATTTCTAGGAATCTATATCTACATGTAACGACACCCTTCAAAATAAAAAAGTTGAAAAGCAAAAAAAAATAATAATAAAAAGTAAAAAAAAAATAAAAAAATGAAAAAGATGAAGGGTAGTCAAAATTTTATTTTCCTAGAAAGTGATTGATGGTTTTGAAGATTATTACTTATAAACGTGGATGGAACAACAACAAAACATCAAAGGAACTTATGTATGAAGCTAAAGATTTTTCAAGTTTCATTGAAGAATCTGTTCGATCTTTACTAAAGTTGGTTGTTGATGTGAAGGGAACCTGGTGGATACTTGTCTAGGTGAATATGTATTACATTTGGCTGCAAATTGAGAGGTGTACGTGGATAGAAAAACTCTAATGATTGTTGAGAACTTCGATTAAAAGGCTAAACTAAGAGCACAATACCCACCTTATTATCATAGTTCTCTCTACTCAAATGTTTCAAATAATTTCTTTCATATATCTTTTGAGCCTAATATTTTTGTTCACAAATCTTCAATCTAACTTTAAAACCTATTTTTTGCTTGACTTTTATTTACTTCTTTGTCAAGTTCCTTCACTGGTTTTGAAGTTGCCCTTTGGATTGTGAGTTTGAAATTTCTGGAGTAGTGGCATTCTAGTTAAAATCTAAGACCTTGAAGCTTTAAAGGATAAACAAGTGTTTTACCTTAATGGTGGTGAGAGTGACATATAAGATTTAAAGTGTGCATAATTTATTACAAGAAACTATATGGAAATATACCCTTTTAGATAATGACAAGGGGAAGAATATGCAAAATGCTTCCCTTGTTTAAATAGTCAAGTCTAAGTCCTAATGATCTAAAGTTCCTAATGGTAACAAGTTCCTAGTATGTTCATTAATAATGAGTTCCTGGTGGTAAAGGAAAATCTAGTATGTTCTTATTGTTGTGCATGCATAACTTGTTTAATTGTTCTTACCTTGCTTAATTGAGGGGGAATAAATGCGCATCGATTTATTATTTAATTTGTGATAAGCATCATTTGTTTGTCATCATCAAAAAGGGGGAAATTGTTGAGCCAAGTATGGTTTTGATGATAATGAACAAATGATGATTACCTAACTAACATGTGTGTTAAGATGTGCATAAACAAGTTCATAGGTCTTAAGGAAGAACGTTCCTATTGTGATTGAAGATGTATGCAATACAAGTTCCTGGGTTGGAACAAATCAAGAGAAGCTTCTGAGTTGAAGCAACTAAATAAAGAAGTTCAAGCGAAGGAATACAAATGGAGAAGTGTTTCTAAATGAGAACTTCAAAGAGAAGATCAACCAAGAAGAACTTGAAGGAGTATTCAAGTATTCAAGGGAGATCAAACAAGAGAAAAGTTTCAATGTGGGAATGCAACTCAAAGAGGTACCAAGTTGAAACCTTGCAAAGAACATACTTGAAGAAGCACAATCAAGAAAGTAAGCTAAACTGAAGTTCCTATGCAACACGAGTTAAGTTCGTGTAAAGAAACAAACCAAGAGAATGAGAATCAAGATTTCCAGAGTCGGAGCATCTTGAAGGTGAGAAGAAACTAGAAAATTAAGAGTATAATTTTCTAAGACTTGTAAATATGTTGAGTCATGAATCTGACTGGAACACGAGTTAAGTTACAAGTGGAACTTGGGTCTATCTGTCAAAGGAACTTTGAGTCCAGTTCCTACAGGAACACGAGTCCAGTTCCTAGAGGAACTTGTGTCTGTTTGGTCAGTTATGGTAGTCCACGTGTCTAGCATGATTATAGCATAATTTTAGACTGATTTAATTTGGTAAACCACTCAGAATATTGCTGGAGAATGGAGTCCTTAATTTTAGGAAGTTGCAACAAACTATTTTGAATTAATATGTGGTAAACATTTGTTACTTAAAATTTAGGAGCTTAAGTTGGTTTTTCTGATTTAATTGGGCAGCTTCTTTTACTGATTAAAAGAATAATTTATTTTCAGAATTTGTTTTTTAAAATTGGTAAAAATCGGTTATTTGAATAGCTAGAAAATAGGGTTGTTGCAACTAGTTTGTTGGTAGTCAAATTTGGTGGTTATACTACTTTTAAGTGGTCTTTAATTCTGAAAATAAAAGTTGTCAAAAGGGTTTGTTAGTTTCCTAAAATCATGGAGTCAAATAAGTGGGGTTTTACGTGAAGTAGTGGGCATGTGTTAAGTTTATGAATTAACCTCTTCACCATGTAAGTTTATGTCATACCTCACATAGCTATTAAAATCAGTCATGGAGTCCTAAAAATAAGAGTCAATAAGTAGTGGGACGTGGCTGTTAGTTAGTGGGAACATGGGCAGCAATGTAGTGGGCAGTTACAAGTTCCTGACAGCATTTTGAGTGGGTTTAGTGGTGTATTTAGTGGTTTCTTGGGGAGCACGACTTTAAACCTTATAAATACTGTATGGATCACCTATTCTAAGGTGAGCCATACTTCATTAAAGTGGAGAGCTAAAATGTTACATCATATTTCCACATATTGAGTCGGTTCCACTCAAAGTTCCTATCGTATGTTCCAGATTATGTTCCAAGTTCCAGTCAGATTTTATGTTCAATATATTAGTGTTTTATCTTATCAAGAGTCTGTAATTTTAAGAATAGAGAAGTGAGTTTGAGTGAACTCTTGTAATGGGGAATTTGTAAAGGGTTTGAGAGAATTCATGTAATTGGGGTGAGAATATGAGAAAAGTGTGAGAACAGAGAAAAGAAGAGAAAGAGAAAAAGAATATAGCATAGAAAGAGAAAGAGAAAGAGAAAAAGAGAGAAAGAGAAAAGGGAAAAGAACACTATAATATAGAGAATAGAGAAGTAAATTCCTAGAGGAACTTACGGGTCCAGTAGAGTATTATTGGTTGTAACTAAGTTATTGCCCTATAGTGAAGTGTTTTAGAAAAATCCCTAGTGGGTCGAGGTTTTATTTCCAGTTGGGCCCTGGAAAGTTTCCTCGCTAAATCTCTCTTGCATCGTTTCTCTTTATTTTGCTTTCATGTTCTTTATTTCTGCAAAAGTTGACTACTAAGTTCCATACTACAATTCACCCCCCTCTTGTAGTAGTTCATCTGAAATAACATATTAGATTTTGATAAATATGTCTATAACATAGACTGCAAGAAAAACAAATCAAGCGATTCAAACCCAACTTATTTATGGCATTGTCGTTTAAGACACATTAACCCAAAACGTATTCAGAAATTGCAAAATGATGGCATTTTGACATCATTTGATTATGAATCGTATGATATATGCGAAGGGTGTTTGATGGGTAAAATGAAAAAATCACCTTTTACTGGAAAGGGTGAGAGAGCAAGTGATCTTTTGGGACTCATACATACAGATGTTTGTGGACCAATGAGCATTATGACCAGGGGAGGGTTTAGTTACTTTATAACTTTTACTCATGATGTAAGTAGATATGGATATATTTATTTAATGAAGCATAAGTCTGAATCATTTGAAAAGTTCAAACAATTTCAGAATGAAGTACAAAATCAATTAGGCAAGACAATAAAAGCACTACGATCAGATCGTGGTGGGGAATATTTGAGCCAAGAATTTGATGATCATCTGAAAAGTTGTGGAATAGTTTCTCAATTAACCCCGCCAGGAACACCTCAATTAAATGGTGTATCCGAAAGGAGGAATCGAACTTTACTTGATATGGTTCGATCAACGATGAGTCTTGCAGATCTTCCAACATCTTTTTGGGGACATTCCCTCGAAACCGTTGCTTTTACACTAAACAGGACTTCGTCAAAGGCAGTAGAAAAGACACCATATGAGTTATGGACAGGAAAAGTTCCAAAATTATCTTTTCTACGAATTTGGGGTTGTGAAACTTATGTAAAACGTTTACTCTCAGATAAGCTATCTCCCAAGTCTGAAAAATGTTTCTTTATAGGCTATCCTAAAGAAACAAAGGGCTACTACTTTTATAACCGTAATTCGAACAAAGTGTTTGTTGTTCGAGATGGTGTCTTTTTGAAGAAAGATTTCATTTCCAAAAGGACAAATGGGAGTAGTATCTTTCTCGAAGAAATTCGAGAAGAGAAACAAATGGATGTGGATAAAGCCACATCAGAGACGAGATCACAAGGCTATTTCTTACCGATTAAGCCGTTAGTAAATTAGGAGGAGATAGTACCTTGTACACAAGAATCTCCACTTACTACTAACAACCTAATGGAGGATTTGCATTCAACGCAAGAACCTCCTATCGTCCCACTCGAATCTAATTCGTGCGAAAATTCTCAAATTGTTGAGAAGAACATTTCTCCTGTTGCTCAGCCCATAAATAGATCTAGTAGACCAACAAGACCACCGAAGAGGTTTCTTGAAGTCTTGTTGACTGAAAATTCTGAAATTATGATTTTAGAGAGTGAAGAGCCTACTAGTTATACACAAGCTTTGACGAGTCCTAACTCCGAAAAATCGCTTGGAGCCATGAAGTCCGAAATGGAATCCATGTCTGAAAACCAAGTATGGACTTTGGTAGATTTGCCAAATGGGGTAAAACCCATTGGAAGCAAATGGGTTTTCAAAGTAAAAACAGACAAGGATGGAAATGTAACCATTTTCAAGGCTCGATTGGTCGCTAAAGGTTTTAAACAAATTCATGGTATTGACTATGATGAAACATTTTCACCAGTGGCGATGCTTAAATCCATTCGGATCCTTCTAGCGATTGCCGCATTTTATGATTATGAAATTTGGCAAATGGATGTCAAAACCGCCTTCTTGAATGTTTTCTTGGAGGAGGACGTGTACATGACACAACCAAAAGGTTTTGTAGATCCAGAAAATCCTAAGAAGGTATGTAAGCTTAAGAAGTCCATTTATGGGCTAAAACAAGCATCTAGGAGTTGGAATCTTCGATTTGATGAGGCAATCAAAGAGTTTGATTTTCTCAGAAGTGAAGAAGAATCTTGTGTTTACAAGAAGGTTCATGGGAGCAGCATAGTCTTCTTAGTCTTGTATGTAGATGACATACTTCTCATGGGAAATGACATACCAATGCTTGAATCTGTCAAGGAATGGTTGAAAGGTTGTTTCTCTATGAAAGACTTAGGAGAGGCTGAATACATTTTGGGAATTAAAATCCATAGAGATAGGTCTCGAAGGATGATTGGGCTAAGTCAAGAAACTTACATTGATAAGGTTCTTGAAAGATTCAATATGGAAAACTCTAAGAGAGGATTCATTCCCATGCAACATGGCATATTGCTAAACAAGAATCAGTTTCCAAAGACTTCTGATGAGATTAAGCGAATGAGAAATGTTCCTTATGCATCTGTTATAGGATCAATCATGTATGCCATGATTTGTACAAGGCCGGATGTCTCATATGCTTTGAGCGTATGCAGCAGATTCCAATCAAATCCAGGTGATGCACACTGGAATGCAGCTAAGAACATCCTTAAGTACTTGAGAAGAACTAAGGATAGTTTCCTAGTGTATGGAGGAGAAAGTGAATTAGTTGTGAAAGGTTACACGGATGCGAGTTTCCAAACCGACAAAGATGACTTCCGATCACAATCTGGTTTCATATTTTGTCTAAATGGAGGTGCAATGAGCTGGAAAAGTTCAAAGCAAAGCACTGTAGCAGATTCTACCACAGAAGCTGAATATTTAGCAGTAGTTGAGGCAGCAAAAGAAGTCGTTTGGCTTAAGAAATTTCTCATCGAATTGGGAGTTGTACCTAGCATTGAGAATGGAATTGACTTGTATTGTGATAATAATGGTGCCATTGCTCAAGGAAAAGAACCAAGATCACATCACAAATCTAAGCATGTGGAAAGAAAGTTTCACCTCATTTGAGAAATTGTGGCTCGAAAAGATGTGAAAGTTTGCAAAGTTCACACTGATGATAACATCGCTGATCCATTGACTAAACCCCTACCACAACCAAAGCATGAAGGTCACACTAGGGCTATAGGCATTAAGCATATTGGAGAATGGCTTTAGGTTGTGTTCTTACTTTTAGATCACTGTTGTGAAGACATTAAATTATGTTTTATTACGTTTATCAATAAAATTTCTCTTATTTAATTATGGTTTAGAATTAAATAATATGTCCAAAGTATTTATAATTTTATAGGTTTATCAAATACGTGATTTGATAAATGAAACCCTATAAGGTGAACAAAATTATAGATTACTTGTTCCTAGTCTTAGTCATTAATGGACATAAATGACTTAGCTAAATGGCTAGTTTGTGGATTGATGATGGCGCAGTTTAATGGGCTATGGGGACATGGAGATGTCTATACAATCACATCGATACAAAAAGTAAATGTGTACTGAACAGACCAAATTGAAATAAAATTTCAAAAAATTGTATTTAGTGGATTTCTCAGACATGAGGACAACATTATTCCCATGCAACGATTAGTATGTCATTGGTACTCTTAAACGTCGCGCCGTAAAAGGAGGTTATAAAGGCAGTAATCAGGATTACTAAAAGTTTAGTGGGAGTCTTGGTTGGACAAGAGTGGATAAGTCCTCCTATTTTAAATAGGGTTGGTGTCATGGCCTCTTGAAGAGTTAGAACTGAAAATGCATGGTCGTGCTCGAGTGAATTAAAGAATTAATCACTTGTTTCAACAGTTTAACTCAGGTTTCAAGAAACAATTTGAACCTCTAATATGGATAACATATAAAGTTGTCATATTATCAAATTGGACATTAAGAGACTTAAGAGAATTCTATATTGCTCCACTTGTTCTCGGACAAGTGGGAGATTGAAGGAGGTGTCCTCAATCAAGTATAGCAGTTACTAAATATAAAATAGGATTAATTAAGGAGATTATTAATTCGGTTATTTTAGGGGTCGTAGTGTTTTGCTAGAAACCAACTACGGTCTGTAAGCCTATTACATAATGGGCTTGCTGCTAATTATAATCGGATCCTATAAGGTCACACTTATAAACACGAGATGGATCAAAGCAAACCAAGCCCAATAAGGGTTTTTAAGTGGATGGTTAAAGAGAGAAATTAGGGTTATGCAATCTTATAACCTAATTACTACTATATATTAGGCCTTGCATTATGTATGAGATACATAATAATTAGTGAGTGAAATAAACAACCCTAATATCTCTCATAGCCGCACCCCATACAAAGTAAGAGAGTGTAAGTTTAATCTTCCTCCTTTCGTACTAGCATACGTGGGAATCTTTCTCGGGTTTGTGGACCAAGTAGAGGAATCACAATTGAGGTTCTTGATCTCCAAAGGATGATTATCAAAGGCAAAGGAGGAGTACACACATCAAAGGTATATCTAACTTCTATAATGTAATTCGTATTAATTATATGCATGAGATCCTGTTGTTAGATGTTTAGGAAGTGTTCCTGAAATTCCGCTATCACATCTAATATGTTCCTACAATTTATTGTTTTAATGAAATTCCGAATTAAAAAAATGGAGGTATTACATCTCTCACTGTGTTATACTTCGTATAATAGAGAACAAATAAAGTTAAATTGAATCCAAGGAATGAACATACATGAGTACCTAGTGGAGGTACTCTTCATTTGATCGAATTTTGAAATTTAAATAATGTTCATTAAACCTCCTTATACTATTGTTAATTAAACCTTATGCTAATATAATGTTGATAGTATGTGTACCATTCTATTCTTACATATATATCTGCACCTTCAAATTTGTAGCCAAAATTTGGCTTTTTCTATAAAAAAAAAATATTCAGCTTTTTTTTATTGGTAATGTTGGTGATCTAGGTTGCACAATGCTCGAACACTTGAGCGGTCGCCGGCCAGCAACTTCCGTGCTTTTAGGGCAAATCCGCCCGAATTCCTATGATTTTCAAGTCAAGGCATCAATGAGTGTGGGTACGAGTACGGATACAAAACGGGTACATGAAAACGTCACTGAAAAAATTGAGGATACGGGTACGTGAAAGAAAATTATAATAGAATATATTATTTTCTACATAGTTTTAACATAAAATTGCAGTAAGTATCAAATTTAGGGGGTGTTTGGGAGTTAGAGGTTTGAGGGAAAAAGAGAGGTTTAAGATGGAAGAGAGGTTTGACCAACTCAAAAAGCTATTTACGTGGGTGTTTGGTAGTTAGAGGTTTGGAAGAGAGTTTTGGGGTGAAAAAGCTCTTTTTCAAAAAGCTCATATGAGGAGCTTTTTGGAAGAGCTTATAGCTTTTTATTTCTTTTTACTCTGAAACATCTAACAGCTAACCGCTATTTACCAAACACTTTTACACAAACAGCTAATATAAATCAGTTAGTCAAATCAGCTATCACAAACAGCTAGTCAAAACAGTTAATTCAATCAGCTAACCTCTAACAGCTAACAGCTAACTCCCAAACAGGGCCTTAGTAATCATAATATTGTTATTCATTATATAAATTATTCAAAACTTAAAAGGTATAAACAATTAAAGTGAAATAAATAACTTACTATAAATGTTATGGGATGCTTGGGTAAGCTTAATCATTTGTTTCAATTTGGATATGTGTGTTCAACGTGTGTCGGTGTCAAACACGGATACAAAATTGTAGGTGCGTTCGTACTTATTCCTAGGTGGTGATACTAGATTTTAAATCAGACTATACCTTATGTTGCCATTTAATTTAACTATCACATGAACCTAAGGGAGAAATTAGGATAAGTAATTCTTCTAGAATGTATGGTGGGATACTGGGATGCATGATCATGATTTTCACTGTTAACGTTCGAAAGATTTATACCACTAGTGATAATCTTAATTTATTCGATGATTAAATAATGAAAATCAAGTGCATTGTACACTTAAAATTTAATTTGTTTTGAGGGGTCGACATAGGGCCCACAATTGTGCTGGTAATGCGTCGTTTTCTTTCATTTAGAGTAGTTTGTTGAAACCGCTACCCACTTACCCAATCAGTCATTTTGATGATCCTAAATTATGATTGTTAACACTAAAGTGTTATTTAACGGCAATATTAGACCAAAGTGTTAGTGGAAATAATAACAGTTTGCTTTGTGTGAAGGTATTTTGTAATTTTTTTTTTTAATGTTTTTTCGAAAGTGAGGTAGAGGAGAAAAAACCGTTACATACAAGTGATTTCTTTTCTTTTTGGTTATAGTCAATTTGGTTCTTGAACTAGTACATGTGTAGAACCAACAAATAGCAAACAAACGTTCAAAGACTATAAGTGGGTCGGTAAATTAAGGTTTATTATTATTTTTTTGGTAAAGAAGGTTTATTATTATTATTATTATTATTATTATTATTATTATTATTATTATTATTATTATTAATAATAAACGTTGAGGCTTCATGAACCATCACAATTCACATGAAACATAACATGAACCATCACATGAACCTAAGGCAGAAATTAAATTTGTTGAGACGGGATTTTTAGAAGCTCATCATCGGATATATTTGCTCAGTTTAGTGTTGACTCTTGCGGTTGCAACGGTGAGTGTAGAAATAGTCTTCTCGGGAATGACTCAAGTGAAAGATAAGTTACGGAATAGAATGAGAGATCAATTGTTGAATGATTGTTTAATTACTTAGAGAAAGATTTGTTTTTCGAAGTTGGCATAAATGATATTATAAATTAATATTAGAACATGAAAACTCATCGAGAATAATTGTAATGGATTTTTATTACCATTACTGTGTAATATAAACTAATTCTATGTAATATGAATTTTTAAGCAGTAATGTTTATATATATATATATATATATATATATATATATATATATATATATATAGGAATATAATCGTGTGAGAAAGGGTGCTTTAGGTGAGAAGGGTTTTTATGTGAGAAAACATATGCAACGTTGATAATTTTAGATCTAAGGGTTGATGTTTTATCTTTATTTTTTTAGTAAGGGCAAATTGGTAATTTAATTTAATTTATATATTTCTAATTTTTTGTTAATTTTTTTTTTTTATAAATGTTACGCTTTTTTTTAAAATCATATATATATATTTTTTTTAAAAATCTGCTTTTTTATAAAAAAAGATCTGTTTTTTTTTTAAATAAATTATTAAGTTTTATTTCCTGATTTTTTATTTTTTTTTAAAAAAAAATCTATTTTTTATTTATAAAATCTAGTTTTTTTAATCTAAAATTCTACTTCATTTTTTTTTTTTTGTTCGGAAGTACATCTTAATATGTTCCAAATTTTATGAGTCATGTTCTAAAATTTTTACGACATGTTCATGATTTTATAAGCTTTGTTCTAATTTTTATACACCATGTTCTAAATTTAAAAAACCATGTTACAAAGTCATCATATTCTAATGTGTATGTGTGCTTAAAATATTAAAAATATTAAAAAGCCATATTTTAAAGTAGTTTATTGTTTGTTTTATTTTAAGTAGATGAAATATTAAAAAATTTATACATCATATTCTAAATTTTATAATATATTTTCAAAACTATATACAATAAGTTTGAAATTAAATAAAATTATTTAAAAAAAATAAATAAAATGATACAATTATAATACAACTATTGACCTTTTGTACAAAAAAAATAAAAATAAAATATATACCTGAACAATTGAATATTATTTCAAAATATTCTTAATATTTTGTATTGAGGTTAATCTATGGAACCCGTTAAAAAAATAACTTATTTAATGTTCTAAATTTATTAACCATATTCTAAATTTTATATGATATGTTCTAAATTTTATATGACATGTATAAAATTTTATTTGACTAATTGACTATATGAGAGGATAACGGTTTAACAAATTCCAAATTTTAGTTGTTTTTTTTTTATAAAAATAAATTTTAGTCTTTTTTGATAAAAAAAAATAATTTTTAGTTTTTTTGATAAAAAATAAATTTTTGTTTTTTTGATAAACAAATAAATTTTAAGTTTTTTTGGATAAAAAAATAATATTTTTATTTATCCCCTAACAAATAGGTGTTAGTTACGTAAGTTTTTTTAGTTAAAAAAAAATTAGTCCATTAATCCTAACCATTAGATCTCACTGAATCGACGCTCTAGATATATTCTCACATAAACAACCCTTCTCACCTAAAGAGGCTTTCTCACATGATCATGATATATATATATAGGGTTGGGTTCCGGTGAGAAATTTCTTATGGTGAGAAATGTGAGAAAAGATAAATACATCAACTATAACCTAGAGGTACATTGAGCACCAACTATAGGTACATTCACCATACACTATAAATACATTGAGTAAAAATACATTGACTTTATACCATACATACATTGACTCCAAACTATCAAAGGAGTAAGGAGGGAAAATTAAATTTAATCTTAGCCCTTCATTTGGTGATCAAAGGGTTGTGATTGCTTCTCACCCTTCTCACCAAAACTACATTTCTCACATGAGCCTATTTCTATATATATATATATATAGAATTAGGTTCATGTGAGAAGACTATTTATGGTGAAAAGGGTCAGAAGCATTTATAGCCATTTGATTAGGAATCATACGGTCAAGATTAAAAACTTATTTTTCATTTTCCTCCCCTCTATATTATCTTCAACCTTCTGTCCACTTAATCACTTCCATTATCAAACATCAATTCTTCGTCGCAGGTCGCAACATACATGAAATTATCCAGCAACATCGTTCGTATTCCTTTTGAGGTAAAAGATTGGACTAAAAATTAAAACAGTCCAAAAATAATGGGCCTTTTGGACTTAGAATTAAATAGGGCTGATAAAATAATTAGGAGACACGAAAATGAAAATAATTGGGCTCGGGTTTTGGCCAAACAAAATAAAAAGGTTAGGGCCAGGCTCAAAAAGTATTAAATTCTACACAAAATAATAATTAATTAAATAATAATCAATTTAAATAGTCAATTGATTATACATTTAATCAATAAATAAACATCTAAAATATCCCAAATTTTCGGGGTATTACAGTCACCCCTCCTTAAGAAAATTTCGTCCTCGAAATTTGCAAAAGGAAGCACACGTAAGAAAACAATGAAACAAAAAAAAAACACCAAAAACATAAAACGATCAGATCGGGGCGGAGACCTGTGGGTTATGGCTCACCACACTTCCGCTGCGCCACTCTGATATACCACGCCGGTCACGGCTACTATGTGATGGTTCCGGACTTGCCTTTCTTCGAACAATGCACACGTACGGCACACGGAAACGGTGTCAAAACGGAAACGAAAACGATAAGACGTCTTAACCCTAGCTTCTACCCATGGTCCACTCACCTAGGTTTTCCATATTAGGCTAAGTTTCACTCAGGTTCATAAAGCGCTCATCTCACGAAGTTACTTGTGAAGAAGTAACTTTAGGGTCGAACCTAAGCTCGGATACCAACTGTAACGACCCGACTTTTTAAGCTTGTCGATTTACGAAGGGAATCGACTATCGGATCATTACTTAAACAATTAAACTATAAAACTTAAATTAAATAATTAAATAATTAAATAATTAAACCACTTTTATTAAATTATTCAAAGGTCCAAAAATACTATAAATAATAGTTACATAAAATGTCATAAAACTGCCCCAACATGCTGGGGTCATAAATAAACTAAGTAAATTGTCTTTAAATATTAATAAAACTAAAAATAATCTAAGGTATCTATTGGATCTATCCACTCATAAGCCCATCCAGCGGAAGCCCACGTCATGCAGCTGCATCATCACCTGATCCTGAGGGGGGGTCCACCGTCAGTGGGGAGTAACTAGGCTGTCCCGTTTAATCGAGGGACCGCCAAACACATAATAGCATAGAGTGTTCCATGAAAATCATACATGCATATCTAATCAGTCATACATCGAAATACATACAACAAGCATATAGATACACACCACACGTATAAAAATACCTGCAAGAATACGGTTATAATACATACACAGCGGAAGTCTTATACATAATATAACTTAAGCTACCCTACATCTGGTTCATATCTTATATCATTATCGACTTATCTTATCTTAATACTTCTTATCGTTCATATCATGTCATTTCATATCTTATCTTATCATATCATATCATTTCATAACTTTTTCATCTTTGGCGGACCGGTCACTATAACTCGTTGTGGATCCCATGTGCACCACAACTTTCCTAGAACATGCCGGGATGAGCTCGTGTACTCAACCCGTAGTGGATCTCATGTGCACCACTAAGCCTAAGCTATGGCCATAACTCCTAATAGCAGCTCGTGTACTACTACTAGACGACTACATATCCTAAGACCCAGAACTACTCGGGGGAACTCGTGTGTTCGTCCCATTGAGCAGTGGCCTCGACTTAACCCAGTCTGACTACTCGGGTCATCAGGTGGGCGTCCTTATCATATCTTATATCTTCATATCTTATCTTATATCTTATATCGGGAAATACTAGGTGACCGTATTCGGAAATGAACCGTTCGAAGTCCCAGGAAAGAGAGGTGCGGCACGTATATTGGCCACCTTAAATACCAAGTCTTTCCTAGCCAGAGATCGAAACAATTCGTATTCCTCCTACTCTGTTTCCTTTCTTTCCCTAGTAATATCTTATGTCTTAAATCTTATAAAATACTATCCTCAAAACTTATCATATCCTATATAACTTATCCCTACTGATTCCTAATATTAATAATAATAATAATAATATTATCTATCCCTGATGATTCCTTCAATTGTAACTTTTATAATTATTTATTCCTAAAATATTATAAGTCAAAATTAACTAAATTTGATCATAATCACATGGTCCATTCGACATTTCCACTTACACAATAATAATTAAATAAATTCAATTTTCAAACATAACATTTAATAACAAATCAAGATACTTATAACAAATTAAGCAAATCAACAAATATCATAAAAATTGCATAAAATAAGATAAAAATTCCACCTTTCATAAATTTGACCTACTCGACATATATATAAATATAATTTAGCAAAAGTTCATACTTTAAATCAATTAAACACAATCATCAAACATCAAATAAATCAAATTAAATAATCATGTAAAATAACAACTAACAACAATAATTACCTAAAACATGATAAAAATCCTATTTTTATTTATTCAATCTACTCGAAATATATATATATATATATTACCCAAAATTCATGCTTTAATTTAATCAAGTACAATAATCATCTATTAATCATATAAACTTATATAAACAATTTAAATTACACTATTTTACGCAATCTGATTTTAAAGGATTAAATTAAGATCAACCATCTAAAGGTCTCGAATAGTCTGGAAATTTTAATGGATGTTAAATATAGGTTAAAGGTTTAACATGCATAAATTTCGTTTAAAAATAACATCTTTTACTATTTTTAAGTGATTTTATAACTAACCAGTCAGATTAGGCTGAATTCGGTTTCAGAATTTTCTGCCATAGCAAACGATTTTTAAAAATTACGAAACAATTACACAAGCTTTAAAACAGTATTACTGACTTCCACCAAAAATTTCGTAGCCATTCGATTTTACTAAGTATACTAATAAATTCGTAAACCTAATCTGGACAGTTTTACCGGTTTGAAAGATTAAATTTTTATAAATAATAAAAGGACGAATTTTGCCACGAAATAAATCATGATTAATAATCAAACAGTAAAGGAACCTACACGAAAAATTCATCAAGAAATAACAAGATTTGATTAACCAATAAATTCATACAAGTAATTATACAAGTATAAATTTAAATAAATCAATCCATGCATAACAATTAATTAAATCATTTAAAGATTCACAAAGATCACAAGAACACATCAAAGATGACATGAAAAGTATTTCACATGGTTCGAAATTCATAAACAACATAAAAACCTACAATTTTCATGTTACATCCTAATTAACTATGTGATTAACTACCCACAGATTAAAAAGAATAGCATAGTTACCTGGATTCGCTAAAAATTCCAAGGAAAAATCACCCTTTTTTGGTGATAAGTGGTTTGACTTTTTGAAGGGGAAAAGAGGGAGAATAATTTCTTTAGGGTTTAAGTGTACAAATGTAATTTAGGAGAAAAACATCAAGCTAGACTCCTATTTATAGAAAAGAGAAAAGAAAAAAAAAGGAAAAAAAAATAAAATAAAATAAAATAGAAACCCTACTTTGGCCCAAGGGATGCCGTGAGGTGGGGGAATAGGTAGGAGAAGTTGAGTGAATTTAGGTGTTTGTTAGCTAGGTTAGACTAGGTATTTTTCCTTTTAGATAAATTAATTAATTAAATAATTAAATCATTTAACTAATTAAATAAATCAAGAAATAAATAATTGGCCCAAAAAAACAAGAGGGTCGGCCAAGCTAAAGTAGTGGGGGAAAATTTGGGTCTTTGGCCCAATTTGAGGTAAAAGATTGGACTAAAAATTAAAACAGTCCAAAAATAATGGGCCTTTTGGACTTAGAATTAAATAGGGCTGATAAAATAATTAGGAGACACGAAAATGAAAATAATTGGGCTCGGGTTTTGGCCAAACAAAATAAAAAAGGTTAGGGCCAGGCTCAAAAAGTATTAAATTCTACACAAAATAATAATTAATTAAATAATAATCAATTTAAATAGTCAATTGATTATACATTTAATCAATAAATAAACATCTAAAATATCCCAAACTTTCGGGGTATTACAATTATGTGCGGAAAGTTCATGGTTTTATAGCATGTTTTAATGATCATAAGTCATTGGAAAGATGAGAAAAGAATGCAGAAAACAAAACGTATTCCCGTTACGTAAATGTAACTCACGACTCGCGAACATATGCCTGCAGTTTGCAAAATGAGACAGGAGCAAATCACGACTCGCGAAAGAGCTCACGACCAGGGCTCGTGACGGTCGCGCGGTTGTGTCTCCTTCGTGCGGTTTGTTTCCGTTGTACATTTTCCTAGTAACTGTTATGTATGTTTCATGTGCTATAAATAGGCTTCCTTTCTATTGAAGAGAGAGACTTTGATTCTCCCATCTTAAAAGAAGTTAAAATCATAATTAAACACACAAAAGAATCCTCCATTGTTTGTAGACACCTAAATGTGACTCCCCAATGTAGAGACTAATGATGAACATACCATATTGCCATAAGGTCCAACTAAGGGGAATTGACGATGAAAACACACAATATACCTCAACCAATTTCCTAAACCATGTTTGAATTGCCTTGGAAGCGTGTATTAGGATTCGCGATGATTACGGAATTTATTGATGATTTTTCTTTATTTTTAGGTATTTTTCCATATTATATATTCATAAAATAATAAAAAAAAAAATGTCATTTTGCATCAAAAAATATTTTTAAAAATCATAAAAATAATTTATAATTTATTCATATTTTTCTGTATTTTTTATCATATTTTTAGAGCTTTCTATAAAATTTTTGGATTTTTGCATGCTTAGGGGCATTTTCGTCATTTCCGAATGTTGAAAATGGTTCCACAAAGCATATTAGTGTTTTTTCATACTTTTAATAATTTTTCATAATTTTTAATAATTTTTCTATAATTTTTAGAGCTTCTGGAGGTTTCTAGAACATTCCGGAACGTTCTGGGCATTCTGGAACATTCTAGAACATTCCGGGACATCCCGGAGCATCCCGGGACACTCCGGAATATTTCAGAATGTCAAAATATTACATAATATTTTCTTAATCAAAAAAAATCGGATCAAATCTCGGAAATCACACGCAAAATCAAGCAAAAAATCGACCCGGATCAAGGCTTGACCTGCGCCTAGACGCAGGTCTATATTACAAGACCGGCACCTAGACGCAGGTCACAATATACTGACCTGCGTCTAGACAAAGGTCATGTTACAGGACCTGTATCTAGGCGCAGGTCACTGCTCTCCCCGGGTCGTTCTTTGCTCCTTCTGGCCTATAAATACACGTCCTTCCAACCTTTTCAGCATACGCCAACAACCCCGAGCCTTCTTCTGCATTGCATACTTCCATCCCATATACTTATATCACATCAAATCACTCTCAAAACATCACTAAACACATCACAAACCACCAACGCAATCAACTTTAAACAAGCATTTCATATTCATCATTGTTGATCTCTCCTTGGTTGTTCGATCAAGGCATTATAAGGTACAATTTCTGAAGTCTCTACTTCAAATCCATTCATTCTAAGTTTATTTTTATATTAATAAATCAATTAAAATGATGATTTATGATAATGGTTAATTAATCTAGATCATATATATGTGCGAATTAATGCTTTAATCAATCCTATAACAATGTTGCCATGATTTCTTTAATCGTCGTCAACCTAATGAACTTTAATGTTTTGATTTTGCAATTTATATGCTTAATGATTATCAATTCATCAACGTATCTTGCATAATCATATAACAATGTCGACTCTCACATAACTCTTCAAATCTCATTTAGCAATTTGAATAATAGTTGTTTAATGACAATAATTGTTGGATTTATTTCTTTCATATGCGATTTATATCACACGATTTCGATTTATTGAAATTCGTGTCATGAAATGATCGCTACATTTTCTTTTCCAACAATTTTTTTATCAATATTTTAATAATTATGTTTAATGCGATCAAGAAAAAAATGAATTTGTCAATTAAATCGCATATTACAAAATAATTGCTATAGTATTGAAATTCTGAAGTAATTAAATGTTATATGAATAAATTGTTCATGAGATTCATACATTAAAATCGGTTTTAATTGAATAATAAAGATGACGATTAAAGTTATTAATCCGAATACGGTGTTCAATTGATTAAAGTGTTAAATCGCATAAGAATATTTTTGTCACTATCATCATTTTAATTGTGTTTTTCTTGAATCTGTATATATTTATTTTTATTTATTTTTTGTATTTTTTGTATTTCTTTTATTATTTTTTTATTCATGTTTTATTTGATTTATTTTCTTAGGATTTAATACGGACTAAATTCAAAGTGGTCACAATAATTGTCCTAACATGTAATAATTAAACCCACTTAGTAATCTGCGCTCTTTAGGGTATAATATGGGATATTTGTGAATTCGGGAATAATAACAGTATGACCACAAAAAGAGACCTAGTAGAGACTGCTTAAAGGCGGGCGGACCCAATGCATGATTGGCCCGTAACTTGTCCCCGAACCCATACTCTGGTGCACGACCATATGGGGCTGATTGCTCCTGGCTTTCGGTACTCCTTCGGTGTCCGTGGACCATATAAACTCACGGTGGCGACTCCTACTAGTCTGTATTCACGTACAGCATCAATGAGCATTCAAACGACTCGTGACGTAGGCGGCCGGGTAAAAACGACTCCTAAATTGTTACGTCTCTAAAAACACCAAAACTTGTTCTTATTTGTGTTTATCAAAACTAGGCTTGATACAGACTGAGTTTTTTGTATCTCGAGAGTGAATTACGTGCAACCCCGATCTAGTATTGGGTCGGAATATTGCTTTTGGGAAAGTTTTTTTTCATACACGCCTCAAAAGTTTCATTGTTAATTGTTCATACTTGTGACCCAAATTTGAGAAATCCCTAACAATCCAAAAGCAATATTATCAAGCATGTCTACAATAAAGGAATTAACAATGAACATCACCAAACTCGACAAGCTTGAGGGTGTGGAGTTCCGACGATGGCAAAAGAAGGTGCATTTTTTGTTAACGTCATTAGGAGTGGCCTATGTACTTACCGCACAAAAGCCATCGGAGGAGGAGGATGGAGAAGAACCTCTTGAGACAAAAAGGAGGAAGAGCAAATGGGAGAACGTCGACTACATATGTCGTGGTCACATTCTTAACGGTATGTCCGATGCATTGTTTCATATTTATCAATATTATGATTCTGCACAAATTCTTTGGGATGATCTTGAATCTAAATATGTTGTGGAAGATGCTTCTAGTAAGAAATTTCTTGTGAGTAATTTTAACAATTATCGAATGGTAGATTCAAGGTCGGTCATGGAACAATTTCGTGAATTACAAAGAACTTTAGGAAGTCTTAGGCAACACAATTTTGATATGAAAGAGATTTTTGTTGATTCCTCTATTATTAACAAATTGCCTCCGAGTTGGAAAGATGTTAGAAACCAATTAAAACAGAGGAAGGATGATATGAATGTTGAAAAATTAGGGTCCCATCTTTAGATTGAAGAAGGGATTCGAATGCAAGATGGACAAAAGGATCTAAATCCTAATGCTTCCACGATAACTATGGTGGAAGGAGCAAAGTCCAAGGGTGGTAATTATAACCCTAGGAAGAGGAATTTCAAAGGTAAAAAAAAGGAATTTGCAAAGAAACCGAGAGGTGGCGGTGATTCCCAAGAGCCATCTATTCGTGGGTGTTGGGAATGTGGCAAGCCGTGTCATTTCAAAAAAGATTGCTCCGTTTGGAAGCGAAGGATAGAAAAGAATGCTCATGGAAATGGGAATGATAGTGGGTCATCCTAATATAAGTGAGGTAATATTTGTACACAAGTTTCACTTAATTCATTCTACGATTATGTGTGTATGATTTCTGAAATCAATTGTGTACGTGCAGGATGATTGTGGATGGTACATTGATTTGGGTGCATCAAAACATGTATGCAAGGATCGTGCTCTTTTCAAAATATTCGAAGAGGTTGGCGATGGAGAACATCTTTACACGGGGAACGATTCTACTACAAGTGTGTGTGGCAAAGACCAACTAGAATTGTTGTTTAGTTCCGATAAATCACTCATCCTTAGGGATGTGTTGTATTCTCCAACTTAGGAGGAATTTAGTTTTCGATGTACTTTTGAATCAATTAGGCTTTAAATTGGTGTTTGAATCATACAAATTTGTATTATCTAAAGGAGGTGTATTTATTGGACTTGGTTACTTATTATATAATGGTTTGTTTAAACTAATTATATGAGTGTAGATGATTCTACACAAGACAATGTATTTGTTATTAACAATGATTCAAGTTTATGGCAATGTAGGCTACGTCGTGTTAATTATATTATAACAAGTTAACTTTTATGTCATGCCTTAATTCCATCTTTTGATCCTAGTTCTGAAAAGTGTAGAACATGCATGCTTACCAAGATCATTAGAAAGCCATTTCCAAAGTTAATAGAGAGGAACACAAACTTGTTAGATTTGGTGCATAGCAATTTATGTGATTTTCATAGTACTTCATTTTTAGGCAACAAAAGGTATATAGTGAAATTTATTGATGATTATTTAAGGTTTTGTTATGTTTACTTATTGTTCTATAAAGATGAGGCCCTAGATAAGTTTAAAGAATTTAAAGAAGAAGTTGAGTTGCAATTAAACAGTTAAGTTAAAAAGCTAAGGACCGATAAAGGAGGTGAATACTATAGTCCCGATTATTTTCACTTGACATGTATTATACATGAGACTAAGAACGCTTATACACCACAACAAAATGGTGTAGCCGAAAGAAAGAATAGGACTCTTCAAGAAATGGTTAACTCCATGCTTTCCTATTTAGGTTTGAGTGATAGATTTTGGGGAGAAGCAGTTTTAACGGCTTGTTATATTCTTAACCAAGTTCCCATGAAAGGGAATGAGGTTACCCCATATGAGATTTGGTATAAAAGGAAACCAAACTTGAGTTATCTCAAAGTTTGAGGTTGTAGGGCAATAGTTAAAGTGCTAGAACCCAAACGTAAAAAGTTGGGTGAAAGAGGAGTTGAGTGCATTTTTATAGGATATGTGGTTCATAGAAAATCCTAATAGGTTCTATTTAATATAACAAAATGACTATTAGTCGGTGCACACCACCATTGAGTGATCAAGAGATGCAATTTGTGATGAAACTAGATTTTCGTCATTGCCAATACCTAAGGACGTGACTCCTAGTACCAATACTCAAGAGCTTGATCAAACTTCGTTTGAATAAGTGCATGATGAGAAATCAATTGATGAAAATGAACCACCAACATCTACTCAACCAAGAAGAAGTAAACGGGCAAGGAAAGACAAGTCTTTTAGGTCCGATTTTCATGTATACTTGATTGAAGGATCAAGAGAGTCCATTGTGACTAAGTTTCCACATGTGCTTCATGTAGAGGATGATACCTCAACCTATGATGAGGCCCTTAGGTCTCATGATATTATCTTTTGGAAGGAAGCGATAAATGATAAAATGGATTCCATCAATACATGGGTCTTAGCCGACATACCCTCTAAGTGTAAGCCAATTACATCTCTAAGCGATAAAGGAAGCACGGGTACGCGCAAAATGAGACTTATCGAGTGTCGGGTACGAGTATGACACGCAATTTCCTGTACCGACACGCCAAAAAACCGTGTCTCGATATTTTAAATTTTTTCGGGTACAGGTGGGTACGAGATGTGTCTTATTCATTTGACCGTGTCCTACTCTTTTGGGCCCTAAATTAGTTGACTTAATACTTTTCCTTTTACTCCTCTTAGTCATCAGTTTACCCCAAACACATCGGTTTCCCTTCCTCTCTCTTCCAAGGACACTCCTCGCCTCCTCCTATCTCCTTGCTTAGCCACCGGGCACCGACTCCAGCTTCCACCACCGTCGGCACAACTATCCCTAATGCGTCGCCTGTGCTCCTCCTCAATCGCTGCTCTACTCTAGTCGTTGCTCCGCTCACTCAGTCATTCTCCAAGAATGTTGCTTGTATTTTAATTTTGTTAATTAGTTAGATTCATTGTACTATATCAATTGTGCGTACTTAAGATGTTAAATCAATTTTAGAAATTAGAAACTTAGAATGTTACAATGTATGGTCATTTGATAGAACTATGATTTATTCTATTATAAAATTCAGGAAATTCCCTTTTTAAAAATATATTATTTAAAAAAAATATTGGCGTACCCGTACCCTAATTTTTTCTTTTGCCGTATCATGTACCCGTTCATGTACCCGTATTCGTCCCCGTACCCGATTTAGTGCATCCTTGCATATAACATCATCATGGAAGTGAAACTGAGCCAACGATTCCTTAAGGGTATCAAGAACAAGTCAATTCAATAGTAGCAACCAAACATATAATGAAGCCATTTTCAAGTAATTCAAAATCAAGTGTATCAAATCAGCAAGGAAGCTAACATATGGCCTTACTCTCCCTACCTTCTTCAAACTCATTACCTAAAGCCAATTATGTAGGGACGCTATCATATGGCCTTACTCCCTACTGCTAGAGGTGCTAACATATGGCCTTACACTCTACCCTTATCAAATTATCAACTAGCAAAGAAGTAGGGATGCTATCATATGACCTTACACCCTACGAGTTGAGTTGTTATCATATGGCCTTACACTCTACCCCTTTTTATTAACTCGGCAACCAATAGAGAAATAGGGATGCTATCATATGGCCTTACACCCTATGAGTAGAGTTGCTATCATATGGCCTTACACTTTACCCCTTTCATTTTCATTTCAAACCAATATAATATTTTCATTAAAATCGACATTAACTTCATTCACAAAAGTCTCTTTTAAACCCATCAAAATCAAGTTTCTTTACCTCATTTCATCAACCATAACACACAATTAATCACCACCCAACTTAACACATGTTACCAATTAAATCACATAAAAATACCGTCACTTCATTCTTATGCTGCTGCCCAGATGGTGCAACAACATTCAACAAATTCGGTCATCAAGCTAATCATGTCAAAAAATTATCAAACTTTTACCACTATTTCCAAACATGTAAATTATCATTATTAACATAAATTTAAGCTAAAATAAGTATTTTTTAATAAGATCTAACATGTCCTAAAATCTGTACGACAAGCGCATCAAGCAAAGTAAGAGCAACAACTGTACGCTTACATCACTCAAATAAACAATTCTCACATATCTAGAAAGTCTGTAAAAGAAAGACCATAATTAATAGCATAGTCATAACTATAACAATCCATTGATACAATTAGAAAGTAGACTTGAAGAGCTTCGATTAGAGTGGTCATGAAGCCAAAACGGACATCGTTTGACAACTCAAATCTGCTGCCAAAAACTGTGTAGTCCAAAAGCCATGAAAATCCGTACAACACCACAACTTTCACAATATCATCATCAACTAACCAAGAATCCAACACAACCATGAACATACCTAAATTAATGATTTGTACACTGATTAAACAAAATAAATCAGATTATACTCCCCATAAAATTCGTCCACTACAAACAAGAACAAGAGTATATGATTTCTTTCACAATTTCAACAACAATTATACTAGTTTTAAGCATAATTCATGACATAAAATTAACATTAAAACGAAATAAAAATCCTATACTTATAATCTAATTTTAAAAAGTATAAAATAAAGTTTAAAAGAGATTAAGCTAGTTACCTTAGTTTGTAGATCAAGAGAAAAAAAAGAAGATGATGAACAAGAGAGAGAAAATTGCCTCCTTTATTTGATAAATTTTGCTTGAATCTTGCTTGAGAGCTTTGAATTTTTTTTTGAGAAAGAAGAAATACGCTGGTTTCAACAGCCAAAGGAGAAGAAACGTGAAAGGGATAAGAAGAGTGAGTTTAGGGGTTTCAATTGTTTCCTTCTATTTGCAACTCATAAAGCACACTTACCCTAAGGACATTGTTAACAATGAACCCAAAAAAGGTTCTCTCCCATAAAACCTTTTTTACCCTCTCTTCTTAACCATAAACACAAATTGGTAACCCAAAGAAGTTTGGAACTTGTTTACAGCCAAAAAAAAAAAAAAAAAAAAAAAAATGAAGAGCCTACACGTACAACAACTCAAAAATGACAAGAGGAGAAAGGTGAGGAGAGAGAAAAAAAACTTTTTGTACAATTGTTTTTATAATTTTTTTTAACAAGACAATTGTTTTTATAATTAAAATAAATCAAATTTAGTAATTTTTTCAAAAAATAATAATTACTAGAGTGAATCGGTGCTAATGCACCGTGTATAGTTAAATATATTTCGTCTTATATCGATATGCAAATATAAAACTTCATTTGTCTAGTGTTTTATTGTTATAATTTGACAATTTTTTTCGTAATATATACTGTTAAAAAAGTCCAATTATTTATGGTGATATATAATTAACATGTTTGTTTAATTTTATTTTGGGTTTTTCTAAGTTATGCCCCTAAGTTTTTCGTCTTTCTAAGTTGTGCCCATGCTTTTTTAAACTTCTAAGCTATGCCCCCAACTTAAGTTTTTTAATTAACATTGCCCACTTCGTTAACTCAACGTTAACGGATCCGCTAAAAGGAGTTGCATTTCATGGGAGGGCAATTTCCCCTCTACAATTCTAGGGTTTTGAGCTTATCTTACCCTTTATAATTGATGTATTTCACTAAAATAATGATGCATTGCCCTGTAAATGATGTATTTCCCTAAAATAAAGGGTGAAAATCAATTATTTGCCCCATAATTTTAGAGGGAAAATGTTCCTCGTACGAAATGTAACTCCTTTTAACATATCCATTAACGATGAGATAACAGAATGGACACTATTAATTAAAAAACCTAAGTTGAGGGGCATAACTTAGAAGTTTTAAAAAGCATTGGCATAACTTAGAAAAGCAAAAACCTCATGGACATAACTTAGAAAAACCCTTTTATTTTTTGAATTTTAATTATGTTAAGAAAGTTATGTTTGGAAGGTTTTTTTTTTTTTGATGGGATGTGTCTTTGGGGTTGGTTAGATAGTTATGTTTAGAATTTTTTTTAAGGAAAAATTCATATGAATAATCCCAACTATTGGAGGTCTTCCAATATTAACCCCAACTATATGTTATTACACTATAATCCAAACTATGGGGGTAGTTTTATGATATTAGTCCATACTAACTTTTGACCGGCTGTGATCTCAATCGTAGAAAGGGAGGAAGATATAGTCAAGTCGAATAAATAGAAAAAGATGAAAGATAAAGAATAATTTTTGAATTGGTGACCAATAACAATAGGTTAATTAAGCCAATGGACTAATATCATAAAACTACCCCCAAAGTTTGGATTATACTGTAATAACCTATAGTTGGGATTAATATTGGAAGACCTCCAATAGTTGGGATTATTTATATGAATTTTTCCTTTTTTTAAAGGGATGCATCTTTGTAGGTTAGGTAGTTATATAAAGTAAGCCGATGCTAATGCACCGGTATATATTTTATTATTTTATGATAAGAATATGTATACAAAACATTTTTAAAAATATAAAAAATATTTAATTGTCTAGTGTTTTATCGATCAGGATATGAAATGCTAATTGTCTAGTGTTTTATTGTCATATATTAAAAGAAGTTATCTATTATTTTTTTTATCGATTAGTAATATGAAATGTTATTTGTACAATTTGTCTTTGAAAAATGTGTTTCCTTCTTTGTTGGTGATTTTATTTTGTTTTGATTTGATATTTTATATCAGAAAGTAAGATATATATATATATAAGATGGTAGACGATTATTCATTTTTTTAGTTGAAGGATGTAAGGAAGGATGGTTACGTTATGTTGGCTCCAAAACTTTATTGACAATTGAATGATTAGGTTAAATAATTTATTGCTTTATATTTTTTGTTAGGTAGTTATTATGTTAGGTAGTTTTTTTTATAAAAAAAAAAAAAAAAAAAAAAAAAAAAAAAAAAAAACAATAAAAGGTAGATTAATGAGAGGCCTCCATTTGGGGTTTGGAGGCTTGTCATCAATTTATGCTTTTAAATTATATAATAGATACCAAAATTAATATTTTTAAATTCTCTATAAGTAGACACCCATATTGATATAGTTTTGTTATATAATTTTTTTATCAATGATTACATCTGAAACAGTTATATTTCAACCGTGTATTCTTTACTTGTTAATTAATTTTAAATGACTTAAATATAGTGTAAATAATGTAGGAAAGAGAAAATATTAAATTAAATTATACTTACAAAATATGTTGTGTTTTAAGTTGAATTGACGTACTAATCTAATATATCACTTTTATATTTTTATTTAATTTTTATTGTGATATAGTTGTTTTATGAGTTATGTAGGTGGTTTTAATGTCTTAAAATCTAATGTTTTTATCTTGAGCATTAGAACTCAAATGATTATTAGTTATTAATATTAATGACTACATGTTATGTATATATTAAGAACAACAAGACTTGTAATATATATGGCTATTGTGGGTTATTATTGTTATTGTCCATATCATAATATAGACATATGGTAGTATAACTTTATTTGATGCTAATGAAAAACTGATAATATTTTCAAACGGGTTATCGGGTCAACCCATTTATTATAAGGTTGGGTTGGGTTAAGAATCTCAATCCGTTTAACTAAATGGGTTGGGTTCGGGTTGGGATTTCAACCCATTTATATTAATTGGTCAACCCGAATTGAACCCAACTCAGGTCGACCCATTGACAACTCTAGAAAATATGATGGGGTTGAAAAAAGTATGAAAGAGAAAAGGTGAAGATTTTTTTGTGGTTTGTTATTAAGAGGTGAATTGTAAATGATTTGGTTTTAGTGACGTGGATGAGATTGAAATGGAGAGATAAATGTGTGAACCTTTGTTTTGGGTTTGCTAATTCCCAGTAGACATGGTTATTGGATAGGGCAGTCCAATGGCATGCGGTTAGAGTCAAGGTTATAGGGTTTTTACTGGACATGATATTTAATGGACAATGCCTTATCGACCAGGGTCAATACAGGGCAAAAAACAATAGCCTAATAATTTTTTTCAAAAAAAAAAAGTTTACACAAAAATAATTACATTAATATATTCATATACATTTGTTTTAACTATTGGCTACCTTAAATTTTATGTATATTTAATATTTTAATGGCCCAACCGTTAACGACCTGCAACCCACTTTGACCCGACCCGCTATTGACCCTTTTTAGTCGACCCTGGCCCTGACCCTGGCCCGCCCAATAACCACATCTAATTCCTAGCTTGTCTTGAAGAAGTTTTTGCTACTAGATGGAGAGTTGTTTGGTAAAAATGTCTACTACGGAGTAGTTGTTTGGAGAAAGGAATGTACGCAAGTTACCCCTTAATTAGGTTGTTTGTGTTTTTGGAAAATTGTAAGGGTATTGTAGATTATAGTTCCCCTTATCTTATATAATAATTAGATTAGTCTCCCGTGCAATGCACGATTTATATAGGAAAAACATATTGTAGATTGATAATTTTTAATTTTAAAAAAAAAAAAATTCCATTCCAGCCTATCGAATATTGAAAATGTAGGAATAACAAAAAAAAAAAAAACATTTAAATTATTTAGAAATGATTGTTGAAAAGATATGAAAAAAATAAAGAAAAAGTCAAGAATAATAAAGTGTAGTGAAGAAATAATAATAATAAAACTAATTACTATTTTCAACAATTGCATTTAATTTAAATAGTAAATTTATATATATATATTATATTATATATACTAGATAACACCCGAGCAAATGCTCGAGTTATTTAACTAAAGTAAGTATTTCGATCTATATAAAATATTTCTATGCAAAAATTAGTAAAAAGTTGCTGTAAATGGAAAACTTATCAAAGTACGAAGCACTTTATTTTAGTTTATATTATATTGTAGAGAATAAGTAATACCCGAAATGTATATAATTTTCAAATTAAGTTATGCAATAGATTAAAATTATAACAATAGTTTTTCTATAATCATTTCGAATTTGGATTGATATAAATTAGATTAATTTTTATTTCTATTTGCTTTATGTCTACTAACGTTGACAATGCAACATTCTGCAATTTTTTTGTCAAAATTATGTAGTTATTTTTTGTATATAAATTTGTACTACTGTAAAAAAAAATTAAAAAAGCCATGTATGGTTATCATTTCAATAACTTTTAGAATAAATTGTATTCATGAATTTTGCTTTCATGTTTTGTTAATAATAAAAATAAATACTTTCAAATTTTCAAATGTAATAAAAAAAGTTAATGATAATCAAAACACTTATTTGAACCTTATATATGGGGTACAAAAAAATAAACATATTTAATATATATAATGGTTCATTCATTTTAGAATATTTTTAAAAAATGAAAAATAAATAGGGTAAAAACTAAAATAGAGAAAAATCAAGTTTAGTCAAAAAATATAAAATCACCAACGAACCAAGATTGACAAAAAATTCTTTAAAAATTGAAAAGTAAACACTAATAAGAATTTTTTTTGTTAATAGATTGATAGTATAATTTTGTATTGGAAAGTAAAGTACAAATACTTATAATTGTTTTAGGAAAAAAAAAAAAACAAAGGCACCTTTGGAAAATGGGAAACATTTAATATTATGTTATATAATAAGTTGGGAGGGAAAATAAGAGTTTAAGAGGGAAATTTTTTTTAAGTGGCTTGCATTTTAGTATATAGTATAGAAGTATAGACAGATAGATAGACTAGATAATACCCAAGCAAATGCTCGAGTTATTTAACTAAGGTAAGTATTTGGATCTATATAAAATCTTTCTATGCAAAAATTAGTAAAAAGTTGTTGTAAATGGAAACCTTATCAAAGTACGAAGCACTTTATTTTAGTTTATATTGTAGAGAATAAGTAATACCCGAAATGTATATAATTTTCAAATTAACTTATGCAATAGATTAAAATTATAACAATAGTTTTTCTATAATCATTTCGAATTTGGATTGATATAAATTAGATTAATTTTTATTTCTATTTGCTTTATGTCTACTAACGTTGACAATGCAACATTCTGCAAATTTTTTTGTCAAAATTATGTAGTTATTTTTTGTATATAAATTTGTACTACTGTAAAAAAAAATTAAAAAAGCCATGTATGGTTATCATTTCAATAACTTTTAGAATAAATTGTATTCATGAATTTTGCTTTCATGTTATGTTAATAATAAAAATAAATACTTTCAAATTTTCAAATGTAATAAAAAAGTTAATGATAATCAAAACACTTATTTGAACCTTATATATGGAGTACAAAAAAATAAACATATTTAATATATATAATGTTTCATTCATTTTAGAATATTTTTAAAAAATGAAAAATAAATAGGGTAAAAACTAAAATAGAGAAAAATCAAGTTTAGTCAAAAAATATAAAATCACCAACGAATCAAGATTGACAAAAATTCTTTAAAAATTGAAAAGTAAACACTAATAAGAATTTTTTTTGTTAATAGATTGATAGTATAGTTTTGTATTGGAAAGTAAAGTACAAATACTTATAATTGTTTTAGGAAAAAAAAAAACAAAGGCACCTTTGGAAAATGAGAAGCATTTAATATTATGTTATATAATAAGTTGGGAGGGAAAATAAGAGTTTAAGAGGAAATTTTTTTTTTAAGTGGCTTGCATTTTAGTATATAGTATAGATAGATAGATAGATAGATAGAAGTATAGATAGATAGATAGATAGATAGTTTTGGAAAAAAAAATTATTGAGAATATGATATGTGTCAATGATGACATCATTAGTGGCTTATTTTAGTATTAGTTATCTCTATTATATAAGCCAAGGGGGGAGCCATGGTGTCTCCCCTCAAAAAGTCTATGTTATCCCTCAAAACTTTCTAAAATCTCAAGTTGTATCACTCTTATTTATTAAGGAAAAAGTTATTACAATTTTTAACAAAATTTAAATAAAAATAGTACAAAATATAAAATTCAAAAAAATAAAACAAAAATACTAAAATTCATATTTTAAAATTCTCTATAAATAGACATCCATATTAATATAGTTTATCAAATAAAAAATTTACATTTTGATTATCGTAGAAATTTGGTAGGCAATAGAATAAGAATGAGCGTGAATTTAACAGATTTTTCAATTTTTCGAACAAATAATCTTTATTTTTTTAGACAAATTAATAGATGTATTTAAAATACGATCGCACGCAAAGCGTGCATAGAAGACTAGTATAGATAGATAGGTAGATTAGTGACTAATGCAAATTAGTAGTTAGACTAGTTAATACCCTAGCAAATGCTCTACTTATTTAAATAATCTATTGGGATATAAAGCAAAAGGCTCAATTTGTTGGCCATAAGAAAAAAAATAACTGGCAATCAGCTAAAAATAATTTATTTTCATTTTCATTAAAGCATATCAAGTAATAATGAATGACGTGTTTCTTGCTTATATCTTTAGTGCAATCATTTTATTATGCTATAAGCATCCATAAGGACTGTATATAAGCATTAAATATTTTTCCAAAATAGTATAAAGTTGGAAATATATGATAAAACCATTCACAAATCAATGCAATTAATGCTATATTTTTTGTTAAACTTTCCATTTTAAGCTTCTTATATTCAGCCCTTAGGGCTGCATATACTCTTTTCCTTTTTACTATTGGTTCATGTTTGAAAGAGAGTTTGAAGGGGTTTTTTTTTAAAAAAAAAAAAATAATAATGAAATCTCATTTAGTGGTAATTAATTTCCAATGTAATTTAATTATAATAAAAAAATTAAATGTATATGAGACATTTTTATTAAATGAGAATATTATATTTAAGAAAAAGGAAACATGTGAGTTTAGGAATTAGGAGGGAAAATAGAGTTTAAGAGGGAAATAAAAATTTAGTGGTTTTTCTTTTAGTAGTATAGAAAGAAGAAAGATTGTGACTACTTTTGCAAAATCGAATTTGTTTTAGTCTAAGAAATAGAAACATTTAGTAGCAGTGTTCCTCAGGGAAAAAAAAGATTTTATATTAGTAGTAAAATCTTCTAACTAATTACTAAAACATGTCACTTTACTGATGTAATCAATGTCGCATGTCAAACTCTCAATAATTTTTTCCCTGTCAAAAACTACAACTGACATCATTTTTTAAAAAAAAAAAACTTTGACTACTTTATATTAAATGCGAAGTCTTGAAAATAGTGTTTAATGAAAATATTATATCATCACTATATTTTATTAATTTTTTTACCTTCTCTTCATCCTATTTTTCAAATCCAACATTTTTTTTAATCCAAACAATATTTTCTCAATAATTTTGCTATGTTACCATAAAGTTCTTTTTAATACTCCTAAAATAGGTTTGAATTTTATTTTTAAAAAATTAACCTACAACATTTTTTCCTATATAAATCGTGCATTGCACGGGAGACTAATCTAATTAATTATATCAAAAACAAAATTCATTTCCAAATGGCTACTAACATGATTGTAGTTTCCTTCAAAAAACAAAATCTTGATTGTCGTTGGAGAATTTCTCTAGCATATTAGATACAATACTTTCTTCATTCCTCAATTTTTACTTTTCTATAAGAAACGTATTTGGTGCTCATTTTTTTTTTTTAAGGAGGAAAGGTAAAAAGTATTTGGTGCTCATATAGCAACCAACATAAATTTATTTGCACATATGCATAAATTAAATTACAAATAGACAATAATCACCTAATAGGCCACAAAAAATAGTTTCTCTCTTTGTATTATATAATTACATATTTGGTCCGTCTCTAATCAATTGTTAAATACATTTAGTGACCAAAATGATTGATTTAGTGACAGATGATATTTCGATCACTAGTTAAATGGATTTTCTCTTGTAGTGAAGTCACCAGGACACATCTATATAAGATTAAATATATTTTAATATATATTTTTAATTTTTTAAAATATAATAGGACACATCTATATAAGACTAAATATATTTCAATATATATTTTTAATTTTTCAAAATATAATGTATACATGTTTTCATAAAATAATAAATATTCCTGGTCCATTTGCATCTTTTTATTTTAAAAAAAAAAAACAGTTTAACAATCAAATTAATAACCAATTATGCTTAACTAATTTAAAAAACCACCCCTTTACTAACATTTTTAATAAATACTACTAACTTCAAAAAATATTAGTTTTTCCTGGGCTAAGATTAATTATTAAAACATTAAATTTATATTCTCATTTTATCTAACTAATAATAAATGACTAATATTTTTATACATTATATTTCGCACTACAATGTTACAAGGATATTAAGGTTATATATACTTGGCAAATCAGCCGATTATGTCGCTATCGCTCGGTCAATACCAGGTTTCAGATGTTTTTTTAAGTCGGACATTTTTCGATAATGGGTCGAAATCTTTGTTCATGACCCAATGTTTTCAATAACATGTCGATCGGTCGATTAAGTTATTTGAGAAAAAAATGCAACAGATAGGCTGATTGTTTTAAATTTAAGAGTTGAAAAATGCAGAACCTAACTAAACTATGAATTTTTCATCGAAATACTTCATTTGTTTCTCTTTAATTGCAAAAAGTGGACTAATGGGGCTATTTATATTTATAACTTTGACTAAAATTTGTGATTTATCCATAATGAAAAAATATTCAAGTGAGATCATATTGGATATGTTTTGTGAACTAATATTATTTACTTACGTATAGGATCATATTTGGAAAATGGGTTAATAAGGTCTATAACATATCGGTTACTAGTCTCACTACTTAAAAGCGAATTTTCAGGCAGAATAAAATAAAGTTTCATATTCTAACTTTTTGTTTATGACCCAATTTTTCTGAATCAGTTTTCAGATTGATATTAGATCGAGTTTATATTTGTGAGGTATAATCAAGATTGTATTAGTTCGTCATCATTCAAATGTGGGTCATTTCCCACCTATTTTGTATTGACAAATACTGTACGGAGTATTACAAAACAAAGGGTAAAGTCGTCCAACGGTAGGTAGAAATGTTAACGTTCAATAAATTCAAATGATTGGTTCGGGTACGAAGCAGTGGAGGTTCGGTTCAGTGGAAGCAATATTACTTATTGGCGGGTACCACTATACACACCAACATCTTTTAACTGGGCCTACTCTTCTTTTTAACATGTATCATTATTCTTTGCCAAAAAAAACAACAAAAAACATGTATCATTATACGTTGCAAAAATATATATATATATATATATATATATATCATTATGCTTTTTTTTTTTTTTTTTGTAATACGGAGTACTTTTTTTTTCACCTGAGAGGCATGTGTTTGACTTTTGTTTATCTCTATTCTTTTGAGTAAGGAGGTAAATGCTACTCCCTCCGTCCCCTTTTGTTTGCAACATTTTCCTTTTTTAATGTCCAAAAATGTTTGCTACAAGTCTAAAATAAGTAATATGACCCACATGTGGTCCCCACAACTCTCCTCTACTTTATTTTACCTTACCCCACATACCCCACCACTCTACACACTAAAATACAAATTTTCATACCAACTCAATACTAACCTCTTATAAAAGTGAAAATTGTACCGTGTTGCAAACAAAGAGGGACGGAGGGAGTAGGTTGTATGAAAATGGATAATGTTTGATAACGAGTACAAAATGCGTCACTTTTAAAATTAAAGATACAGGTATGAATAAGAGAATGATACATAAAATATATAAAAAAAAATATATGAAATTTTTCATTGTAAAATGAAAATTATATTTGTAAAAATAAAAATAATTAAGTTAAATAATAAATTCCTTTTCAAAGAATAATGGAAAGATAGACAAAATGGCTAAAATAGGATAAAATATTATTAGAGAAATAAAATAAAAATTAGAGTGAATTATCAGGTATCCATGAAGTTTTTTATTGTATCGGTGTTCGACACGTAGAGCTAGCAAATCGGGTTGACATGTCAGGTTCGGGTTGTCGGGTTATCAAGTCATGTACCCTCAACTTGAACCTGACCCATGCATTTAATAAGCGGGTTGAGTTTTTGTAACATAACCCGACCTGAAAATAAAAAGGTTGGGTTCAGGTCCGTCGATCCATTTATTATTATTTTTTACCAAAAATATCTTTTACTGTTCTACAATCTACAACATTTACCCTAATTCCCAACAACAAAGAATTTACAATTTCAACAAAGTAGAATATTAAAATCTAGTTGATAATAGTTAGCTTACAGTAGCTTAAAGTTCAGTAAAATAGAGCATTCAAAACACATGCAGGTTAAACAACTGCTTAAATTTTTTTTTAAAAAAAAATTAATCAAGTTAAGCGAGTTATAATCAGGTTAGAATTTTTAACCTTAATCCAGCCCATATAATAATGGGTCGGATTCGGATTGACCCATTTAATTAAATGACCCATATCATTATTAATGGGTTGAGATCGGTCGAGTTGATGGGTTAGGTAGCTTTTTGTCAGCCCTACAGACACGGGGACAACTATCTAATTAAAGTATTCATGCATTCTAGGGTAAATCCGTAAATGTATCGGGTTCAAATCATGGAATGTGATATCCGCACATATTTTTTTAATTTACGCACACCCTACCCTACCCCTTATTTTATGTTGTTTCCTACATTTGTATATGAATTTTAAGGGGGAAAAAAGGAAAGGGATGCTTAAATAAAAAAATTTAAAAAAAATGTGCGGATGTCACAACCCTCGGATCATATAGAGCATCACCTCTCTCATATTTGTCCATATGCTCCACCCATATACATTGACTAGCCTTCTATGCACGCTTTGCGTATGATGGTATTTTAAATATATTTATTAATCTGTCCAAACAAACTTTATATAATAAAAAAATAAAAAAATTCCCTTTCATTCGGTTATCCCACAAGACCACAACAATGAACAAAAGAAAATTTTTATTTAACATATTCTATTGCTTGGCTACAGAATTTCTACGATAATCAAAATGTAAAATTTTTATGTTATGAAATATATCAATATGGATGTCTATCTATATAGAATTTAAAAATATTAATTTTGGTATTTTTGTTTTATTTTTTCGAATTTTATATTTTGTACTATTTTCATTTTAAAAAGTTCAAAAATTGTAATAAATTTCCTTAATAATTAGGAGTGATACAAATTGATATTTTAGAAAGTTTTGAGGGGTAAGATGGACTTTTCGAGGGGGACACCATGGCTCCCCCCTTGGCTTGTATAATAGAGATTATTCGCTTTATCTATTACTCGAATCCATCCATTTGTCACCAGTAAGTTAAACGGGTAAGCCGAGTAGTTAGCACGTGGAGATGTTTGATACTCTCCATCCAGTTTAATTATTTGGAATGATATGACATAAAGTAAAGATAAAAAATATTGAATCGTTGCAAATAAAATGAGCCAATTGTAGTATATTTAATTTTAAAGTTATAATGAATATTAACATGTATAAAGTGTTAAATTAATAACTAATTCATGAACAATTAGAAATTATATTCTAGATATATATGTGGATTATAATTTATAAATGGGTGTTAAATGGGTGATAGGTGCAGATGATGGATCAAAAGGTTTTACCTGTTTTCACTCATTTAATCGGGTTCGGGTGGAGTAGCTTATTAATGGATATTTCCATCCCAAATTTTGAGGAATGCTTTTAATATTATTATTCATTAGCATAGCACCCGTGCGATGCACGGCTTGAAAATCTTAATATTAACTTTGTAAATAGTAATGAAAAGATTTGCATAATGTATTTCTTGATATGGAGACTTTAACATCATAAAAAAAAATTATACCCGTCATTATATAGATTAATTTGTTTTAAATAACACCGACAATTACATGTTTTTGTAAAAAGTGGAAATTAAAAAATTTGTATCCACTACTTACCCTATCTTACATCTAAATAGTAATGAAAAGATTTGCATAATTTATTTCTTGATATGGTGACTTTAACATCATAAAAAAAAATTATACCCGTCATTATATAGATTAATTTGTTTTAAATAACACCGACAATTACATGTTTTTGTAAAAAGTGGAAATTAAAAAATTTGTATCCACTACTTACCCTATCTTACATCTCTAGTAGTTTTTAAGGGTTAAATTTAATGGTGAAATTTTTGTCAGAAAAGACCTTTTAAAAACATAATCTGCCCCCAATTTTGTCACTTTTTTGTCAGAAAACACTATAGCATTATAGAATACTATATAATTTGCCAAAAACATTATAGAAAACATAATCTGCCAAAAACGTTATAGAATACTATATATTCTAAGAAAGTAAGTGAATTAAAAATAAAAAGTGGAATTCTATAATGGTCCAACCTTTTCACAAACATTATAGAATATATAGCAAATAAATTTAATTCACTTACTTTTTTAAGGGTCCAACTTTTTATTTTCATCTTTATAAATCCTCCCATTAAAAACATAATCTGCCCCCATTTTTATGAGTGGGTAGTTTATAACTTGCTAACTCACATTTTCATTCACAGATAAACTTATAAGACATTGGTACGGTAGTCATGGCTATGACCGATTTAATATAAGTGCTTGTGCAATGAAATGATGATTATAACAAAATTTAAAATATTTAATGATATTTTTTAGTAATACTTTGATTGATATTCAATCCGATAATTGTTATGCTTAATTTACTCTATAATTTAAAAATCAAGATCAATGAATAAAAAAAATATTACTCCGTATTAATTTATTTCTCAAATTATTGTAATATATGGATAAGAATTAAAAAAACTATGGGATAAGTCAACGAAATCAACAAAAAAAAGTATTGTATAAGGTGATACATTATTATATTTAATATAAAACAATTAATTCTAAGGTAACATGCATTAAGAAATTTTGGAGTAAATTTAAATAATTTTATAAAAACTTTAACCCTCAATGATCGTTATCAAACGTTAGCTAGTTATTAATTTTTAAAGGACAGTTTTGATAAAAGAGAATAAAATTACTTTTATATGTTATGAGTTTTTTTAAAAAAAAATATATATATCTCTTATTTACAGAAAATTTCATTGCTTAAAAAATCTAAAACGTCTTTTAGATTATAAATAATTCTCTTTTAGTATATTTTTAGGAGTATATATCAATTATGTTAGGCCTCTTCTACCAATCCTGACCCGGATGGTGGGGCTTTGCAAACCTATCTATCTAAGTAAAAATGCTCGATTATAGAATTGTATAATTAAACATATAGCAATAATATAAATTCAATTTTAGAAATTTATTTTCTCTGAAAATTCTAGTCATACATACAAATAAAAAATTATAATACACTCAAAATTGAAACATACAAAATAACTACATTAAGCTAACACTTATTTTATCACAACTGTTAGCGGAAAATAAAACTAAAATGTGCATTGTTTGTTGATTTTCTAATTATTAGAATCCTAAAAAAATTGATAAGTTAATATGGAGATCCTTCGAATTATATAAAAAGTCTTGTTATGCATGTCAAAATAATAAATCAATAATGATACTTATTTCCCCCAAACAAAAGTAGCAGAATTTTTATTATGAAAATATATGTAGGCAATAAATGAATAATCGAAAGTAAATTTTGATCATAAGAATATATAGAAAATTAATATATGATCAAAACTAAATTACTTATAATTAAAGAATTAAGGTACAAGTATTATTTATAGGAATTAAATCACATAATATTGCTAAAGATATTTTATATTAGATATCAATGTTTATTAAGGTAGAAAATATATTAAGATAGAATAAAAAAATTGTTCTTTTTGGTTTAGGGAAAAGGGCGGGAATTTTTTTAATGAGAGAGCGACACGTGGCAAGATATAGTTTTAGGTGCTTCTCTTATAGTATATATATTGATTGATTTAAGATGGGTGTTACTAAATGCAGTAGGGGTGCTTATCGAGTGAGTCGATCTCGAGTTGGGGATTGCTCGACTCGTGCTCGTTAGGTTTCGAGTTGAGCTCGAGTTGATAATGAGTTGCTCGTTTAACGTTTTGGCGTTATTGAATTTCAATTTTTTTAAAGAAAATTAATGATTATATTCTTTTTTCTTTAGATAAATTATTTATTCTTAAAGTGTATTAATTTAGTATATTAAGTGCCAAACAAATTTTTCTTTATTTATTATATTAAATTATTTTCAATGATTTCACATAGAAAATTATTGATTAACGTGTAAAATTATTGAGTTTCAAGCTAATTTGAGCGAGCACA
Source organism: Salicornia ramosissima (assembly GCA_951394345.1). NCBI lineage: Eukaryota > Viridiplantae > Streptophyta > Magnoliopsida > Caryophyllales > Amaranthaceae > Salicornia > Salicornia ramosissima. The sequence goes on from OX596235.1 coordinate 14,937,371, forward strand.
AGCCATATCGAGTCGAGCTTTGACCGAGTCGAGCTCGAGTAGCCCGCGAGCTGCTCAGCTCAATAAGCACCCCTAAATGCAACCCTCATTTTACTTACTAAAGCACGTATTTGGACAATTTTACCCTTGGCTATACATGTGTGTGCTGGACGTAGAAAAAAAACACAGCATATACCAGGGCGCATGACCTATGTGCCCTGGCCTAGGTCCAGGCGCATGAACCATGCGCTTGGCCCTAGGCCGGGGCGCATAGGTCATGCGCCCTGACCTAGGTCCAGGCGCATGGCCCATTCGCCCCGGCCATTCTGATTGCGTACGTGGTCTTCAAATGCTCATATCTCTTTTGTTTCTCAGTGAAATTTGACGTATAATATATCAAATCGAATCTCTCGGAACAAGGAATCATATGAAATTTGAATCTTTTAAAAAGGAATTATTTGTAAAAAGTTATGAGCATTTGAATAAGACCATTGTGCAAAAGCACTTGTAATGCTTTCAATTCATAATTTATGTTTTAATTCTTGATTTTAGTGTAATAATATGTTTTGTTGCATGATTAATCTTGATATAAAATAAAGGGTGGGTGGAGATGGAATGTGATAGATGAATTGTTATGTTTTTAGGGGTCAAGGGCAATTTCGCCCATAAGGTAGCTTTAGTAAGTAAAATGAAGTTTATGTTTAGCAATTCACTTTAAGATTTTATAGGAGGAATCATCACCATTAATTCTTTCAATCAAAAATAGTTTCAACTTCAACTTATTTTAGGATAATCTCTATTACTGAGGATAATTTTGCATGATTAAAGTTATTATATAGGAGCGACGGACATACAACATACAACATACAACATAGTGATATATAGGACCAAATATACATGAAATTTTATTATAAGAAGGAAATTTTATTAAATCCTTACTCAAAAGAATAGAGACCAAATATGTGCAAGCATTTAATAAAATTTTACTCTTATAAATTTTTGTTTAACTCAGGCCACATTCTTTGCAAAAAAAAAAAGGATGCATAATCATACTTGGTACCAAACTTATCAACATGATCACCAATGATGATTTTTTTAGCAACAGTAGTGATTTTGTGGGTATCATTTCCATTCACTATCCTTCCACCAAGAAATAAATAAAGGCCAGTTGTCATTACTATATTGGAAATGCTATTATCAATGAAATTAAAATGTCTTCCGATTTCTTTTGGTAATAATGACTTTAATTTTTGTTTTTGATTTAGGGTTATTTTTTGTTGGTGGTTTAATTTGACTTCTTGACTTTTTTTTTTTTATATTTAGAAATCATATCATAATATTATGAGCTAAACTTAGGGTGATATAAGAAAGTCTTGAACAGGCTTTTGTACTTGTGTATTAAGATTAGAAAACTTTTAAACAACAAATCAATATAAAATAAGAATTAGTTAACATTACCAAAGCACATGAAGAAGCTTAGTGCTTTGCTTTAAAGTGTGTTTATTTGTAAGGGTTACCTACAAGTCTACAACTTTATATGTTTGGTGGCCACTCTTAAGACTATCTACTACTCTAATAGGTGTGAGGTATACTTTAAATAAAAGAAATTCTAATAATAAAATACCTTGTTTGAAAATAAAAATGAAAAATGAGACAAGTAGTATGTACTAATCCATACTTACATCTATAACCTCCTCCTTTTTAGGAAAGCAAGCTAAGGTAGTATAATGACACGACTATCATTCCGTAATCTCGTGATCCTTACCACTCACACACCCCGCCGACACCTCGGAGCTCAGGGCCGAGGTGTCATTTGGACTCCACAGAGGACCCCTAGAACCTATGAGCAATTCCAATAACCTCATCCTTTTTAGGAAAGCAAGGTAGTGCAATGGCACGACAATCACCTCATAACCTAGTGATCCTCACCACTCACCAACTCTCCCTTCAGAGCTCAGGGGCGCCATATGGGCTCCACAAAGGACTAGTCTTATCACTCTTATGATAGGAGTCGTGTGATTTGGCCCAATGTACCTCACCATATAATAAACACAAGCTTCTTTTCAAGCTAGGTGTATAAGGAGGTACAATTGTACAAGACATTGGTGTATAGGTGACTGAATCCTACAACTATTTTAGTATTTCATTGAATCGTTGTTAATTTATGATCTCTTTATATATCTTTTAAAGAAATAAATAATCAATTATCATAGGCTATCACATCAAATTTCCCAGAAATTTAGAGTATATACACATATAAGACGGTCAAACCTTTTTTTTATAATCAAAGCCTATTACCATTGACCCTTAATTACATGTTTTTCATGTAAAATTTGTAAGATGTTCTTTGATTATAGACATGATGCTAAATCAATGCAAATTACTGAATTGTAAGAAAAATAAAATGTTGAAAAGCATAGCATTCTTCAATCACTTTTTTATGCTCCTCTAAACCTTTGGGCCGACCACATATATGATTAAGGTGGAAACTTTTTTGCTGCTCAGACATTCCCTTCTCATCATATTCATACATACACCTTTGGTCTTCTTTTTTCATTTTTTTTTTATTTTTTGAAAAACAAATATATTAGGGGAAAAAATTGTATACATCGGATGTACACTAAATTGTATATAACAGATTAAAAGTTACTCTAATTTGTAAAAGTTATCCCTAATAAAACCACACAAAACAATAATTTTTTATTAAGAGGTAACTTTTATGCTTTTTTTTTTACGATTTACGATAAATTTTAATTCGTTGTACACTAATTTAGTACATACCTGATAGATTTTAGAATAAGTGAATATATAATTAATGTTCCCATGTAGGTAGGGAACTCTAACAATTACACGGTAAGATATTTTTATTGAATTATTGGCAACAGTAACCTGCGTAACTTACAATAGTAATTACATGATGATGGTGGTGGTGGTGGTGGTGGTGGTGATGATAATTACTTATCAATTATCATTGTGAAACTAATAAGACAGAAATAATTTAACGTAAAAAACTAATTGTGCAATTTTTTTGTAAATCTGCTAGAAGATTAATAAATTTTGGAACTAATTTAGGTCATTTTAATATTGTGAAATTATATTCAAATAAATTTTGTAAAAATATTTGTTGATTAATTATGTAACAATTTTAGTATAATTGAAATTAATAGTAGCATGGATATTGAAATTAGGCAAAATATTAGATGTAAAATAGTCAATTAGTGCATATATGTATAATAGTCATACATGGTAAGTAATTGTCTTAATAAAAAAAAATCACAAGAATGATCTGAACTTTAATTAACTGATTTTCCCAAAATATCTCGATTTTTTATTATCTTGATAATCCCAACATTTGTTTATTCTTGGAAAGATCCTGAAGCAATAAGGAAGAAAAAAAATCTCACCTTGTGACTATGTATGTATATTTTCCTTGTGTATAAATAACCAAAGTGTATTACAAAATGAATATGTTGAAAGTCAAAGTGTTACATCTAAAAAATAAAATGAGTAAATAAGAAAAATTAATAAAACAAAAAATTAATATATCATAAGTGTGTTATTTTAAAAACAGTCCTAACTATTGATTATTTCATAGCGAACATGCAGGTTTATTTAATATTAAGATTAAAGACCGACCATTTTTGTGAAGCATTGAAATTCTTTTCATTGATGGTTTTTGGGGCCTTATAATATAACTTTATTCACCTTTTTTACTTTTCTTTGGTTTACTCATTAGTCCTAACCCCTCCTTACCTCCCATCACATGTACATAAACCAATTACTTCTTTGCATAACCCATTACTATTATTAGATATTGCGTCTTTAATACACCCAAAACAGTAAGATATATATAGCAAAAGGTAATCATAGCTTATTAATTCATTTTCATTGTTTTTACTGCCCAAAATAAAATTCACAAAAAAAAATAAAATAAAAAGAAGAGTATGTCATAAAGTGGTCCAAACAATTTACTAATATAAACTTGTTAATTTAATTAGTATTAATCTATGTATAATTAGAGAAAAGTGAACAAACCCACCTTTTAACTTGAGCTAATGAGTTGGCAAATAATAAGCACCATCACCTCCATCTTTATGAGGGCAATTAGTTCTGGCCTTTGTGGGTGGAAAGACAATATTATTTTTTCTAATCCTTTTTATTAATTAATTTGGTTCTTATTAATATACAATTATTGCTTTTTTCCCAAAAAAAAAAAAGAAAGAAATTAGAAAATGGAGGAAAATAATTAAAGAAAAAGAATTCTTTGTTTTTTTGCTTTGGTGTGGGGTTATGGGCTCGTGGGGGGATTGGATTGGGAGGCGTATTGCACAAATTTTGGCATAGGAAAAGTGCATTGCACCTCCTAATCCACAAAAGAAGAAAGGAAAAACATCATTGTAATTTTTAGCGCAGAACAATTTACTTTTCAAAGGGTATCCTAGATTGAGTATTAACGTCATTGTCGTTTATACAACTATAGAAGATATTGGTTGTTAATAAAAAAAATTAAGAATGAATATGTGACTCTTTAAAATATACTCCTACAAGCTCTTTTTTTTTTTTTTTTGGAAAAATAGAATTTAATAATTCAATGTTTTGGTGATCTGCTCAAAATAATCACACATTTATTTTATTTTAAAATAATTCCACCTTTATACATCATCTGCTTAAAATGGACTATGTCACCCAAAATCGGGTCCATTTTGAGAAGAAATATTAAAGGTGAGATTATTTTAAACAACTGATATATATAAAGGTGGGATTATTTTGGAATAAGTTAAACGTGGATTATTTTAAGCGGATCACCAAAAATTGAGATTATTAAATTGCATTTTTTTTCCTTTTTTTTAACTGAATTAGTCTAAACTGAATTAAATTTTTATGGAATGAAATGATGAACTGAACTGAATTAAATTAATATAAATTATAGACTCAACATGAGTTGAACTACTAAGTTGACTAAATTGAAATAAATTCAAATTTCAGAAATTATGTCCAAAAGAATAGAGCCTTACTAAGATATTTTTCATGTTTCATCATTCATGGTAAAAGCAAGTAAGGTTTTATGTGTTAATGTAATTTTAAAGTTACTTAAAAGTAAGAAAGATAGCATGAAAAAAAAATTGTCTAAAGAACCTGGAAGTTCTAGCGTTTTGTGAAAACACCTGGAACTTTTTTTAAAAAATATTAACACAAACTTATAAAAAAACCTTTGATAGCAAAACATTTGGACGGAAACATTGAAATAAAAACAATTATTCCAAAGATTTAGCCTTTAGGAACAATTCAATAGAAAAAATGGAAAGAAGAACACAATTGGAAACTCTAATTAATCAAATCCTCATTTAGAAGTTCACTTACCCTCCATGTTTCACAGTTTTCATCCAAAAGTTGTGTTACTAAAGTTATTCTACAACTTTGTGTTGTTAATTTTTTTTTAAGTTCCAGGGTGTTTTTCACAAAATGCTAGAACTTTTAGGAGTTTTTAGACAAATTAATAAGTTTAATAGAAGAACAACACTTTCTTATATTTATGTAATACAAATTAAAAAGAAAAACAAAAAAAAAAGTGAGCAAAGAAACTTTCTTATCTCTATTATATAAGGGAAAGGGAAGGTTGCAACAATGTCCAAGTGAATTACCACACTACCCTTACTCATCGTTCATAATTGTTAATCAAGTGGAAGACAATTTTGATGTCATTTGTTTATTAAAATCTTCTATAATAATATTTGAATTTTGAAATTATTAATAATCTAATCTCTATTATATAAGGAATGGGGAGATAGGTGGCGTCGATGTCTAATATTCTATAATGATATTTGAATTTGAAATTATTAATAATCTAATCTTCTATAATGATATTTGAATTTTGAAATTATTATAATCTAACCTATTAGTTAAACAGAAACACAAAACAATTGTGTATTGAACTTTTTTTTTTGCAGTTTTTGTCCAGTTGCTTTCAGTTACTTTGTATTTATGGTTCAATCAATCTAGTTCCAATTTATTTCATATTCTATCTGATTTATGGTTCAATCAATCTAGTTCCAATTTGTGAGTGTGAAATAGCTAGATAGACAAAAAAAAACGTGTGATGAAGAGAGAGACAAGAATAAGCAATTACTTATCAAATAAAAAAGACATTTGCTGCAATTGATTTGAACTTTCGATTTTAAGAAATTATTGCAACTAAATTGTGGTGAAAGTAGTGTGTAAATTTGGGAGGAAAATTAATAATTATTCTCACGATGACGTTAGTTTACCTCAAATTTATATAATTTTTCTTCATATATATACATTCTTATCCAATATGAACATACCAAATGGTAATATATGGTAATAGAAAATATAATGAAATCTCCTAAAAAAAAGTTTTATATATATATATATAGGGTTGGGTTCCGGTGAGAAATTTCTTATGGTGAGAAATGTGAGAAGAGATAAATACATCAACTATAACCTAGAGGTATATTGAGCACCAACTATAGGTACATTCACCATACACTATAAATACATTGAGTAAAAATACATTGACTTTATACCATATATACATTGACTCCAAACTATCAAAGGAGTAAGGAAGGAAAATCAAATTTAATCTTAGCCTTTCATTTGGTGATCAAAGGGTTGTGATTGCTTCTCACCATTCTCACCAAAACTACATTTCTCACATGAGCCTACTTCTATATATATATATATATATATAGGGTTAGGTTCCGGTGAGAAATATGAGAAGAGATAAATACATTAACTAATACCTAAAGGTACATTGACCACCAACTATAGGTACATTCAACATATACTAAAAATACATTGATTAAAAATACATTGACTTTATGCCATAGATACATTGACTCTAAACTATAGAAGGAGTAAGGAGGGAAATTCAAATTTAATCTTAGCCATTCATTTGTTGATCAAAGGGTTGAGATTGCTTCTCACCCTTCTCACCAAAACTACATTTCTCACATAAGCCTACTTCTATATATATATATATATGTAGGGTTGGGTTCCGGTGAGAAATTTCTTATGGTGAGAAATGTGAGAAGAGATAAATACATCAACTATAACCTAGAGGTACATTGAGCACCAACTATAGGTACATTCACCATACACTATAAATACATTGAATAAAAATACATTGATTTTATACCATATATACATTGACTCCAAACTATCAAAGGAGTAAGGAGGAAAAATTAAATTTAATCTTAGCCCTTCATTTGGTGATCAAAGGGTTGTGATTGCTTCTCACCCTTCTCACCAAAACTACATTTCTCACATGAGCCTACTTCTTATCGTGAGAAATTTCTTATCGTGAGAAATTTCTTATCGTGAGAAATGTGAGAAGAGATAAATATATTAACTATGACCTAGAGGTACATTGAACATCAATTATAGGTACATTCACAATACACTATAAATACATTAAGTAAAAATACATTGAATTTATACGATAGATACATTGACTCCAAACAATTGAAGGAGTAAGGAGGGAAAATCAATTTTAATCATAGTCATTCATTTGTTGATCAAAGGGTTGTGGTTGCTTCTCACCCTTCTCACCAAAACAACATTTCTCACATGAGCCTATATATATATATATATATATATATATATATATATATATAATGAACTCAAGATTGAGAATGTTATCAGCGAGGATTATAAGGTTTCCTCCTAATAAAACTCTACTTTAAATCCATTTTAATTTTCACAATTTAATACCAACAACTAAACGGACTGTTAAAACTTCATTTATATCATGTAGTGTAATATATTATTTAATTTATAAAGTATCCAAGCCTCCAAAGTATTTTGAGGTACAAGTACTGGCTTAAGTCTTGCAAATAAACTTCAAGCATGAAGTCTTAGATTCAATCCTCACAGTTCATTTGCGATGATTCCCATGTTTTTTCTCTTTCAGATATGTGAGTCAGCTAAATAGTAACACGTGACCAACAATAGGGTTCGGTTCAAGACCTAGTGAACACCCTAATTATCCATGTTTTATATATCCAAAAGAAATGCTAACGTTAGTAAGAGCATTCTACGAGATTTCCATTAAGTTCAATTAGTATATAAAGGCTAATAATATTTGCACTCTACTTTTTTCTTTGGCACTCAATGTTTAAGGAATATGAACATTTGTAGGAGAAAACACAAGATGCACAAGTGCTTTGTGTTTTTGTCGCAAATAGCAAGGTTTGGGCCATGTGCTTTTAGACTTGTTTTGAGTCCATTTAATCCGATTCTATTCCATTATAATTAAATTTAATTCGATTGATATCCAATTTAACTTTGTAATCAACTAAGTGTTTGTTTGATTGGAAGATATTTTCACTAAAAATGAAAATTGTTAAGCAATAGTTAAAATAAGTTGTGTTTGCTAAGAAATTTCCTATGAAATAAAATTTCAGAGAAAGTAAATTCCCAAATCGCATGGAAAATAGTGAGTGAATTCCTTTTTTTTTATATGAAATTACTTTCGCCGCTCTTATATAATTGCAACATTGTTAATTTGTGCATTATTTGTTCTTATAATTCACTTTTGTATTATATGCATGTAAACAAATATAGTCATGGAATATCTTTTGAATCGTCTCAACGTATACATTATTCTAATCTAATTTTTAATAAAAGTATTACAAATACAAATTATTCATTGGCAAACGTGAAAAAAAAAACCGTTGCAACTAATTGGAACAAAGTATTTCATAAGATATTATTTATATTATGTAACTACATACTTTTGCACAATTTTTATGCAATTAGGAAGGGAAAAAACTTCTCATGGTATATGATTTCATATGATTTTTTTTTCCCTACATTGAACCAAACAAACACTAAATTTTGTTTATTTAAATTAATTTAGTCTAAAAAAATAGGCCTTAAGGGCTTAAGCGCATCTGATTTTTGTTGAGACTGTATTATGATATTGCCCGATATAGAAGAATAATTTCCCAAATCCTAAGTAGGTCAAAGAGTTTTTGTACACAGAATTGAATGGTAAAAAACAAGTATATCTGCAGCCACCAGATACTAACAAGCTAGTATCACTTTTCTTTCGCCATTTCCCTTTCACACACATTGTCTTAGCATTCATAAAGTTGAAACATTATCATTAATTCATTATCATCATCATCGTTACCTTCACTATCACTGTTGTTGAGCGTTTTGAAAAAATCCCACCTCTAAATTCGGTGGAAAAAATGAGCTTCAATATACTTTCCAATCTGGCAGGTTGGCCAAAGAATTGAGAAAAAAATAATGGGTGCAGGTTGGCTTATCCACAGTATTTTATCAAGCATCTCAAATTCAAAGTGTATGGGACTGTGTATCAGGATGGAACATATTAACCAAAAGCCGGTGAATCATCTCGAAGCTGGTGAAGGTGATCACAGCTGCTGGTGTAGTCCTAAGCAGATTGGTGGCACAACCACGATAAAATCCTGATATGCCTTCATGCTGATACACTTGCCTAACACAATCAGTCACCCCTACGTACTTTTTCTCCAAGTGATGCCCTTGCTCTTGAAGCCGTGATCGAACCACCTGCCAGATAACTTAATCATATTAGATTATTTACAAAAAATTTAATGAGGAATTGTTTACAAAGCCCATCAGCAGCAAGAAAGTAATTATGGCGAGAAACCAAGATCCTAGCAAATATCCATCAGCAAACAATTGATCCCTAGTAATTTTTTAGGCTTTATTTTAGTATTTTTCTAATTTTCTTAGGGTTTTCTATTCTTCTCTCTCTTTTCTCTCAATTGTAAACACAATTATTCAATTAATTCAATTCAAGATTCAATCTTTTCAGCACAATTCCGATAATCTTTCATTTGAGTCTAATTTATTTTATGCTTTTAATTATCATAATGTTTATTTCTTTAATTCTTATCAATATGTGTGAGTAGTCTTTTAGATATAGGGTTTTGGTGATTTATGTTTAATTGAATGATTTAATTGAGTTTCTTTGGTCTTCAATTCATGAATTGATTTAATTTCCTAAAATATGTTTTTTATCATATAAATGCAAGTAATTATGAAGTCAGTAGTCGAGAGGTAAAAACTCCATAAGACTTAAGATTTTAGGTGGATTTATCTAGTAAATTGCAAGAACCTGTTAGATCTTCGTTTAAACCTGCTAATGAATTGTTGAACATTGATTTTTAATTAATACATACTTTCATTCATAATGATCCCAAACTCTGGAATTTTCCCTAATTAATTTACAACCAAAAAATCGAACATTTAATCTTTATATTTAATTGTTCTTCGTCCAATTTAATTTCTTAAATATTAAAGTTTATGTTAAAGTCTTTTTAATTCAATCAATCACCAAGACACTTTATATAATTCATTCTTTTTAATAGTAAAAGAGATTAATTTGACTCTGTGAATTCGACCCTACTTATCACTGCTAGTTTGCTATATTAGTTTTGATTAGCTAGGTTATTTTTGACGGTTGTGGCAGCCCGGTCATTGGGATTATTTTGGAATAATAATTCTAGTAAGGTTTGTGAGTTAGTAGTTTTCTAAAAATAGGAAAGGTTAAGGAAAGAGAAGTCATGGAAAATATTGTCAAGTGTTTACTTAGTTCTTGGGAGAGAATCAAGCCTCTCGAAAGTTTGAATATCATCTACATTATGCTGTAATGTCTATAGTATTAATACTAGTCATCATCTTTATCATATCAAAAACAATCCATTAGTCTAGTTGTTGCTATTACGGTACAACTACTGGTGAATTGTTGTCGTTTGTGCTGTGAGTGTTGGCCGTGGTCAGGTTAGTTCATAACAATATATTTTCAACCCATTCCATGAATCAATAATTAGACAAACAGAAAGAGTTTGAAGGGACCATTATCTAAAAAGCTTTAACACCTTAAATTCCAAAAGCATCATACCTCATGAGGATATGTCAATGTCGAAGCAAATATCTTGGAGACCGATGATGCAACCGCAACATTACGTGCAGGAATCTTATTGATTGCAGTTTCATCTACAAAACAAATGGTCACTCTTAATTGTAAGATGGAGATCTGTTCAGAGCAAAATAAATTTGAAAGTTTGAAGTTTAATTTAATGAAAGAAAGGAAGTACCTTTGCTGGCCAAATAGCTTTTAACTTGCTCATATATAGGAAATTGGATGGCTACATGACTGACTCCAGCCAATGCAGGGACCAAACCACTGTTGATACAAACACACAAAAAGAGAGTCAATGTTGCTGAGATGTAAAAGACTATTTTGTCAGTAACTGACAAGTGACAACTACAGACAATGTAGCATTGTAATTTGTATGTCCTGTAAGGTAATACGTCACGGGCGTGCGTTAATGCTTCATGCAATTGAAAGTGAACTTGAAATTTGTAGCTCCAAGAGCCAGCTGCCAGCCAGATCAGAATAGAAACAGACAGCTTAGAGCTCATAAAGGCGCTCCATAACCCCTCCACAGCAGCAATGTGCATAAAGCCATCATGGAAGAACTTATTAAAATTGCTTGTAATTTAAATTATTTAGAATGTACAAAGGTGGGCAAAGCCTGCATTCAACAGGCTCATCTGATAGCAACCAAGTATCATACTCTTTAATTCCAATTTTCAACCTTTGCCATAAAAAAAAAAGAACTTGGAAGCTTTGTATCAGTAAATTATAGAATGTATTTGCTAGATTTTACAATAAGATTTCTTGTACAGATTCTAATAGTATCTTTCAAAGCTTTAGTTCAAGTGTTCAACCAAAAGAGATTGGGGGGGGGGGAATGTAAAAGGAAAATAAAATAGAGAATTTCTTCACCAATATTTCCCCCCCTAAAATAAATACATGTGTTTGCTCCCATTGTTTAGGGCTTTAGTTCTTGCAAACATAGTTATGTGATTGACCTGGATCCTACTAAAGATCTTAATTTGTACAATTTTTGATAATACTAAGATAATATTAGAAATTGGAATCTTATAAGATCTTACAAACCAAGGATCTGATGTGACATGCAACGATAATTTTAGATGATTAATTTTTATAGATAAAAATGTTGGACTGCTACTTAGTTTCGACAAAAGATCTAAAATGGTATTTAAAAAAAGAAAATTTAGATATACTTATATAACATGGCATATGTTTGAAAAAGATTCCAATTTGGGAGAGTTGAAAAGGCATTATCTTGTTAAAGGTTTTGATGGTAAATATTTTTAGGAACATGAAGCACAAACACTTATATTACTATTCATTCATACAAGCATATGCTGAAAGTATTTAATCATTGCTATTAGTTCATATACCCGTATGCTTTAAGTATGGGAAATGCTGTATGGCACCTTTGTAATTTAGAAAATCTTATTTGGTACGCAAAAAATAACTTAGATTAATAAGGTATTCTCCAACTTTTGACATGTTCTACATCATTCACTTTTATCAAACTTCAGTGCATAATATACGAACCACGCCTACACCCTAAAAAATAATTATTAGGAAAAAAGGTTTTTTTCTCCAACATATTCAACAAAGCATCATATTGGACAAACTACCCATCTTCAAGGTGGTCTCGAATTGATTACATCCTAAACATATTCTTCTCTTCATTTGGTTTACTTCAAATTCCCATCAACTCACACCTAATCCCCTTTAAGGACGCAAGCAAAAAGGCAAGCCTTTTTGTTAATATATCTATTATATTATTCTATTCACATATAATATGTTTTTTTTTTGCTAATATACAATAAAAACCCTTGATTTTTGGTTCTTTAAGGTCAATTTCTGATTTTTTTTTTTTTTTGACTTATTGGTCTTACTCAGTCAACATTCATTTCTGCTGTTACAAGCCTATATTTCAAGTCATTCTTAGTTTTTCATTACTTCAGTTCCAAAAATTTACGACTTTTTTTTTTGTCTCTCTTACAGAGAGATATAGTGAACAATTGCAAAACTGCAAAGTGCTAACCTTTCTAGACTTCCACCTTCACCATTACTGCCCGTAAAACTCTTATCTCACACCCCAAAAAAGGGGGGGAAAAACTCTCATCTCACTCCTTCCCTTTCAACCAAAACCCAATACAATAATGCCTTAGATGTTCAACACTTCAACCTCCCACCACCATCAGCAATTACACCCTCGAATCTGTTGGTAACTTCTCCCTCACGATGGCAACCTTCCGGCAAAACTTAGTTTTTCCATATGGATCAAATATATCGACGCACTAAGTTTCTCCATATGGATCAAATATATCGACGCACTAAGTTTCTCCATATGGATCCAATATATCGACGCACTTAGTTTCTCCATAAAATCCCCTCAAAATTTAGATTAAGTGGAAACAAACCACCTCAGTGAGGCTGAAGCTGATAGGAGCTTCAAGTCATTGAGTTTCCAACTTCAAGTCAAAATTTAGACCTAAGCTCCATCTATGCTTTCTTTTCTTCGGTCCTCTCTTTAAGACTTTCTTTTCAGTTTTATCCCCTATTTACTTTATATTTTAGTTTATTTTTGTTATTACTATTTGAGTTGGTTATTATTACAGACACAAACCTATTAAGGTAATATTTTTTTTAATGAAATATTAAGGCACTATTATTAGTATCATCATTGACTAATTTTCAAAGGATATTATTACATAGCAATGAATAGTTAGGGATGTCACAATCACGAACCTATATAATCCACGAATGCCCTCACTTTGAGCTATCCTTCTTAAAGCAGATAATGTACTCTTGTATGGAACTACACCTTCTCTCATTCCTTGAGTCTGCCAGGATATAAAAAAAATAAAAAATAAAAAAACACACAAACACAGAGTAAATACTTAATCAACAAAAAGACAGAAGTATTGATAGATGCAATGTATCCTACTTCTCAAAAGACGGATAAGGGCGAGAGAGACACTTTCAACTCAGGATACCTTGCATGAGACTAGGACATATATTTGACAAAAATGACTTATAAACAAGGACAATGATTTGAAAGATCAACCTGGAATCTCGTCTTCACAACCCAAAGGGGATTCGTAGCAATGACCGTAGCTGCCCCAGCCCCAGAAGCAGCAATCACATTTGCACCCACTGAAAGGTGATGATTCCCATCTACTAATGCACCACAGCTGGAAACATGTTACAAACTTGCAAAGGGTGTAAGACAGGCAGATTATTCAGTATATGATATTTATGCCTCATTTATACTCACTCCTAAGTCCCACGATAAAAAATTAAATTAAAAAAAAAAACAGAGCAATCACATCTCTGTAAATCAAAGGAGATCAGACACTAACCATCAGAGCCGAGAAAGCTCTTAAGCTGATCGTATATAGTAAAATACACCTGCAATCAACATAAGTTAGGTCAATTTACAGAATACAATTAAACATTGAAAGAACCCGACAAACAGATGCCAAAACAGAATTCTAGGCTGCACATAATAGACACAATACCATGGCCTAGGGTCATTCAAGGTTACCTCCAAATATATGCATAATAACTAATAAGGTGGAAAAGTTAGAAACCTTAACCCTGCTTAGAAAGGAAAGGAAAGTGCAAGAAAAATAAATGAACATTAGGAAAACATGCGGAGATCACAGTCATGCGGAGATCACAGTCATTCATTGTAATTAATGTTTGTTTTATGTTCATAATTCCACCGCTGACACTTTATATGCAGCCTTAAATTTTGTATTATCATTTTCCCTTTTTCCCGGGCATGAACTATGCCTTAACGTTAGATGCAATTAAAACTAAGATAAAGTCATTGTGGGCAGCATTTAAGAAAGTTTAGACCGCTAAAGATGCTTGAGACCTGCATTTTTCTCTTATAAAACTCATTAAGGCATATTCCCAATAGTTTGCCTTTTGCATTAAGCTCAACAGAAATCGTAAACCAATTAACTAACTCAAAAAATCGTGTAACCAAATTTCATTGACTTCACAACCATAAAGCATTCTCCTTAATCCATTCCATGCAAGTACGCAATAACCTATCCTACCAAGCAAACTACACATACAAGCTAAAACTCTTTTTATGATTAATCTAGCAGCAGGAAAGGGCACAATAAATCCAAGAAATTTTGGCAAACATAATGTTTGAAGTAGATACAAGTGCAATGCAACGAACCAAGTAATTAAACTAGTTTTTAGGATTTTAATTATTTTCAGAATTTTATTACTGTTGTTTTGTTTGTTTTGTTTACTTTTATTTTGTCCTTTAGCTAGTGGTTGATCATTATTCAGCCTTTTTGATCTTGTACTTGAATAGGGACAAATAGCAATTAAGAGGGAAGTAGTATAAGTAGTAGGAAGGGAAGGAGAGTAGAATCATCAAGAGAAATATTTTGAAAAAGCTTGGGCTTTTGAGGCTTGTGACCTAAAGTCACTATTTGGAGATTTGCAACCTCAAGTTGCTACGATCATTGTATTTAATCTTTCTGAGTTATTAATCAAATATTAATATCAATTCTCTTCAATTGTTACTGCCTTTCTCTTATTTCCACCATTCGAAACCCTTGATTAATGTTGTTGTGTTATTCATTTCTCTATAGTTAGCAATGAAACCCTAGATTGTTGAGTTCGAATTTTTGGTTTTTCCACCTCTTCCTTCCCTCCTCTCAAACTATTTTGGTTTCAAATGTAAACTGAAAACCAAGATTTAGCTTTGAAGGTTGGGTTTTTTTATAAAAAAAATGTCAAAGCTTGGGGATGGCAGTTTTGGCCATTAGCCGTCCCCGATAAATCCCCAACCGAAGGCAGCCATACCCAGTCCAGTCAACACGTCCCGGGGACTTTTTTAGCCGTCCCCACACCACCCCCGTCCCCTTCCTATCCCCTCTACAGATTCCTCGGCTAGGTAGTCGTACCCATGCTTCCTAGCTTCTCTCAATTGCAATGGAGTACTTGTTTCATTTCCTTTATGAATTACAGGAGAATGCGAGAATCTTGATTTCAACTTTCACCCTAGATGTGAAAAGTTGAGCCTTACTCATCTCATGTTTGCAGATGATTTGTTGATTTTCTCCAGGGTGATGAAATGCTTATGGCTTTGCTAATGTCTTATTTTGCAAAGTTTTCTCATGCCTTTGGTTTGGCTGCTAATATCGAAAAAAATGATCTTTATTGGAGAGGCGACTAAGAGGGTCAGCAGCAGCTAGTAGAGCTCTATTGGTCCCCCTGGGTACTTTTCCTTTAGGCACCTAGGAGTTCCCTTACTTCTAAGAAACTCTCCTCCTCTCAGTGTAGGCCGCTTGTTATTGGAGTATTGACTAAACTTACATCCTGGACTGCAAGGAAGCTAACTTACGCAGGAAGGCTATAACTTATAAAAGTTGTCATTTTTGTCTTGCAAAGCTTTGTGTCAAATCTTAATACTTCCAAAGAAGGTTTTGTTGAGGGAGATAGAATTTTATTGCAGAAACTTCCTCCGAACAGGTAATACTTTGGCTACCAAAAAAAGCTCATGTAGCTTGGGTTACTTGTTGCTTGCCCAAGTCTCTAGGGGGTGGAGCCTGAAGTCAATGGAAATTTGGAACATTATGTACCTTTGAGCATAAGGTTAGGATTTGGGTGAAATGGCTGGATTTTTATTATATGGAGATATCCCAACTTCAGTCTTGCTCCATAGTAACTTCTCTTGGATAATTAAGAAAGCTTGGGAAATCAAGGAGATAGTGGTGAAGGTTGAGGGCTGGTACAATTGTGTTCATCCAGGGAAATTCTCTATTAAGAGAGTATCAGCAACTTTTGGGTGTCAGGGAGACGGAGAGGTCCCCTGGAGAAAAAGTTGTCTGTGAAAACAATGCCACCCCTAAGATTAAGTTTATTCTCTGGTTTGCTCTTCGTGGTAGGCTTGCTACTGCTGATAGGTAGCAGATTTGGGGTATTGATTGCATCTGTGTGTGCAATTTCGGTGACTCTGAGCAGAAGACCATTCAACATTTGTTCTTCCTCTGCTCCTATGGACAGTAGTTGATGAAAAGGGTGTTGCAGCATCTGGGTGTGAGCAGGGCTATTCATGCCTTCATGGTTTCCAAGGTTGATGAAATCGTCAAGATGGCTACAAGATCATCTCTTCAGAACAAGTTGGTGGTTATGGCTTTTTCTGAGTGTGTTTATACTGTATGACTCCAAAGGAATGCCAAATTTTTTATAGGATGTGTTAAGCATCCTGAAAGTGTTGCTAGAGATATTATTTTTCATGTTTCCAGTAAATGTAATGACACTATGAGAGCTATTTTGTTGCAATGAAGGGTTTAAAACGTGATGTAATGGACTAGTGGCAGTACAAACCGTTCCTGGAAGGTAGGATATGAATATATGATTCACACTAATGCTTTGTTATAACTCTTGTTGTGGGGTTCTGCTGTAGCTGTGTTGGCCTTTTGGGAGTTTGGTGGTTGTTGTTGTCCCTTTGCTTTTGGTCTATAGAATTTATTGCCAAAAAAACATAGTGGGATTATTCTCATAATAATTAAAGGAGAGATTAATTTCAGCAAAGCACCAAAAGGTGGGATTATTATAATCAATTTTTCCTTTTTCTTTGTCCTACTGGGGTTTGGCATTAAAAAAAAAAAGTACACAAATTGGTAAGGGCTAAACCAAGTGAAAAAAAAAAAGGAAAAAGATTTTTTTTTTAGCCAACATGATGGTCTTCCCTTTGTCACTTTTACTTTGTTGTGCTGGGGCTTGGCAAGGAGAGTGAAAAGTATAAATTAAAATGCAAGTTTTGTGGGACCCACCGACCCAATATGTGGAAAAAATAGAAAATTATATATAGCCAAATTAGGAAGTGGAACAAGGAATTATGGACAACCCCAAAAAAGAAAATAGGGCAAAGAATAACGTACGTAAATGGTATAATCTAAAATGATAAAATGAAAACCATGAGTAGAAAATAATGATCCAAGGATAGAGCAGCTGAAAATTTCACATGCTGCACTATAATTTCAGTAAAAGTGTCTTCAAAATATTACCACTTCACAATGCATAAGATCAACAGAAGTTTCAGCAAAATAAAACTTTGAACATTTACTTCAACTACTTCCTGATCCCCATTAGTTTACAAATATGTCATACTACATTTGAATTGATAGTGAAACAGGATCTTGCCTTTAGAACAATGAAGGGAAAAAGAAAAAATAAAAATAAAGGCAGAATCTTAATCAACTATGTTTTATAACATAATAATAATAAGTTGTCTTAGGTGTTGTGCGAATTAATAAACGCATCTGCTAAATTGATTTTTCTAAATTGATAACTAAATTAACAGCTTTGATGTCACTTACCGCCCAGTTAGGAAGCAGAGCCAATATAGTAGGAGATAGCCCGCGGTACATTCCACGCAAACCTTCTCTATAAAAAATCTGTTCCAGACTAGAAACAATGACACTACTACCTGATTGTAAAGAAGTTACAACAATTAGATATTGGAAAACTGAAACAAAACATACATGCACATTCAGGGAATATAATAGATTGCTAAACACACGTAAATCTGCATATTTATCTTTTTTAAGACAATAAAATAATCATGAATGAAGTACAAAAGAAAGTAATTAGTTTATTCTAATAAAAGAAATTACATACAATATGAAAGAGCAGAAAGTCATACATCCAGTAAAATAAAGCACATATAATACCAGTATAAGAAAGAAGAGTACAATATGAACTTATCTCTTCTCCAAGAAACAACATTAGCATTTTTCCAGATAGGATACCAAAAAGCCATTACAAATCAAAGCTTTTCAAAGGTGGTCCATTTAAGTGAGAAACAAGCTTCATTTACAAGTTTAAAAGTCACATAAAACTTTATACAAAAACATAATGAATTTAAAAATATACAAACAAAAAAAATTAAAAAGGAGGAAATTATACTGGATGGTTAGGTCTAAATTCTTTTTGAGAGGGCACACACCACTGGTCAATTTTACCAGCAATATGAACAAGAATCGTCATATTCTAGTATAAAATGTCCTTCAATATTTATCTACAGAACAAAGGCAATCACTAAATCTATAAGCCATCAACAATATGTCAATATCTATGGATCCGCAATCTATGAATAGCCCCATAATTAGACATCCCTTTCATGGTTCCCTTCGTACCTTCCGTGCCTATTTGGTAAGCAACAATAAATGATGATCATGAATATAAATTTGTATGAAAATTTGCAAACAATACCAAAGCCCATTCTTTTGATGCAATAAGTTCTAGGGATGTTAGTAGGTCGTGTTAAGTATATGAGACCCACCCCATCCCCACCCCATCAGGACAGAGATGGGGATAAGTTTTGCAGGTGGTGGGGATGGGGATGGTAATCATGCCCGCTATGGGGATGAGGATGAGGATGAGGATGAGGATGAGGATGAGGACGGATTTTAAGTTGTACCTACCTATCCCCACCTCGCCCCAATTCATCCATGCCAAAACCTATTAATAAACTTGAATATTTAAACATAATAGTGTTTTTCAGAGGTTAAAAAATTATATATTGCAACTTACATAATTTTATGTTAAGTATTTTAAAATTTTGTAACATCAATCAATCAAAGGCTTATTTTCATAAGTGGGGTTGGCTATATGAACCAAAGTGATTATTTCGAGAGATCGTTCACATAAAGTTTCCTCCACCCCGCACGGTTGAGAGCCTCAATCTCTTGTAAATCCAACTGCTTCATATCTTTTCTAACTTCTTCCCACCAAGACATTTTCGGTCACCCCCTACCATATTTGAAATCCCCCTGATCTCACTCTTCTACTCTTCGTACCGGTGCTCCCTGGGGTCTCCATGTTACATGCCCAAACCAACACAAGCGATTTTCTCTTAGCTTGCTCGCAATACCCGCAACACCAACTTTCCTACGGATATCTTCATTTCTGATTCTAAAAAAATATTTTAGCTTTTATCTAAAACGTGCAACATATATTCCATGTTTTTTAGGTGGGTATAAGATGAATATTAACTAAGTGATGTGGTGGGGAAAGCGGGGATTAAATGGTACACAAAGGAATCAAAGGAACAGTACAGCTATGGAAATATGCGAATGAAGATAATAGAGAAAATGTAATAGAATTTGATTAATAAACTCAGAAGATGAATTACAAAAGATAGTTTAGCAACTTGAGGTTGAAAACCTCCAAAATAGTGACTTTAGGTCACAAGTCTCCAACCCAAGCCTTTGCAAATATTATTTTTCCAAATGATTCTACTCTCCCCCTACTATCTTATCCTTTTTTGTCCTATTCTACTACAATACTTGCCTAAAAGCAAATAAACCTAAATACAAATAATAAGGGCAAACATTAAAGCAAATAAAACTAAATAAACAAATTCAATTTTCTGAAAATAACAAAAATTCAGAAAATTAAATTTATAACTAATTCCTAATTATATGGTTAATTGCATGAGGAGGGCAACATCCGCTAAACCCGTCCCGCCCCATTGACATCCCTTGTTAGTTCACTCGAAATTTTCCATTATTTTATAAAATCCTATCCCACACATTATCATAGAAATTACAATATTGATTTCCTTAATAAGTAACATTAAAACTCATTTCCAAGACTGTCATTTATTACGGACAACCAAACGAGCCATAAAAGTAAGGAAGTATCTTCAGATAGTTTGCTGATTCGAAACAAGCAATGTATTGTACTTAATGTTTTCATCATCAGTTATATTCTATACCAATCCCTAAATCCTAAAAAAATTAACTAACCATTCGTAAAGTTTTCTCCTAAACATGCAAACCTCCAAAGCTTGAACACTATGATCCAAGTATCTGAGATATAATCAAGTCAACGAATTACTCCCTTAATCCCAACTTAATTATAACATGTCCTTTGAGCTCATCTTGATAATAACGCCTTTGAACTCATCTTGATAATAACGCCTTTGAACTTGTTTACTCCCTCTGCTTCTAAATAGTTGCAACGTTGGCAATTTAGACATTATTCATAATCACTCATATGACTCACTTTGGTGTTTTATACTCGTAAACAAATATAATCATAAAAGCATGAAAAGGGAAACGTAAATGAAAAGGGATCGTCCCAATGTGTATTTTATTATGATCTAATTTTAATACTTTTTGGAAAAACCGAACTAAGATATTACGAATATAAATTATACATTGGCAAGCATGAAAAGGGAAACGTTATGATTAATATGGAGTGGAGGAAGTAATAAGGAAATGAACGACCAACACAGCCAATCACCCCTTCATCCCAATGCTTGAAAACAACTCCTTCATCTGCTCCTCAAAAAGTAAATGACCAGTCCACCTTATGTGGCAAAAATTTTCATTCAAGTAGATAATGGGGTGTTTGATAGTTAGAAGTTTGGGGTAAAAAGAGAGTTTTAGATCACTTGTAGAGTTCTGACTAGTCAAAAATTTATTTTTTTTTTTTGGATGAAAACTATCAAAATGAAAAACATTATATTTGGAGCTTTTTCTTACGGAAATTATGTAAGAGAATGTGTGAATGACTTTTTTTCCCATCATGATGATGATACCACCATATACCAATTGAAATGTCTATAAATGCCATTTTACACAAACAAAGGGTAATCACTTTTAGTAATGAGCTAAGTTTTACCAAACACATTTATCTAAATAAGTAGTCAAATCTTCAATCGATAAAAAATAAGGTAAAACTCTAAAGTTTAATTCTAGACTCTATTTGCCAAAAAGAGCCAATACTTCCTCACCCAAAAACCTTTATTGCCTAAAATCCTATTTCCAATAATATTTTTGGAGAAAAGTGATGCATTTATTAGTTATTACATCACGCATTCACACTACTACTTAAGAACGAGAAGCACCGTCAGTCTTTTCAAGAGAAATTGGTTACTTGAACCTCTTGGACCATATTTTGTGAAAGGGTCAAATCTTACCTTGGTTTATCTAAAACCTATTTGAAGATAATCTTGTCTAATATAAGCAAAAATAAGACAAAAGAAACATACTCACTCAGTAACTTCCAAGTGATTATAGAATTTGAAATTTCATGAATACAAAACACTAAATCAACTAACTGAATAATGTTCTCACAGCAAGAATCATCAAACAATAATGAGGAAATAGCCAATAAAGGAAGCAACAAACAATATGCTGAAAACTCCTCACAAAGAAAAAGTATACTTGATACAGGAGTAACAGGACCATAGAAGAACCTTCCCAAAAGCTAGCTCAAGGGGAGCAGAACCCATAGCCCTATATAAACCCCACATTAACCCCCCATATGACGATATGGGATTCAAGTCCCATATTATGGGATCACATTAGCTCACCACGCTCCGAAGTCCACGTGCCCCCACGCATAGGGGCGGTGGCTTACATACTAGCCACCAGGCTCCACAGTCCTCTCGGACGCAGAGGATCGGCGGATTGGCTCTCATACCATTAATACAAGACCATAGAAGAACCTTCCCAAAAGCAAGCTCAAGGGAAGGAGAAACCATAGCCCTATCTATATATACCCCACATTAGGCCCCATATGACCGACGTGGGATTCAAGTCCCATAACTTGCAAGCAATGGTACCACACCAATATTATTAACATTCATAACATATCAGCCCATATTAATTGCAATTACCCAAAAAAAAATATGCATGTGTATAAAGTACCTTTTCCAGGTCCATTCCCAATTGTTGAAAGACCATGAACTTGGAGCCTCGTTTTAATGATATCTAATGGGCACACAAAAGCAGCAGCAATAGCACCTGCAAATTGAACCAAATATTAAATTTTTTTTTAATTAAAAAAAAAAAAGACCAATTCAAATGAAACGATGGATACGAAATTCTCTCACACACACACGGACAAAACAATCAAACAAACAAATGTACCAGCAGCAGCGCCGGCGCCGGCATTACAAAGAACGGAATTATAAGAATCAGCAGCAGCCATAGCAGCAAAATTGAGCACAATAATCAACCTCAAATCCGCAAATTTTTTTCTGAATTTGTGACCGAATTTCAAAAGACTCCTCTCTGAAGAGGCGGATGATCCAAAAGCAGAGTTGCATTGCCAGAAAGGCTTCACTACGAAGTAGCAGTAATAAATATACTATGACTGATATGTTGTGGTCTAAGAAATTTCAACAAATTTTGCTGCTAAAATTAGGGTTTGTGATGATTCGATGAAATCGAGGTCAAATAAAACTTAGCGAGAAGCCATGGAAGACAAATAAATCGGTTGACTAGGAAGGAAAAACAAAACGATTTGGAGTCAGTTGATATCTTTATCAATTATTGTATGAATTTTCTCCCATTTTCTCGATTAAAAATTAAAAAAATACATGATTTTTTTTTTTGTTGTTTTGAGCGAATAAAAATAAATAAGTATTATTGCTGAAAGTGGTTGGAAAAATTAAATAAAAGGATTCTTGAATCTATTTGCATCTACCACAAATTCGCAATTACTCCCTCCGTCCCCTTTTTTTGCAACAATTATAACTTTGGCACTGTTTATTGATCAAATTTGACTCTCTCTAATTTTATGCACATAAGAAAAAATATAGTCAAATGGGATGTCGTTTGATTCGGCTCAATATGTACTTTTTTAATTTATAATTTTTTATTATATGTATTTAAAGATATTTTTATTTAAAGTTGTGTGTTGGGAGGTGTGAAAAAGTAAATGTTGTAAACAAAAGGGGACGGAGGAGGAGTATTATACTAGTCTACAATTCGATTCAACACAGATGGAGCCCACATTGTTTAAACGCCATCCAAAAATTAAAATGACAATTTTACAAATTTTTTTTAAAAAAAATCATTCAAGTGGCCTATGTGTATGATAAAATACTCGTTACATGTGTAAGTGTTCGTGTGAACAGAAGAGTCACACGTACGTCCTCCGTCACGTGCAGCCGGTGGAGGAAGAGTGTTTTTTGTTTTTCTTTTTTATTGGAGGAAGAGTTGTTTTATAGAAATCAATC
The DNA here is from genome assembly GCA_951394345.1 of Salicornia ramosissima. Taxonomy (NCBI): domain Eukaryota; kingdom Viridiplantae; phylum Streptophyta; class Magnoliopsida; order Caryophyllales; family Amaranthaceae; genus Salicornia; species Salicornia ramosissima. The sequence continues at coordinate 14,961,274 of OX596235.1, forward strand.
AATAACAATATATCAATAAATACGGAAAATTTGACAAAAATAAGTCAAATTTTGGTCGGTTTTTCATAAATAAGCTAAATTTTGAAATTTCATAAAAGTCAACATTTGCACTATGTTAGCCAAATTTAGATTAGAGAATTTATTTACCACCATCTCGACCCACCGAAATCGACCTCTACCGCCACATGGCCCACATGTCTTCCTTATCCTTCATGGATCTCCTTTTTTTGGATTTTACTTACGGTTCATTCGTGTGGGTAAACAAAATTTTATGACCTAAATTTGGCTGACATGATGCAAAGATTAGTATATCTTTGGAATTTCAAAAGTTTGACTGACTTATTTATGAAAGACCGGCCAAAGTTTGGCTTATCTTTGTCAAATTTTCCTATCTTTATTATATAAATCGAGGGGAGCAATGATGTCCCCTGAAAAGTCTATATTACCCCCAAAAATTTCAAAAATACTTAAGTAATTATTAAGTAAAGTTATTATAATTTTTGAAATTTTTTAAATGAAAATATTATAAAATATACAGTATGATTCATAAAAATAAAATAAAAACACCAAATTTCTTATTTTTGAATTCTCTATAAATAGACGCACATATTGAAATAGTTTTTCACATAAATATTTTACTTTTTTATTATTGTAGAAATTTGATAAACGATATAGTATAATGACTAAAAATTTCTTTTAATCATTGTTATGGGAGGGTTGAATGAAAGAGAAAAAAATATAGTGGTTTATTTTTCAAATAATGCAAAATGAATCTGAACTCACTACACGCATAGTATGCATAATTTTTTTTGTCCTATTAGGTAAGCCTCGGGGGTTATGATATCTCCTTATTAAATATAAAACCTTATTTTAAAAAATACATCTTCTAAAAAAATTATTCCTTTATTTATAATTTTGCATATATAACAAGGGAAGATCAAGGGTAAAAAAAAGTACTTAAAAACATATGTAAAAAACTTATATTACAATTAAAAAATTATCTGCTGCAAGGAAAGCAAATTCAAACAAAAAATTTCAATAGTAATTTCAATGAACAAAAATTAACAATTCATAATATAAAAATACCGAGGTGTATAATATAAGATTATAATCTCATTAGTTTATCTTAACAAGATAAAGGTTAAATAATCTTATGATAATATAATGATTTTACTTATACTGACTTACATATATAATTTTTTTAGTCTACGCACGCATTGCGTACGTTCAAGTAATGCTAATATATACTAAGAGCATCAGCCATACTAGACTTGCCTAAAACTTATATCTTCTATCAAAAATTTTACATCTCATTTTTTCTTAATTCCACCTCATTTATTTTCCATTAATTTTACTTATCCTCCCCAATTTTCATTTACTAATCACCATGTAAGGCTTGCCAATTTAATATTTCTCTCATATTTTTTATATAGCGCACCTATACACATGTTAAGCCCTCACTTGCTTGAAAAAATTGGAGAGGTGCCAAGAAACATGTGTTTCCCCAATGTTTGGGCAACCTTCCACATTGTTGAGCTTGCTCAAACAAGGAAAGTGAAATTGGGCAACTTGGTGACCTAGGGGCTGTAGATGCTTTAAAAGAGAAGCAACTAAAACATCATCTTGTCACGTGGCAATCTCTCATTAAAAAAAATTCCCCCCCCCCCTTTCCTTGAATCTAAAAAAAGTAATTTTTATATTTTATCTTAACATATTTTCTATCTTTAGAACTATTATGTGAATTGATTCTAATAAATAATACTTGTATCTTAATTATTTAATTATAAGTAATTTAGTTTTGATCATATATTCATTTACTACATATTCTTATAAGCAAAATTTACTTTCTATTACACATTTATTGCCTATATCAATTATCATAGTATAATTCAAACTTTGGGGTTATTTTATTATAGTATAATCCAAACAATTGCGATAAAACAAGTTTTAGCTTAAATTAATTATTTTGTATGTTTGCATTTTAAGTGTATTATAAATTTTTTATTTGTATGTAAGAATATAATTTCCTGAGATAATAAATGAGAAAAAATCGTCTAATAAATTTATAAAATCGAATCTATATTATTACTAGATATGTATCTAGAATAATTGTATGACATAATTAATCTATATATAAAGAGATACTAAAAGAGAAGCATTTAGAAGCAAAACTACAACCTAAAACATCTTGTTTATTATTTTTTAAGCCTTGAATTTTTCATGATTAATTTTAGATATATTTCATTAAAAAAATTCATAATGTATATAAAAGTAATTTTATTATCGTTTATCATCTTTTAAAAATTATTAACTAGCGTTTGATGACAATCATTGTGGGTTATATTTTTAAAAAAATTGTTTAAAGTTACCCCAAAATTTATTCATGTGGCCTTAAATTTAACCATTTTATATTAAATTTAATGTATCACCTTACACTATATATATTTTTTGTTGATTTCGTTGACTTTTCGCATAATTTTTTAAAAAATTTATATCCATATATTGCAATAATTTGAAGAAAAGAAATAATCTTTTATTTGTTAGTTATCATTGATCTTGATTTTTTAAAATTATATTAAGGATAACTATTATTGAATTGAATTTGTCATGAACCATATTTTAATTTGTAGACGTTTTTTTGTTGACCACCATCGTTTGGTTGGAAAACATAGTTACCGACACATGTGTGACTTTTTAGTCACTAAAACCGCTATTTTCCCCCTTTTTGGTCCCTTTTTCTCTCTATATTTGACATTTTTACCATCTTTTATAGGCATTTTTTGTTGATCACAATCCATTGGCTAGAAATGAGCGTTGATTGACACCTGCATGCACAATGATCGTAGTTTTGTCAAATTAGAATGTTATTTGATTTAATTTTTTTTTAAATGATACCTTTGGTCTATTGTAGATGACATATATATGACTTCTAATTAATGAATTAATTTTTTTTCAAAAAAAAGTATAACTCTCCAACAAACTCTTCATTTGAGCCATTAACATTCGGTAGAGAGCCCAATCGCATTGTCTTGGAAGGGGGAAAAAGGAGTTATACTTTTTTTTGGAAAAAAAAAACAATTCATTAATTAGAAGTCATATATACGCCATCTACAATAGATATTGTTGAAGAGGTACTTAGGAATCTCCGCTTCTCAGAATAATATCTTAAGTATTACTCTGAGGTGCTCAATTCCGATATGAAATTAAGCATATATGAACATTTGAAGACCACGTGCGTAGTTTTGCATGACCGTGCAACACTACCTTTCACAGTCGTGCAACATCCATAGAGCACCTACACAATCGTGCAGCTTAATTATTCACTTTAGGATGTCACCACTTAGTCAAATTTTTACCCCAAGCCTTACATTGCATCCATAAGAAGTCCTTCCAGCCCATGTGAGGTTGAGTCCTCCTTGTCATTTGGGGATTTAGCCAAGTATATTGAGTGGGAGAAGAATGAGAAAAATTGTGTTAACCTTACCTAAATGATCCACTCACAACATATCTGTTTCCCCTTTTCTTTCCGGTTCATTCGGGGAATCTCGAGGCACTCCTAGCTAGGTGGATTTGAACTCTTTAATTAGTTTGTGGTAATTTTTTTAGTTTCCTTTTTTCTTACTTTTGGGTTAATTTCTTAGGTCCTTTACATGCCAAATTTGATAGGATTAGGAAGTCTTATTTTTTTTTTTTTGTGCACATTCTCCTGAATTGACTAGAGAATTTATTTCTTTCCTTTCTTTTCTTTTGTTTCCTTTTGCTTTCTTTTGTTTTCCTTTATTTAATTTTCTTTTCCTTCCCATTTGCTTTTCTTTTCTTTGTTTTATTTTCCTTTTGTTTTAGTCTAGTTCGTAGTTGCTAAGAGTTGTGGGTTAAACTTTTTGAAAACCATTATGAGAGCTTACTCGTCCTCATTGGCGACTTTGAGTGTAATACCCCGCATTTTATTTTTTTAAAAATCTATGATTTTTGTGATCCGATAGTTGAATTTTGAAATAAAATATTTTCCTAATGAATCATGGGCGCCAAGTTATTTTTTGGTGGAAAAATTCTACTTTAAGTTATTATTAATTCTATTTTTCATTTTTAAATAATATAATAAATTTATCTATTTTTGAAATTTGTTAATTAATTAGATAAGTATCTACCTACCAATTTATTTTTACTAATTAGTCTCCTATATATATATATATATATACTTCCTCCGTTTTTGAATTCTTGCAACAAATGAATTTTTTATCTCTCACAAATAATACTCATTTGTTGCAAGAATTTAAAAACAGAGGAAGTATATATATATATATATATATATAACTATTTAGTTTGAAAATCTTTGTGATATAATACCCCTAAATTTTGTGCCTTTAATATATATAAATATGTATAGTTTAAATCATTGTTTTTATTTATTTAATCTCTTATTTGGTTTAATTATTTATTTGAATTTATTTGCGACTAACAATTTCGCGCGCGTATTCGATTAAATTTTGGACCGACCAAAATTGAGTCAAGAGACCCAAGTTGGCCGGCCATATGAAGCATTATAAGGGAATTTGATTTGCTTTGTGACTCCCCATTAAATCACCCTTAATCACCATAAACACCCCATTTAACAGCTCACTTATGGTGGCTAATGACAAGCCTCAATTCTTCCATTCCTTATATATCTTGTTTTACGCGGTTATTATAGCCCTATTTTGCTTCCTTTTTTATGCTTCTTTCTCTCCCAAAAACACCTAGTAATTCCATCACAAAGCTACACTAAAAATTGAAGGAAAAAGGTTGTTGTCCTACGGAGTTTTTGCACATTTATATCAAGTTTTTCATCCGAATATTTAAGGTAACTAACACTATCTATAATCTAGTAATCAAATAGTTTAGGATGATAGAATTTGGGTATAAAATGTGTAAGAAAATTGTTAAATCAAACTAAAACAAATTTTATATTATTTTGCCGAAAAATCGGTTATGACCATGAGTTTTATACATTTTTGCTCTATTTTTGTATGGTTTGGTTGTGTTTTTAGGGTTGGTTTTATACTATTTTGATGTAGGAATTTCATGGGATAATTATTTTACAATTTCATGTTTTAATGAATTAATTATGGTGATTGTTTAGTGAATTATTTTATGGTGTTGTTTTATGAAATTTTTCTTGTGAAGTTGTGGCCTTGTAGGGCTTATTTTTTTCGTGGCTATGTATGTAAAATTATGAGTTTCAATTTGTGTTATTAGTCTGTAAATTAATTAATTGTAGAATAATTTTAGCAATTGCTTATGAGGCTTATGAAGGGGCGAAATTTTGCCCAAATTTTGGTGTAGTTATCGTGTAGTTTAATCCTTGATTACACTAAATTTTATGCTTGAATTTGCATAATTTAAGGACTTTTTTGTATATAATTGTAAAATTGTTAAACTTGGAATAAAAGGGATTATTGTGTAACTTGTGGATAATTTTGCAATTTAGTTTTTAGAATATGTAGTTGTTGTTCGGGTGCTATTTTGTGGTGTTTAGCATGTTTAAAAAAAATAGGCTTGTGTTATGCTTGGTTAGTTATGATCTTGCATGGTGAAATATAGAATTAATTGTGTAAGTTTCGTTGCTTTTGGACGAATTTTGAGCTTTATTTGGTAGTTGTTTTCATGTTTTTATTTTCTGGACATCAACTTTTTTAGACTTAAAATGATTTTTGGTTGACGAATTTAGACCCTTAATTATTGTTTTAGTGGTCGCTAATCAATATGAATTGTTTGGGCACAAATTTGGTTGGAAATGTCATTTTGGTAATTAATTTGCCTAAGCTTTCTAGTTGCATATTCTTGTTGAGTGTGTGGCTTATTGAAATACTCCGTGTTGTTTTGGAACTTATTTGGAATGAATGTGGATGCGTGATGAATATTGGCTGGATTTGAGATTATTTATTCTCCATGTTTATGGGACAAATGTTGAGGGTATGATGTTGATAATGAAATTTGTATGTTGAAGTCTTTGGGAAAGTTATCATCCTTGTTTATTCCCATTTCTATTGGTTGTGATTGTGAGTTGGAGCCATTGGGCTGCGGGATTCAATGGTTAGATTTTGCCAACTACTTGTGTAACGATCCGAATTTTCATACGTTATCGATCACGTATTCATCGACAAACCAGTTCGTTTCCAATTGCTTATAAGTTAATAATTAACAATTAAACAACTAATTTGAGTTCAAAGTCTGACTTTTATTAATGGAAAGAGTTAATAAAATCCACTAAACTACTAAAATGGGGAAAACAACAAAGCTTAACGTAATTAATGCAATCCTGGCCCAACAGGCTGGGCGAAAACAAGGAAATACTGAAGATAAAAGTCTAGGGTAACAAACTAGAACTATATTCCTCGCCACCGCTCACAACCCAAAACCACGCCAAGGCCCATTCACTCTTCATCTGCATTACCTGAAATGGGGTCCACAATCAGTGGGGAGTAACTAGGTTGTTCCACTTAGAAGTGGAACCATAAGTCACATAATAAAACAGAACAAACAACATAGCATAATAATCATGAAAACAGGGGAAATCCACTGATCATATCAATTCAACTCATAAATCAGACTTACGCAGTGGAAAACAACAATCAATCATACTTCAATTAAATCATCAAAAGTACAGTGGAAGACTTAACAACAAATGACATAAAACATTCATAACATCATATCAAATCAAGCTTAACAATGCTCGACTGAAATTAATAATCATGCAATAACTCAACTGAATTCTAAACATACAATCAACTCAACTGAATTCTAAACATACAATGGACTCAACTAAATTCTAATCATACAATCGACTCAACTAAATTCTAATCATACAATCGACTCAACTGAAATCTAAACAAGCAATCGCCACGACCGAAGCCGATAACACATAATTGCCACAATCGAAGTCGATAACATGTAATCGCCACGACCGAAGTCGATAACACATAATTGCCACGACCAAAGTCGATAACACATAATCACCACAACCGGAGTCGATAACACATAATCGCCACGACCGAAATCGATAACACATAATCGCCACGACCGAAGTCGATAAAACATAATTGGCTCGACTGAATTCGATAACACATAATCGCTATGACCGAAGTCGATAACACATAATTAGACTCTTGAATAAACTTAAACACGTAGGTTCTTCACATAAAATATACTGCTTCAGAAACGAATGGTAAGTATTCATTTACTTATCATTCGGTCCTCATGCAAAGCACGTAATTGACTCTACCATGTAAATAATTCAGATAAATTCTTAAAGCCAAATAATAAATCATCAAATGATCAGGTAATCAAGTAATCATCATGTAATCATGCTTAGCAACACAAATAAGAAATAAAAATTCAACCTTTAAATGCCAAACCATTCGGCTATGTAAGAAAATATAAGCAATCAAGTAGATACTTCAAGTTATCAAGAATTCATCATGCAAAAATAAATTATGAATCGAAACAATCATGCAATTAAACTTTAATAATAAAGATTCGATTTTTATCCTTAATTCAACAATAAAAATTGAAACTTTAACCCATAATTATCATCAAAATCACGACAATCATCAAGGGAAAACAAGAAACCAAAATAATTCAAGATTAGCATTCTATCATCAATTAATTCAATTAAACATGCTTTAACACTAAAGAATCAAGAACTCAATAAAAAAATACAGGCTTTCATGTTCACAAGGTTCGAAAAATTCAAGAAACAATAGTTAATAAAATTTTACAGTTAAAATTAAGGAAACAAGCAAATTCCGATAATAAATCATGAATTATAAGAAACAAATTTCAAAGATTTACATGGAATCATAAAAAATCATCAAGAACCATCAAGAACTTAATAAGAATTAACACTTGCAAAATATTCGAAATTGTCGATTGAAACAGAGACAATAACATAAATTTCAAGCAATTCTTCAAATTAAAAACATGCTATTTACAATTATAAATCATGAATTAATCAATAATTAATTAAATAAATCATATCATAACATTAAAAAAATTCAAGAAATTAACAAGAACATGATCATTATCTCACAAGCATGGTTCGAATAATTCACAAAGGTTTCATGGTTAAAATTCTATGACTAACAATTTATTTTATCAAATTATGTAAATTAATAATCCTAATTCTAAGTGGTTAGTCTACTTACCTAGATTAGAAGAACTAAAACCGAAATCGGTCCCTTGCTATTCGACTCTTATACGACCAATACTACCTACAAGAACAAGATTTGATTAGTTTAGATCAATGAAAGATAAAGGAAATTTGATTAAAGATTTTGATGAGTACAATCTTTAATCACTTTTGAAATTATGAGAAAAGAAAAGAAATAATTTAGAGAGGAAGAGAGATGTGGGGGACAGTTGATGAGGGAGAAAAATATGAGTGATTGATCAATTGGTTTTAGTTAGGAGGGTATATATAAAGGTAAACTTAAAAGATAAGAAAATATTTAGGCTTGTGGGCTTTTAACTTAATTAAAATTAATAGCCCACAAGAGAGGGGATGGCTATAGAGTGGTCGGCCAACATAGCCCAATATTGGGGCTTTGGGCCCAAGTTGGATCAAGTTTAAAGATAAGATAAGAGAACCCAACCCAAATTCCTAAGTTTGGGCTTAGATTGGAATAATTAAGGCGGATTATTCACGAAATTTTCTAACCCAAATTTTCGGGTTATTACAACTTGGGCTACGGGATTCAAGTAGATTATATACCTGGGTTATGTATTGTTATCTTCCGGGAGGTCCAGAAGTGTAAGACCATATTTTGGGCATCTATTCAATACTGGGAGATTTGCCAATCTTAGACTAGTCAACTGCGGGATTGATTGAGGGTTTCCTAACAAACCTTAGGAAGTGATACTGGGGGATACCATTAGCAATCGTTCCATCTACAATCACATACGTGCGCGTTGGTGTCTAAAAGAATTATTATTCGTATTTCCCTTATTTATGTTTTAGTTGTAGCCCTTGCCTTCTTGCCATTCTAATAATTTTTCATCTCGTATTTTGAGATCGTCATGGATATTATTCGTGGCATATGTGTTGAGTTCACATGGTTCTGCGGGTGGCAATGTGTGGAATATTTGTGAGTAAATGGGTTGCCTTCAATTAATCAGTGTAGTTACTCCTGCTACTTATTAATAACATTAAATTGGTTGCCTAATATGTGGTTCTAAACTTGTGCTTTCTATGTTGGGGAGAATTGTTAGTTACTCGCCACTGACTGTGGAGTTGTTAACATTATTCAGACGCTGAATGATTGCATAATTATAAATATTTGGGCAGGGTGTGTGAGGCTCGGAGTTAGGGTTCTTTCCATTATTTTAGTTATCCTGGATATCTATGAAGCAACTGGTTTTAGGAAGACTTCTCATTTAATAATTTCCATTTAGACTTTAATTTCTAGAACTATGTGGAGGTGTTTGTACCTCTGGGTTTGGACCTTTGGAAATGTATTAGATTATTGCAGTTGGACTTGTTTACGCCTTTTTGGGCTATTTTTCCTAGAACTATAAACTTAACGAGCTTAATTTATTAGTTGACTTATGGATTTTGAAGTTTCATTATCAATTGTCTTTGACTTTAACGTTATTTGACTTAGAATTTATTGGAAACTACCGTCCAATACTCTATCTTCCGCTACAATCCTCTATTTTTATGGACCCCGTATTACATTGGGGTTTTAATGGTTTGTTACTAGTGTTAAAAGTGACCGTGATTCTTACGAAAGTGAGTTAGAATTTAGGATTCCATTTGTCTTTTGTTTTCGTTGCTTGAGGACAAGCAAAAGGCAAGCTTACATTGAGGGATTTTGATGGGTCCATTTTGGACCCATTTCTGGCTTCTTTTCGCTTGACTTTCGGTTCTTTTAGACTTTATTTCATTGGTTTTTAGTCTTTTAGCGTAAAATTAGCTTATTTCATGGTTTCATTCAATAATGTTGTGTTTTAGTTTTTTTTTTTAATAATTGGGCTAAAATTGAATGCATTTCAAGTGCTCTTGCACAACGCTCTGATTCAAAGACTCATATTTTTTTTCTACAACTCTTTTTCAAGTGATTCCACTTTTATAAAATTTCTTTTTCCAAGAGCTAAACTTTGATATGTCATACTCTATTTGAAGACCAAGTGCACAAATTTGCATGACCGTGCAACACTACCCTGCACGGTCGTACAACATCCAGAGAGCACATACACGATTGTGCAGCTTATAACTGCATGGTGTGCAAACCTGCAACAACACTTTTTTCGCAATTTCTTCTTTACTTTTTGCCATGTAATTAATACTTAGATTGAGTCTTCATTTACTTAAAAGAACTTTTAGGTCATACTTAGGGTAATATTATGAGCTTCCCTCATTACTTTCTCTCTAGATTAGAGTAGATTAGGCTAGATTTTAGGCTTTAATTCTCGAATTTCTCTTTGATTTTTATGTCATCTACTCTTCTCATGGTATTCATTCAATTTCTCTTGCTTTTACTCTTCTCTCTTTCATATTTTGCAAATAGATTAGTGTTTAATTATTGTATCTATTTGTTTTCTTGGTTTACTTGCTTGTTTGTTGTTAGATTTAGGTTTAATTCATGTTTTTTTGCTTAGATTTCCACTTTAATCTCTTCTCCATGTTTTTCCAAATAATGGTTGAGTATTTAGGTTTTCTAGGGATTGGATGACTCGATTCTATGAATTTTGGAGGTTGATAATTGGAATACATGAATGCTTAAGTTTATTTGATTGTTAATTTTACTGAATCTCTTGTTGCTTTTCATGCTTGCTTGGTGAAGTAACCATGTTGAGTTATAGCGATTTTGATTTAATTTTCATGATTGCTTTCAATATTTCTATGGTGAATTTTCTAAATTACTAGAGATAGTAATTAGAATTGTAAATTGATAAAAGTACCTCGCCAAACTCGATTTTAGGATTTACTACTTTGGCTAGTCGAGACAGGTTAATTTAGCATCTCCTAAGATTTTCTAATGCCTATTCGATAGAAGGTTTAAGATTGGGTTTGTTAATTTTTTTTGAAGATTTACTTGACAATTTAATTTCTCAAAGCATAATTGGTTTTCAAAGAATAATTGGTTTTCAATGAGTAGAAATCCTCCAAATTTACTTGGCAATTTAATTTCTCAAACCATTTCCCTTAGAGCTTTTTGCATTGATTCATCTTATCCTAAATTTAGTTTTTCCATTTGGTTGTTAAATTTCCGCAACTCAAAGAAAACAAATATAGAACCTCAATTTGCTAAATTATCTTAAAATCAATTCTAATCCACCTACTTCCTCGTGGATCGACCTCAAATTGTATATTTGGGAAGCGACAAGGGCTACGACACCCTAGGGGCCGATCATTTTCACATCTCTTTTTTTTCTTGTTCATACTCTCAAAATTTTTTTGCAACAAGCCACTAATCTTCTTGGATGTAAAAAATTTATTCAATGCTTTGATCAAGAGCAATGGTAGGTTCAAGTAAGTGCAAGAGTTACAACACGGAGGCAATTCTTCAAATGTGTGTTGTTGAGGCAATCCATAATATTGAGATTCAGAGGAATATTTTGATATTTACAAGCAAGTGTACTAGACATCCTCTGGGATTTGGGAATCAAGGTTATTACTCCCTCTGAATTTCCTTATTTGAATGTCTCAAAATACTTGCTACATTTCCTTTTAATGTCTATGGGCCCTACATATATTTTACATTTTTACCCCCTTTTTTGTCATTTTTATCCTCTTTAAGCCAATCTTTTTCTTCCATTTACCTTTACCAATGGTGGACCCACATAAAAATTAATTTGCATAAAAATTTGTTCCAAAATGAAATTTAGCAATTAAAATGTGACGGAGGGAGTACCTTTTCTCATTTAGCATTCAGGTTATAGATGGGTCCATCTTAAGTGGAACCTTAACTAGGAGCAATAGATATGTCAGAAAGGTCCATCTGAAGGACTGCATCACTCAAAAGCTTCATGTGACAATCCATCTTCCATATACCATTTTAGATTCAGACATAATTATGATAATTGTATGTATTATTATATATTCGTACTAGGTCAGATTTTGGATTGAAGTTTTAGACCAAAACGAGATTGAAACCATTTCAGATTAGATTGTTTCGGAACAGATCACTTCGGATCGGATCATTTCAGATCGAGTGATTTCAGATCAACTCGAGGGTAATAATAATAAGAATTTTTATCATAGTTTTATTTTGGTTCAATAATTATATGTAAATTATATTTGTGTATATGAAATCAATTTAAGGAAAAATTATTAATAACCACCTTATGTTTTTCAAAATCTTGAAATGACCACCTAATCTAAAATTTTATTTAAATTAGAGTGAACCGGTGCAAATGCACCGAGCATATTTATAATTTTATGAAAATATGTATATATATTTTTCAAAAAAATAAACATTATATTCAAATAGATTTGTTGTATCGATCAATTATATGAAATGTCATTTTGTCTAGTGTTTTATTTTCATATATGTAACGATGCTTTTTTTTTTAATATGGTTAAGAAAGTTGAATCCATTGGGGTGATATATATTGGTTATAATATATGTTTATTTTTTTTTAAGAAAATTAAAACTATCTTGACATATATATAGTAATATGAAATGAAATTCTGTCTAGTGTCTTATTGTCATATATTTAACGATATTTTTTTTTTATAATATGGTTAAAAAATGTAATAAATTTACAGAAAATGTAATAAATTTACAAAAAATGTTATAAATTTACACAATGTGTAAAAGTTTTAATTTTCTACAGTTTTATAAGTTTTTAATGTTAATTATTTTACAGGTAATTTCTTATTTTTTTTTATTATAGGTAATTTCTTAATATTTTTTATGGAGGTGGTTTCTTAATTAACTTAGTTATCAATAAGTGTTTTTTTTTTTTTTTAAACAGAACATTAAAGAAATGTTAAGAAATTATGGCCCCTCCATTGGGGTTTGGAGGCTTGTGGGTAAAAGTAACTCTTAAATTATATAATGGATAGCCACCTTATCATTCGCTTTTGTTGAATTTCACCACCTTGTCAAGAATTTCCCCAAAAAATTAAGTGGTGGAGCTTAGTTTTTTATGAACTTTTACTTAATACTCGTACTATTCTTTGTATTGGTGAAAATACCCTCTTAAGGGTAAAACTTTGTAAAATGTGAGCTTTGCAATTGAAACTTTTGGTTGAAATTATTTTGGTGAAATTTAACAAAATTGAAATATAAGATAGGTATTATTATTTTTGTGGAAAAATTACCAAGAATAAGTTAACCTTTGGCCGATTTTCTACAATTAAGTCAACTTTTTGAAAATCCAGAAATAAGCTAACCTTGTTATCATTTAAGTCAAAAATAGGTTAAATGATTATTTAATCTATTAGTTATCTGTTGTTTCAAGTTACTGTTATCATTTGAAGCAAAATATGTTGAATGATTGTAAAATAGTGATAAAAAGATAGAAAATAACATGTTAAATAATCATTTGACTTATTTTTGTCTTAAATGATAACAAGGTTAGCTTATTTCTGGATTTTCAAAAGGTTGGCTTATTTGTGGAAGATCGCCCAAAGGTTGGCTTATTCTTGGCAATTCCTATTTTTTTTTGATAATGTGTTTATTTCAAAGTTTTGAAAAACACAAGGTGGTTATTAACAAAATTTGCTTTACCCCTTTGAGTTGTCAATTAATTTAATGCTCTTCCATATTTTTTTGATGTGAAAGTATTGGGTCAGACCGTCAGACGGCTGACCCAATATAGCTATTATAATAGTGGAAAAAACTTCGCAAGGCCATAACTTTGCGCTCGGATGTCGGATCGGGGCATATGATATGTCGAAATTGATTAGTTTTTCGAGAAGAACGCAACTGCAAATTCCTAAAGCGGATTTGGCCTTTAGAGGCCTCGTTAATGCCAAACGAGGCCTCTAAAGGCCTCAAAATGCCAAAAAACGTGTCCAGGTTAGTTACAAAATGTGTCTAGAGTTAACAATATGTGTCCAGGTTTAATAATATATGTCTAGTTTTAACAATATGTGTCCAGATTTGACAATATGTGTCTAGGTCCAACAATATGTGTCCAGGTTTACAAATATTTTTCCAGGGTTACAATTTTGTGTCCAGGTTTACATATATGTGTCCAGGTCTACCAATACATGTCCATGTTTAACAATATGTGTCCAGATTCAACAATATGTGTCCAGGTTCAATGGACTGTTCTGACACAATACCTTATTTTTTTGATACAATAATGTTCTTCCATATATGGTTTTATTATTTTTTTTGAAAGTGATATACAATAAGTAGGTTTGTTTTGGTTTAGGTTGTTTTTAGAATGGACGTGTTCCGATTCGAATAAGTTTCGGATCAAGAGAAGTTCGAGTTGGATTAATTTGAGTTTTAGATGATGTTTCAAATTGCAACCAAAATCGAATTTCAAATCCAATATTTAGGATCGGGTTTCGGAGGTCAAATGAAACTTAGCGGGGCTATTAACTCATAAATCATACTTGTTGTAATTCATAAGTCGTAAGTACGAAGTTCTTACCAAAGCCGAAAGAAAAGGAAAAGATCAAAATCGTGTCTCTCGTTCATCAACATTGCAAATTGCTGTTTCCTTTATATCTTTCCTACACAACAAAACCCTAAAATTTTCCATCTTTAATTCGATTCAGTGGAAATGGCCACAAGAAATCGAACAACACTATTCAGAAAGCACAGAGATGCAATTAAAGCTGTTCGAACACCTGATTCATCGTTGATTGGTGGTGGAAGTGGCGATCGTAGTGGAGGTCCAGTGATCGAAATGACTTCACTCCTCAATTCTCATGCATCTTCTTCTTCTTACACTCCTCTCAGCACTGATGATCCCTCTACTTCCAGGTTAATTTAAATTTAATCTACTTTTCATTAGTTGTTTGATTTCTATGCTTGTTAGCAGCTGCATTTCTGAAATGATGATAATTTTAGATTAGTTGAAAGCAATCTGTTCGTTAGAGTAGATTAGATTTGTGTCTTTTATTTGGGATGGATGGAATTGCTAAATTTGTGACAACGTTAATTCTAGATTTATGATTAGCATGGATTTTTGCGATGAGTTCCCTTTGTTTTGTGGATTTCTGCTTTGGATGGATGATGCTAGTCTGCTAGCAGGTGGTTGTTTGATGAGGCAAACTGAAAAAGAAACAGTGAAACAATCAAACTGATTAGATTTGTTGCATAGGTTGTTCCTTCTTTATCACTATCTAATTTAATTAGTTTAGTAAATCATTAGATAGAGGCTATGAGCATTTGATTCTACATAAGATTGGAGGTTGATGGAAAGGCAAAATAGGGAAATGAAGTGAAAGGAATGCCGAAAAATATGTCTCGAATACCTTTTCTTTGTTTGACTAACAGTTTTATTTCTATCTCGTTTCATCAGTCGTGATTCAAAATGCCATGTTTTGGTCTTTGCATCTTTTGTATTTTGATGTTGTCTAATTAGTTGACTATATGGCATTTCAGATTTTGAAAACTACTTGTATTAAAGCCCTGCTCGCTGTTATTATTTTGGAAATCTTATTTTTAAAAGGATGAACTATTAGTGTTTCAATTATACAGGTACTAACTATGGATTATATAAGGTAGGTACCAACTATTGAAAATGTTTGCAAAGAAAGGCCTCCATTACTTAGAACCTGTTTAATCGGTTAGTAATGCTTTATAAAAATTGGAAAAGGAAAAAAATTAAAGAAGATGTAAAGAAAACCAAAACCCAAATCACATTCATCTATCACCACCCCTCTCTCTTTCCTTTCTCCTCTTATTATCTTTCCTAAATCTAATAATATAACATCATTAAATAAATCACATCAACTTCTCCTTAATCTCCTATTTTTAATTTCCCCTTCTTACTCTTTTTTCATCTTCATCATTTCTTCATCTTCACCTTCACCTTCATCTAGCTTTGGGAAGGCGTGGCTTTCTTCCCTTAAATCATCATCATCGTTATTTTTTGTTGTTGGATTTGTCGGTCTTCTTGGATTTTGAGGGTAAGGGATATGTTGGGTTTTAAGGGTTTTGAGTTGAGGGGTGGGAGTTACGTCAATTGTACAATTTTGGAATGGTTGTTAGTGGGTGTTTTGGCGGTGGCTTTGGGGAAAAATTGAACCTTTCGGGGTGGATTCTACGGGCTAGAAATGGGTTTCTTGGGTGGTTGAGGACGGGTTTGTGTTTGAGAACGGATGGTGGTTGTTAGGGTTAATTTCTTGGATATTTAGTAATGTTGAGGGTGGTTTTAGGTGTTTTGTTTTGGTTTATGATGGGTTTTGTGGTGTGTAAGTTTAAAGTTAATTACTTTGGTGTTTTGGTTAATTAAATTAATTTAAGCAAAAAGTTAATAAAAAATTTGATAGCCAGTAAAAATGTGACAATTGTAATTTGCTATGCTACTTTGACTCGGGTACTAGTGTCTGACACGGACGGGTAAGTGTTAAGTGTCAGACTCTACTAAATTGTGAAACATTTTCATGATTTTAGCCCAAAATGAAGTGTAAGTGTCCATACCCATGTCGGAGTGTCGAGGATCCGACACGGATACTTGAGGTAAAATGAAGAGTCCAAGTGGCATTGGTAATTTGTAACTTGTACATCAGGTTGCTTTAGGTCATTGTTGTTTCTTTGCAAACATCCTCAATATTTTGTACATATGTGAATATAATCTATAACCGGTACCTATAGAATTGAAATTCTAAGGGCAATAGAAATAGAACAAACCCATATGAGGTTTGTTTATATGCCACATCATTGTTGTACATCATGGTACCAAAAGCTTAATTTAAAAGGCGCAACAAGACGCAATGGTCTCTGGAGCCTAGGTGTGAGGGGCAAGGCGCAGGTGCACACTTTTTGTAGTCGAGACGCATGTATTTATTTATGTATTTCAAACTATTTTTTTTTTCTTTGATTGTATTTTTAGTAATGCTATATGTAAAGCTAAAGTAGTCTCAAATTGATAAAATATCAATCATTCCTTAAGAGTTAAGACGTGCCTTACCAAAGGCGCTATGAGGTGCACGAGGTGTTGTTCGGTCCCTTAGGCGTCGTTACTCGTTAGTTCTTAAGTATCTGGGTCAAAAATAAAAATAACCCTAGCTTAGACTTACTACCTTAAAAAGGTAGCAAGTTGTAAGAAAGGGGTCGTATCCACGGAGAAGCAATTTGTTAAACTTAGATTAATCGCTATTCGATTGTTGGGGTTATAAAAATTAGGAGATGTGAATGACTAAGCTAAAAATATTAATGCTTGAATTAATAAAAATAAACAACTCGGAAAATAAATTCAAGAAGCGAAATCACTAGGGATAGGGGGAATTATGAACAAAATCAAATCTAAATTTTCGAACATGGAATAATGGTTGAATCATAAAAGGGGTGAATTGAACTCCATTAGTTAGTCACTCTCATGCAGTTCCTAATTTCGTTCAAATTGTCGACATAAAAAAGTCGCTCTCGCGCACTCAACGACACCGACAACCCAACTCCACTATAGAGGTTGTAGTCATGCCTAATCTAGTTTTCCACCCCTCATAGACTCACTCTCGCACTGCCAATGAATGATTAGGGATTGATCATGAAATTGGCCAAAGTCCAAGCCCAACACAACAAGCGTCTAGACAAGACAACAAGAATCCATTCAATCAAGCAATCCAAATCAGTATACATTCATCAATAACCCTCCATTACCCCCCTTCCCTAGCTAGAAATCTAGCCTATGAAAGGGGTTAACATAATTGGAGCAACAAGAAGGATAGCTAGTAAAAATATCAAATAAAAAGTCTTAAACATGGGAAAGTAATAGTAATTGAGATGAGGACCTAGATAGAACAATTAAACTACTAGAAATTGCAACAATTAATAAAAATAAACTAGTAATTGGAACTAAGACTTGATATAAACTAGAAGTAAGAGTGAAGAAATTACCAAAAGATTGATGCATAAATCAGTAAAAATGGAAAACAATTTAGGCACATAATTCCCAAGAATATCAAATAAGGTTGTGGCACAACGCCATCAACCATCCAATGTCCTCAGGTTGGGAATCTCATGTCCCTAATAAAGCAAGCATCCTTGAACTATCATGTCATTCCTAAATCTAATCCAAAAAACTATGCAAACCAAGGAAATAAAAGAATGAGGTTTGGAAAGGTCTCACCGGATCCATGCTAGTCGAAATATAAAGAATCAAACCATTGTGTGACTCGGTCCAATGCTCCTCCAATGCTCCTCCAATGCTATTATACAACCTGCCAAAAATGAGGTATGACCAAACTCCAAAGAAAATATTAGAAAAAGAATGAAAAAGAAAAACCAATATTTACAACAAGGGACCAACCATCCACAAGCAACCTACAATATGAACTAGGCTCACTTACCCTTATCACTCCTCTAATTGCCCCTAGATATGAAAATGTGTAGGCACCCCCCCCCCCCCCAAACTAAAATCAAACACCGTCTCGGTGTATTGTAAGACAAGCAATACGGTTGGGGGGAGGGGCAAAAGAAAAGGGGTGCTACTCCTCATCCTGCTCCATATCTGAATCCGCATTTGGATTCCGCTTATAGCTAAGGTCACATGGGGGACCATACGTTTCCCTTCCACCGTGGAAACCGGGAGGGAAACCTTCACCCCATGGGTAGTGGGGATCACCTCGGTAATCACAACCACCTGGGATGGTGTAGTTATATGGAGGGAAGGAGTGGGGAGGGTTATGCAAGGTTCCTTGCCTTTGCCAATAAGGATAAGTGCAACCAATACGTGGCATAGGCTTACAATTGCTATCTACCGTAGGAGTCTACCAATTTAGGATGGGTCTCAATTGGGGTGGATGGTGCGGGTAGTTAACATATGGTGCAAAATGACCTTGATGTACATGGTAATCATAAATTTGACTCTAGAAAAATGAATAACCAGAGTCAGGATAGGTGGGTGCAAGGGCATGCTGTCTTGGGTGAACTGGTTAATTTGCAAACTGAGGTTTGCAAATGCCTGCTCAATATCAAAGGGTTGTTGGGGGTGGGGATGGGGGTGGTTGTTGTTGTAACTGTTGTTGTTGTTTTCTCTGTTGCCTAGTGCCTACCTTCACGAAGACTTTCTCTCCGCTCAATCTCATTCACACCCAAGTCTTTGGAGTCTATATCCCCCATGTGAACCCTCCACGGGTTTTGGGTGCCCGCGGGTGGGTTGCTCATGAACTCTGAGGGCATATAGCACCAGATTAACTCTCTTACTTTCCAGATCAAGAGTACCCTCGTGTCCCGTTAGACTCTAAGATGAATTTCATTGCGGTGATCCAGTCTAGACTTAGTTCTGCCCACGAGTTCTCTGGCTCCATCCGAAGTATTTCGGATTTGCAGTTGAATTGGTAGGCTAGCCAGGTGACCATGCCACCAAGGATGATAGGCACGGTTATTCTTGGGTCATCCCGGATGGTTTTGCACCGCAATGTATAGAGGTAACCGAGATTTACCCTGTTGGCGGGGTCAGTGGGGACAAAAGTATTGACCCCCTCTATGGCCCGCCAAAGAGGGTAAAGTTCAAGGCTACTCATTTTTCCGAGCTCTTGCCGAGAGAGAAAGCAAAAAACGAGCACCTATGGAAGTATCTCAAAGCTCTGTGTTGAATTTCAGAAGCCTTGGAGGAGTTGGAAAGAAAGTGTCTCGATCAGTCAGTGATCCTTGACCACCGGGCTTGTTCATTGTACCCATCAACATCATCGCCCGATACATCAATGAGTTGGGCTTCGGGATCCCAATTAAATAATTGTTTGAATTCCAGCAATGAATGTTCATGAGTTACATTGAAAAAGCGGAATCGGATTGAGACACCCTCAATTCCATCTACCTCCGGTTTCTTCATTATTTCAAAACTAGCTAAGAACTCCAAGGTTAGATGCCTTTAGGTCAACGTTGGTTGCTGAAGATTATTAAAGGGATTATTAAAGGTGGTTTCTTGTCCTGAATCCCCAAGCGCCACCGATTGGGTAAAGCATGAGTGCACTTTTTTCGTCCACTAAGAACAAGAGGATATAATTATTAAGAAGTTAATAAGGGGGGCTGGGGAACTGGGAAGGGGTTACTAATCACGAGGCCAGTTTTGGGAGGCCATTGCTTTTGATGAGAGTCATGAGACTTAATTGTCTTTATTGGATTTTTTCGTATTTAATCCATCCGTCCCAGAAAGGTTGATAAACTTTTTTTTGTTTCTTGTTTGCCCCTAAATAGTTGACACGTCTCTAAAAAAAGCCCATTATTATATTAAATCTAAAATAATAGTGCGGTCCTTTTTTTTCTTTCTCCAAATGAAAAGGGGCCCACACTCTCTTTCCCCTAATTTTTAAATAAATTCCTCACTTACACCTATCATATCTACATTAATAATATTTGATAACTAATCAAGTAATCAATAACTTACCATCTAAATCTTCGCACACAACAAAATGTGCTAACCTTTTTGGGAGGGAGGGAAGAAGTATTTAAGGATTTGAGGAAGGCCTATGCTAAAGGAATTTGATTATCAAACTATTTTAAGTGCTAATAATGATGGGTTAAAGAGTGTTCCAGGAGTTTTATAAAATTGGAATTGTTGATATGAAGTATGAAATCAAAATTTATCATTCTCATTCTTATAAAAATAATGATCATAGTTATGTTATACTCATGTACAAAATTAATAATGTTATAGTATAGTTTGCTTCTAATAGTTGAGCATATTTTCTTATTTAATACTTTCAAGGCTACAAGGTGCTTTGGTGGACGTTCTAAAATTCTTGGCAGAAATTCTTGTGGTTAATAAGGTTATTGTTTATTTAAGATAAGGAGATGAATATGGGGATATTGACTATGAGTATTGGTGGAGGAACTAGGAAGTGAATTCGGAGTGCTTGTTTCAACCTTAGTTTTGGGTCTTCTTGAGCGGAATAGTTTTATTTCCTTGGAAAGGATTCTTGTTTTGGAAATTTGTATCCGAAGTTGCTTCTTTAATATTTACAATGGTTTGAGATAAGGTTGGGGGTTGGAAATGAAGTCGGACATTTTAATGCTTCTTGGGTCAGAGAGGATTCCTTTTTTTTTTTTCCTTTTATGCTTATGATGTCAAAAATTTGGTTTTTCAATGGAGTGAGATTAATGTTCTGCCTTGGAAATTTTGTTTCAGACAAAAATCCATATAGGAAGAATGTATTGTGTTAATTGGTTTATTGGGAGTATTGTAGAACTTTCCCTTGACATGTGTATGGGAGGGTGTAGATAGGTGCTCTTCCATTTTTTTTTTTTACTTTCAATTCTCCGGTTTGCCTTTATGGCGCCCTTTTAATTCTTCTCCTCTAAACTGATCTTATTTTTTTGGAAAATCGCGATCTTTAAGATGGTAAAAGCCTTTGTGTGGATTGTGTTAGAGCATCTTTAATAATGTGTCAATTCGGTGGCCAAATGACTGAATGGGTGCATCCCTTGGTGTTCATTTACTATGCCTATCGCCTGGTGACTTATGAGGACGGTTATACGTCATTGTGAGGCGGTTTCCAAGAATATAGTGTTTCAAATAATGTTTCATGAGCTTCTTATCTGTGCATATAGTTTTATCAATGTATGCTTTGAAGTAGAATAAGGAGATTAATATCCTTTGGTGAATTTCCACTCTAAGAATGCATGGGTTTTACGGTTATAACGGAATGATAGGATTATTTTTGTAGAAAAACAGCTGCATCTGAGTTTTAGGATAGGTTGCTTGTCTATGGTGCCATTGTTTGATTTGTGTTGGTTTATTGAATGATGGAATGTGTAATTGGGAAGCCAATGCACCACTATCTTTTATTGTTTGCCTTACTAGAATATTTGTTCGTTTGCGCTTTGTACTTGTTTGTTTTAATGATTTTTTTTTTTAAATTAAAGACAATTCTTGCACACTTCTTAAAAATTATTATTAATAACTTTCTAGTCTACTTTCTCCCCTTTCTCTATCTATACCTTTGTGTTGCCTCTAGGGGTGCTTATTGAACGAACTGAGACCGAACACCCCTAGGCTGGGCTCAGCTTGATTGTGTTTCGGCTTGGCTCGTGAGCTCGAAGAGCTTGAGATTTCGAAGCTCGGCTCGACTCAAGCTTGTGAGCTCGACTCAGGCTCGTGAGCTCGAAGTCAGTAGGAAGATGCTTAATTGAGTTTGAGAGAATTGGATATTTGGATTTATGGGCCTAGGATATGGGCTTTTTTTAACCATGTGTTCAAGTTCAATGTTAAATAATGTAACATACTAACATGATTTAATTTTAATTTTCAATAATTTAATATATTTGTAAAAACAATTATTTATAATATTTTATAAATATAATTAATCGAGCTTGTTCACAAGCTTTTCGAGCCGAGCTTAATCTAGTTCGGCTCGGCTCGTTTAACTCTTAAGCCGAATCCGAACTCGAGCTGAGCTAGGTCCGAGCTGAGCTTTGACCGAGCCCAAACTGTTCGCGAACAAGCCTGGCTCATAATCACCCCTATTTGCCTTTTTTGAATTTCCACTTTATATATCATTAGATTGGCTTTTTATTGGAGCAGGAAGCAAGATATTGTACATAAAATATGAGAGATAAAAGGAGAAGGAAAGAGAGGAAGGGGATGGGGAAGGAGAATAAGATGGCCAATGTAATGATCAAGCATAAAATTAGAATGAAGTAGCATGCAAGGATGTTTGAAGGAGAGAAATTTATAGAGAAATGGGGGGGAGGGGACACCATTATAAAGGACTGGGCAATTTGTTACACCTGACAAGTCACTATATAAATGCCATATTAGAGGAAATATGCTATAATAGAGGAAAGGTTTAGTCATGGGTGCAGGAAAAAAAGGAAAATGAAACATAGGCATTTGAGGATTAATGTTCCTTTGTTTTGCAATTCCAATCAGAATGTAGGTTTAGATGACCGGCTGTGATTTGACATTTGGATTGAAATTAAACAATTATAGAGGTGTAAATTGGATGGATTGGATTTTGCCTAATACAAATCCAATCCTTCTCACTAAACTAGTTTCTTTCATGAGCCATACATTACTATATGCATATAACTTGTACTCTTGTTTGGACTTTGGACTCTAATAGAGTAATAGGTGACTCCAAATCCAATATGAAAAAATTTTGTACTCAAAATTTGAGTCCAAATGCGATCCAAAAATTTTCAAATCCCATCCCGTCCGATAATTTGGATTGGATTAGATTGGATTTCGGACTTTTTCAAATCCACTTACACCCTCTAAATGGTGAAGCATATTGTGGCTGCGCACTAGCCATTGGGTGTATTTATGTTTATTAATCATTGTTTTCAGCGGCATTTACTGTATTTTTCTTTATTTACTTGAGAAGCATAAAAAGAATGGGAAGTACAGTATTACTTGTCAATTGTTTTGCTCTTTTGCATCCATAGGTATGGGCTCTGTGGCTGAAACTTATTGATCTTGTACTGTCGCAGTGGTGTTTTACTCAGTAGGACAATCCATTTGTGATTGGGCAATGCCTATTTCTGTCATGATCCTCAATTTTCTCACAGTAAATCCCTCAATTTCTGTCATGTATAATATAGGACAATTTAGCAATGTTCATGTATATTAAGGAAGTTAGTTGGTTTGACACTAGATGTTGCATTTGTATTTGTAATAGGCATTTAATATCTACTAGATGAGATAGCTACATTTACCTAGGTAGAATATCTACCTCTAGTAGACTAAATAATCTTGTGTTGGGTTGGATCTGACGAAGTATTAATGTGTTTGAAAGGTTAGTACTTTGGCGTTGTTTCTTAATACACTCGGTAGACCAAGTTTCTTAATATGGTGTTGTTTGCCATTATTTGAAGACAACAGTGAATGTTCCCTATGTAGCATGGGTACTTTATATGGGTAGCCGTCCCCGAACCTGATTCGTCCCCGTATTGGGGACAATTCGATTCTTCATGTTATAATTGGCCGTACCCATTAACATTATTTTTTAGATTTGCCGTTTTCAGTCCCTGTATCCGTATTCGTTTCCGACCCCGTTCCCGACTCAGTGCAATTGGGAGTGGCGGTTTTGTTTTGTTTTTGTATTTATTTATTTTTTCCCTGGTTTTTCTTTACAAATATTTATGCTTGTATTCAGTTTGCTTGTAGAGACTTTGAATTAAATCTATCATAACAAGTGGCTAATTTTTTTTTATTTCTTGGGTGGGATTTATAAATGTAACGTCAGGAAGGATAAAACGTGTGACTTTCAAGAAGATCTATAATAATGATTTGTCCATTAATAAGCTATATACTGTCCATTAATAAGCTACATAAGTTATATACTCTTTCTAATATATGGAAGTAGGTTTACCAAACTTAAAATTTAGAGATCAACCAACAATGCAGAGTAAGCCATTAGCTATCACTAGACTACCAAATAAGTTTTAAATTTAAGCCTTACAGAATTAGCTTGTACCCAGTTTTCATTACCTGATTGCCAAATCCCTTTTCTTTGCTGCAGTAACAATGCATTGACAGTAGGTCTACCACCAGCATGGGTGGACATTGCAGAAGAAACCACTGCAAATATTCAACGTGCCCGTATCAAAATGGCAGAGCTAGTAAAGGCTCATTCAAAGGCTTTAATGCCATCTTTTGGAGATGTTAGGGAAGATCAGCATCTGATTGAAGGCCTTACGCAAGAGATTACTGATATATTGAGGAGATCAGAGAAAAGGTTAAAGGAGCTTTCGGCACGTGGACCTTCTGAGGATTCTGGTGTTCAGAAAAATGTACAGGTAGGTCTTTATAGTAGCAAGATATGCCACCCTCATCATATTATTATTGTTTTAGAACTGTCTGTTTATAGCAGATCAGCTTATCTTATTGATTTAATTAATTTACTTCAATCTTTTTATTTCATTTTTACATATCCGTTAGCTCTGTTTTGTGGTCAACAACTGCATACATATCATTTCCTGTGCAAGACATCAAATTGATATTAATGGAGAAAGTTGATTGGATTGTTTTAGCAAAAATTCTATTTAGGTGTTTTCGGGTTAAAGTGGTGTTTTTCTCTTTCTTGTTTCTTAGCTAAATCTAACCAATTGGGTGATATCAAATGTGATAGGTACCCTGAAATTTCTCTGTAGTTTCCTTCTAAAGGATTCATGGTCCTCATAGATTCATAACATTGTTTTCTTGTGTTTGTGTTATGTTTAAAAATAATCTGTCAATCTAAAGTAAATTCAGGTCTCAGCTAAAATGATTTACTTCTGAATATTTCTGTGACAGCGTTCCCTTGCTACAGATCTTCAAAACCTCTCAATTGAACTTCGTAAGAAGCAGTCAACATATTTAAAACGGCTCAGGCAGCAGAAGGAGGTAATGTTTTATTATTTTTTTTAATTATTCAGATGAAGGTTTTTTTTTTTTCTTTTTTTAAAGAATTATTCAGATGAAGTTCTTTATGAGTATCATTTTTCTTTGTTATTTTCTGGTGCAGGGATCTGATGGTGTTGATCTGGAAATGAACTTAAATGGGAGCATGTTGAAAGTCGAGGATGATGAATTCAGTGACATGGTAGAGCCTTCTATTTTCATAATTATGAATTTGCAGCATATATTAGTGCTCTATGACTGTTCGTTATGTATTATCAACATTTCTATGTTTAATTATGACATAACCTCTTATAAGGTCCTGATATTAGCTGATAGCAATCAACAAGTGAAGCTTTGAGATAGGTTTAAATAGATTTAGCCATTTAGGTATTCTACTGTTCTAACTTTGCAGTCTGTGATCACAGAGGGGCATTTTCTTTAGTTTTGTAAGTTAACTTTTGTTGGTAGCTGTCACTCATTAATGCTGATTTGAACACTAGTCTTGTTTGATAGGTATTAATTGCAATGGATTTAGATGTAGTTTGAGGAGAGTACCATGTGTATATAAAATTAGTTTTTGTTGAATTCCTACAAATTTAGCTGTGAATTCCCTTGTATTTGCATTATATATTCATATCTTGTAGTAGTTGCCTAGTTGGTACATGTTTATATCTGTCTTGGCTAACATGAACTCTTTCAGGGTTTTGACAATCATCAAATATCTGAGCTTAAAAAAAGTGAACATGTAACAGTAGAAAGGGAGAGGGAGATCAATCAGGTAATAATTTATGGTCCCCTTTCTTATCTCAATGAACACATTTGCCAGCTACTAATTTCTGTTCTTTTATCTTGTATACTTTTTAGGTTGTGGAATCTGTGAATGAACTTGCTCAGATTATGAAAGACCTTTCAGTTCTTGTGATTGACCAGGTTCTTCTCACTCTATCATAATATATACATTCACATATTTTCATTAGGAAAGTGGTGAGTGAAGCTGGCATTGTTTGCAGGGTACTATTGTTGATCGGATAGACTACAACATTCAGAATGTAGCAGCATCAGTTGACGAGGGCTTCAAACAGCTTCAGAAAGTATTCTCTCCTCTCTTGCCTTCGTCCTCGTCTTGCAAAGCCCATATATGTCAAACCTTGGTTGCATGATAAAAATCATTCTCACTCTCTCTCTCTCTCTCTCTCTCTCTCTCTTTATATATATATATATATAGGCCTCACATATGATTCCTTCCATGTTGAATTGATGCTCATGCGACTGACATTTCCTCATTTCAAAACACAAATAGTCAAAATGCCATGAACACTTGTGGATCTTTTTTAGAATACAGAAATGCACATTTGGGTTCTTCACCTCATAGATCTTTTAGATAGTGGATTTTGGCCCTGTTTGGAAATTGGCTTTTTGGCTGACTTCTAGCTTTTGACTTTTCAATATGGTCAAATAGTCAAAAATATGTTTGGTTATTGGCTTTTGGTTGGCTAAAAAGCTGGCTTTTAAGCCAAAATAAAAAACTGCCTGGAGCAGCTTTTTTTTTGTTGGCTTTTGGCTTGTTGGCCCACAAACCCTCTAATAAACAGCCAACAACCACACTTAATTTTACCAAACACTATTCCAAACCGCTGGCTTAAACAACCAACTTAAAAAGCCAATATATACAACCAATACTTCCAGCCAGTCAAACAAGCCAATTAAACCATCCAATAATAGCCAACAACCGATTGCCAAATAGGGCCTTTGTCTTTTGCTGTATTTAGTTATTTACCATCTGTCCGTCTGTGTTTTCTATTGTCATTTTGTTCGAATTGGTGTTGATTATGTGGTCAGTGAAATGCATTTTATTACTGATGCACAAATTTAAAAAGATTTTGACCTATTAAAGAAATATTATGTCCTAAATCAGAATTAATGTGGAGTAAACATGCTCCATAATGTGAAGGTTTCAAGTGTTGGGTCAAAGATTTTGAAGTTGAATGATCCAGCATTAGATAAACCTATTGGTGGGAGTCCTTTCATAACCCAAGAGTTTTACACATTGTTTTGATAGTGAAAATGGAGAGAAAGGAAGGGAAATGAAGGAAGGAAAACGTATCTCTAAATGAACGAAAACGTATCTCCTTTTTTAGTAAATTGGGAGGAATTCATTTCCCTCTCCCTTTAACCACATCCACATCCCTCCAAAATTGGAAAGATTTGTAGGGAAAATGGAGGTCCACCTTTCCCTTCCTCCTTTTCCTTCCACAATGCTATCCGAGCATAGTGTTAAGTGCTTTAAAAAAAATAATTTAGAGGGCTGTATATGCAATCCTGCAACTGAGCTGATAATTTAAATAGATGATATTATAGATTTACTGGTACAAATCTGTAACATGGTATTTTCATATTCCAGGCAGAGAGATCACAAAGGAAGGGGGGAATGATACAGTGTGCTACAATTCTCATCATCATGTGCTTTGTTATGTTAGTGCTTCTCGTCCTGAAGGAGATATTATTCTAGCCTATTTAGCACTATTCTCACGATCTTGGCAATCATCGGTACCATTGTGCCTTCTCATAATCTGGCGAACCAATTGATTCTGAGGTTCCCTGCGATCAAGAAATTGGTTCATTGTAATTACCTTGGGAAGCATGGACACAACTACACAACCGCTGGTACATTCTCTGCCTTAGTGTTCCTTCTTATTGTTAGTGATTTCTGTTAAATACTATTGTTTTGAAAATTTTGTAACAATATTCAACCGGGGAGGCTCATACAGTGCTACTCCCCATTTGTATATGATGTTGATATGACATTGGAGTATTTGATAGGCCATTGGTTTATTTGGAGCATGTTGATGGAGAGATTTGGGGGACAGTGTTATTGCAAGCCATTTTAGCATTCAATTTTTTTTCCTATTTTTTTAAAGTAAAATTTATATCAGGGTTTGTATTAAATCCAATGGTCAATGCAAAGATATACATACATTTTTTTTTTGGGTCAAGGACATCCATTTTATTATGAAGAAGAGTTTGAAACTTTGGATTTGAGACTTAAATGTAATCCAGGCCTCAGTAGCAGTTGAGATATGATTGGTGCATAGTTGTTATGTGTACATTATATATCAGCTAGAGGACAAAGAAAATTCACCACTTTTCTTGGGAAAAAGACAAAAAAAGAGATTTGTCCTGTATTTGATATGTACACATAAGTGACATAACAACTATGTGTACATAACAACTATGCACTAATAATTTCTCGTAGCAGTTTGTTTAGGTATTACCCTGACTGGCTTCTAGGTTGTGCTTTAAATCCGTTTAATGTGACAACTATTCTCTGGGACAGGTGTTTCATTACCCATTTGGGTGTACAATTTTTATTGTTCAATTTATTGTACTTTGTAAGGCTCGATAAGTTATCAAATCTCATCTTATACACAATTGAACAAGTTTGTTTTGCTCATCTTCATTCGTCCATTTTCTTCAATCTAAAATCGAATATTATCATTATAATTTTTATCAGTCTTCCTATTATCATCATTGTTCATGGCAATTAATTTGTGTTTGATCTAGTAAACCGATCAAATTGGGAGTTGTACAAAAAAAAAACGTTTATTGATTTTATATACTGTATAATAAGTGATGTTGGGGTTTGATTAGGGGTGTAAATGTGGTCAGAAAACTGTTTGACCGACCGTTACTGACCGAGACCGAACCTGTTTTTGACCGTATTTTTAGTGATCGGATACCGACCGCTACCGAATCCGAATTATACCGAAACCGTTTCTGACCGATTTTATGCATACCGAAACCAACCGGTACCGAGTCCGTTTAAGACCGAATCCGTTTTCGACCAGTTTTTATTATACTGAGACCGACCGTTACCGAAACCATATTGTACCGAATTCGTTTTTGACCGATTTTTTACCGACCGTTTTCGACCGACCGCTTTTGACCGACCGTTTTTGATCGAAATCTTATTGTACTGAACCTGTTTTTGACCGACTACTTTTTATCGAATCTATTTTGACCAACCTTACGACTGAAGTACGACTGACCCCATTTTTTTTTATCGAACTTATTTACATGATTGATGAGTATCATCATCGTTATCATGAGTATCATTATCAATTCGTTGTTGTTGCTAATTGTTATCATCTTTGTTATCTTCAATTCATTATCATCCATCATCATCTTAATCGTCATCATAAGCTTATTAGCGTCATAATCCATCACCATCATCCATGTCGTCGTAATCATCATCATTCATGACCATCTATCATATTGATCATCAACATCCATCATCGTCGTCATGCATCAGCATACATCATTGATGTCATCATCATCGTTGTCATATGCATCCATCATATACATCATCACCCATGATCATTATCATCACTTATTATCATCCATCATCAACGTTATCATCACCATACATAATTGATGCCATCATAATTCATCACCATCATCAATCAACATCCTTCATGTTGGCCAACATCGTGATCAACACCAATTCACCATGCATCATCCACCATGATTATGATCGTCGTTAATACCATCCATCATTATTATGATTGATCAATTGATTATTTATGTCATTGACTCACCATCATATCATTATTACTATTGCTACCATATACGTAGTATATTGCTTTTATGATGATGATGACAAGTTGACAACGATAAATCTCATCCTCATAGTATATCCATTGATATTCTAATGATATATTTTTTTTATTATAATCGTAGCCATCACACATCATAAATTGATATGGTTCATCGAGATTATTCTTTGATGTCCATATATAATATTTATATTAGTCACTTATTAACATTGTTGTTATTCTCATAATTCAGGGGTGGGCATAGTTTTCGATCCCAAGATTCTAAGCCAGATATTCTGAGCCAACTAACCCGAAATATCAAAATTCGATCTGGAGTTTTGAATTGACTAATTGTATTGTGATTTGTGTTCGATCGTTTAAAACTAACAGGTTACGTCCTACATTTGACCTTGATCGACCGATTATGACCCGCATGCTGATTTTGACCAACCGATTATGACCCGCCTACTGATTTTGATCGACCGATTATAATCCGCATACCAATTTTGACCGATCGATTATAACCTGTATACCGGTTACGACCTGTAAAAAACTATTTTTAACCGACGGAATGTGACCTGTTACCGACAACGACCGGACCGAAATTGACCGACACTTGTTTAGGAAAATACCGAATTTGACCGGATACCGAATAAGTCCGACCGTTAACGACAGATACCGAAAGAGCTCATAAGACCTGTTTTTGACCGACTGTTTTTGACCGATACTGAAAGAGCTCATAAGACCTGTTTTTGACCGAACCTGTTTTTGACCGACCAGTTTCCGACCGTTTGACCGTTTTTACACCCCTAGGTTTGATGATTACTTTATCTATATCTCTCTATCTATACTATTTACTAATGTAAAATACCATCTTCTATACGTTGACACATGTCACTTCCATAATGAAAATTTTCCCTCCAAAACTTAATTTCCTTTTTTATTTATTATGTTTTAAAATATTTTTTTTTTGCAGCTTCTCAAACAAGAACTATTTTTCCTTAATTCCTAAATCTATATTAATAAAATTTGAAACATAAATATTTGTATTTAAATCTTATCTCTAATTATATATAATAAAAAAAATTATAAAAATTGTATATTTGGAAAATATATTTCGAGACGAATCAAACGAGATACCCACGACTATATTTTATTTTGTTGCCTATCTAAAATTAAAGAAGGTCAAAGTTACAATATAAATAATACTAATAGTCAAAATGGAGCTATTTTTTTAAAAGAAAGATGGAGTAAATATTTTATATATAATTTTGTAAAACCGCGCGTAGCACGGGAACTAATCAATCAATCATTAATATATATACTAAAAGAGAATCAACTGAAACTATAGATGACACATGTCATCTTGTGGTTAAAAGTTTTCCCACTCTTTTCCTTAACGTTTAATTTTTGGCAAAAAAAATATTTTGTGTAATTTTTATTTATTGGAAAATTACTTTTTATCTTTCCTAAAAAGTCACATCAATTATAGGGCAAGTTAGCATAAAAAAAAATCTAATACACAATATCTCAAAGATGATATTCTAACATATATTTTATAATCATATACAGTATATACTAAAATATAAGCAACTAAAACCACATCTTGTCAAGTGTGAATCTCATGTTAAAAAACTTTCTGTCATTTTCCCTTGAACTTAAAATAATAATTTTTTATTCTATCTTATACATTTTCTATCATAATAAACATTGATATTGATTATATAGTATAACATATCTTTAGAAATATATGTGATTTAATTTCTATATATTCTTATAATCAAAATTTACTTCCCATTATACATTTATTGCCTATACATATTTTCATAACAAAAATTTCCCTACTTTTTTAGGTACAATAAGTATCATTATTGATTTATAATTTTGACATGCATTACACAACTTGGTATATATATAATTCTTAGGATCTACCAATTAACTTATCAATTTTAATTTTTTAGAATTCTAACTTAATTGGAAAATCAACAAATAATGTACATTTTAGTTTTATTTTCCCCTAACAATTGTGATAAAATAAGTTTTAGCTTAAAGTAATTATTTTATATATTTTAATTTTGACTATAATTTTCTAAGAAAATAAATGAGAAAACATCGTCTACTAAATTTCTAAAATCAAATGTATATTATTACTATATGTTTATATTAAATAAATGTATGACTTAATTAATCTATATATAAAATGAGAAGAAAAGAAAAGTATTAGAAACATAATTATAAACGAGTTGTTTTAGATTTTTTAAGATATAAACTTTTCATGTTTAATAAGAGATGTATTTCTTAAAAAAACACTCATAACGTATAAAAGTAATTTGATTATCTTTTATCAACACTATAATTTAAAAATTAATGACTAACATATAATGTCGATCATTATATTGCGGGTTAAAGTTTTTCTAAAATTGTTTAAAGTTACCCAAAAATTATTCATGTTACTTTAATTTTTACCATTTTATATTAAGTTTAATGTACCACCTTACACAATATATTTTTGTTGATTTAATTGACTTCCAAATATTAATAATTTTTTTTTTTCTTATTTATCATTGATCTTGATTTCTTAAATTATATTAACATTAAGTATAACTATTATTGAATTGAATTTCAATCCAAATATTACTAAAAAATTATCATTAATCATTTAAAATTTAACGATCATCGTTTTGTAAGAATTGTATACTATATCATTGCACGAGCATTTATATTAAATTATAACTATGAATACCAATATTCTTAAAAATTTATATGTGATTAAAAATGTGAGTTATCAAATTATAAACAATCCACTTATAAAATTTGCACATATTGTGTTTTTAATGGGAGATTGGTAAAGATGAATATTAAAAAGTTGGACCCTTAAAAAATAGGGAGAATTAAAAGAAAATATTTAATTACCTTATAATAATTATATGTCAAAAGTCACGAAAAATTTCTAAAAGAATAGGGTGAAAGGTGAAAAACTACTAGAGAAGCAGGATAGGGTAGCCTGGGTAGGTAGGGGATAAGATTTTTTTTAAAATTTCAACTTTTTACAAAAATATGTAATTGTGTGTGTTATTAAAAAAAATATCTTATGTAATCACGGGTATAAACAAACTTCTGTTGACTTTTTTTATTTCAAAAACTAATATTTTGTTCATATATTATTGATAATATCATACTATCTAAGATTTTTATCATGTATTTTTTTAAAATAAAATATTTCACACAATTAGTGAATTAATTATGTAAATTTTTACATTACTATCTATAAAGTTAATATTAAGATTTCTAAGTCGTGCATCGCATGCGTGCTATGCTAGTATATATACTTAAAGAGAAGCAATTCGAACTATAGCTCGCCACGTGTCATCTTCTCATTAAAATTTTTTCCCGCCTATTTTTTTGAGCAAAAAAAGCAACTAAATATTTTCTAAACTCATAAAATATAAAAGAAAATCTTTAGAAATCTCATTTCATTTACAACCTATAAATATATCTTAATTCCTTAAAAATTAAAAATATTAATCTAAATTAAATATATCTTCATATTCTATATATATTCACATAACAAAATTTGTCATTTTTTCCAAGAGACTTGATATTATTCCTTCTCTTCCCATCTCTCTTCCTCACTATGTCATGTGTCCACCACTTGAGGAGTCTTCTACTTTTAGTGTCTCCAATGATTCTCATGCTATTACCATCAATGCAAAGTTGTATAGTAGTGATGTCTTTTCTTCTTTTTATTTTAATTCTTCTTTTTGTTTCGGTTAATCTTCTTCTTATTTTATCATTTTTCCTTTTATTTTTTTTCTTTTTTCATTTTCATCATCATTTAGGCATAGGGTTTTTCTTTACAATGTGTCTACTCTATTTTATACTCTTGCCTATTTGATATTCAATGGGTCATTTGCGAGTGCATTTGACGAGCTTCTTCGAGCTTTGCGATGCTATTTACTATATGGCATCCTTCTTCCTTGCACATAGTTTTCCTTAATTTTACCCTCTTTTTTTTGCTTTGTTTTTGTAATTAATTTGTCTTTGGAGTTTGGTTTTTGCTTTCTCTTCTTTTGCAGGATTGATGATAAGGCAACTCAAATGGATCATGTGTGGTACTTAAAAGTGAAAACAAGTTTTGCTTATTTTCAAGACTTATTTTGGTGAGATTGCTCCAATCCCTACTCCTCTTTTATTTCCTTGTTTGCTTAGTTTTGGGTTAGTTTTAGGAGGAGATGATTGTTTGAGGATGTTTGGCTTTTAATTTTGGCTTTTAAGCCCTTGAGGACATTTGGATATCGATGGCATTGGGCCTCAATTTATTTATTTGTTTGATGTTTGATTGCCTATTTGAGAGTCATTCATACTTGGATTTTGTTTCCCACACTTTTGGATAGTTTTCTTATTTTGTTTTTCCTTTCTTCCACTTCTTTTTTTCTTTTTCTTTTATTTTCTTTTCAAGGCAAAGTGTATTTTTGGTTTTGTTTTTAGTTTGGACTTGATCACTTTAGAGTCTTGGACATTGAATGCAATTTCCTAATTGTTTGCGGTCCACATGGTTTGAGATGTTGGGGTTGATTTTCAAATATTATGTGCTAGGTTTTAGAGATTTAGAGTTCATGAAACTTAAACTCTTGGGTTGTGGAATGATTGGTAATGCTTTGCTAGCTAGTTGAATCCCTAGAGGTAGTTTTTGCAATCCACTACCCTTAACATGTGAGGAAGTGTCAAATCTTTCAAGCCTTCAACATTATTTTGTTTGAGTGGCGATAGGATCCTTGTCATAGCTTAGCTTGATCAAGAACTTGATTCATGACTCGCCGAGATCGCGACCGAGCTACTCTAGGGTAGGACGGAGGCATTCATTTTCTTAGTTATTTTCCATTTTTCCCCCTTTTTCATTTCCCTTTTTGTTTTATTTGTCTTGTTTCTTTCATTTTTCTAAGTTTTTGCTTTGCATTTACCCTTTGGAACCCTTTGAGCTTGGCCTTTCAATTCCTTTCTTCTAGCCACATTACTAGCCTTGTATGCCCCTTGTTTTGTTTTATACCCTTTTAGCTAGGTATAGTGAAGCAATTGGATCATTGTGGTTTGTATTTGCTCTGTATCAGAAATTTGTGGAGAAGTAAGGAAGTTTCCTAAGCGCAAACGTGTTGATTTGCATAGCTGCAAGCAAAAGCCGACTTAAGTTGAAAAAGGCAAGGTCGTGTTAAATAATTGAAAAATTGAAAAGAAAAAAAAGAGTGAAAAAAAAAACGAGCATTTATTCCTTTCTCTTTCACAATGAGGACAATGTGTCCTTTAAGCTTGGGGGAGGAGGAGTAGTGCGAAAAATTGCATAAATTTTTCAAATTTTTGTTTATTTCTTTGAATAAAGGGATCGATAGAGTATAGGCTAGGGATCGATTGAGAGATAGTTTTGTAAGGGAGACTGGGAATGATGAATCTTCCAATGGAAAGACCGAATTACAGAAGTATTTAGGGGATAAACTAACGTCTAATGCTAAAGGTTTTGATATTTTGTAATGGTGGAGTACACAATGAAGAACATATCCAATATTTATGACAATGACTCGTGATATTCTTGCTATTCCGGTTTCTTCCTTGCATCGGAGTCCGCTTGACATGTTCTAGAGTCCTGTCGTACTTCTTTAAGCACAAAATGGTAGAAGTTCTTGTTTGGTCAAGATTGGATGCATAGTTCTAATGCACCTATCTATTACTATAGAAGAAAGCTTGCTTGAGTTGGAAATTATGTAAGAAGAACGTGATTCTATCAACTTACATCTTTCAAAACTTTGTTATATATATATGTATGTGTGATGTGTGATTAATTTTTTATTTGGGAAAATTGCCAAGAATAAGTCATCCTTTGGGCGATCTTCCACAATTAGGCCAACTTTTTGAAAGTCCAGAATTAAACTAACATTGT
The DNA here is from genome assembly GCA_951394345.1 of Salicornia ramosissima. Lineage (NCBI taxonomy): Eukaryota > Viridiplantae > Streptophyta > Magnoliopsida > Caryophyllales > Amaranthaceae > Salicornia > Salicornia ramosissima. Next base: position 14,997,229 of record OX596235.1, read on the forward strand.
TATCTTTTAAGCCAAAAATAGGTCAAATGATTATTTAATATATTTTTGGCTTAAATGATAATAAGTTTAGCTTAATTCTAGATTTTCAAAAGGTTGGCTTAATTGTGCAAGATCGGCCAAAGGTTGGCTTATTCTTGGCAATTTTTCCTTTTTATTTTGTGTTTTGTAGGAATAAAGGACTGAGTTTCGGATCGACCAACGATTGTTATTGATGAGACGATTGAAGTATCAAATATCACAAGTGAATGAACTGATCCCCTATTTAGTTTGTTTTACGACCTTATTACGTTGTGCCATTATTTTAAATAGTTGTTTTGAAGCTCTTTAACTTGTAATGCGTAATTTAATTTGGTACTTTGAACTTTTAGTTTATTAATTTGGTACATTAATCTTGGTTTAAAACTTAAGGTTATTAGTAGTGTGTAACTTAGTATCTCAATTGTCAGGTTGTCAACATTCAACAATGACAACAAATTATTTGGTATGGTTCAATTACACTCAAGGGTCAAGACAATTATTTTAAAATTGATGTAGCTATAAAAAAAGATAATAAATAAGCCGAGTACCCTGTGACCCGATCTGGATAACAAATACATGAAAAATACAGCCCTAACAATCTGTAATTACAAAGTATGGAACACATTGCATTTATTAATTTATTTTGTATCAGGTTTCGTATTTGTTATAATCAATCCTTGTATTTTTTTTATATAGTTAATTGTACACACTTTTCATCTATTTTTCAACAAAGGAAATAAAGGTCAAAAAACGTCTTATCTTACAAAAATCAAAGAAAATACGTTTACTGATACTTCTTGATAAAATACTCCGTATTTTAAGTTATGTTATTTTCATTTCTTTTATTTCATTATAGTTAGCTCTTTAATGGACATGTATTATTATAATTATGAATACTATAAAACTCATTATACAAGCTTTAAATTAGTTTAAAAAAAAACAACTCTCTTGTTATATAAATGAGAATATTTTTTAAATAAATAATTTTAAAATTGTACAAAAACTTATATTAATATTATAGATATATACCATAAATAATGTTTCCTAGGAAAATATTTTTATATCTTTTTGTTAGAAAAATTTATGTGAAATTTTTTTTAAAAACAAAATTAAAAATCGAAGTTAAATGGTAGGAGTAAAAGATATTCATTAAATTTTTATTCACAGTATAATAAAAAAGTTAGAGGTATTTTTAAAATTTTATTAAACAATTTTATGCATATATGTAATATTTTATTAAAAGATTTTTACATTTTTTTTAAAATGTATAAGAGAAGCGAATCATAGAGTGACACTTGTCAGCTCCACATCGATCCACTTCTCTTTTAGTATAGATATATATAGATGATGATATTTGTCGTAGCAAATTAAGTGAAAAACCTTTGACATATGTATAGCCGTATAGGTTTTATTGTGAGTGAGACGTTCTTGTGCAATTGATTAAAAAAAAAGTGAAAATCTAGTGATTTTTAAAAAAAAAAATGGAAACTTCAAAATCAAGCAAACAATGATTATTGTTGTTCTATTAGGCTTCATAAAACATCCAAAAAATCTTAATACATCCTTAACTCCTACTAGAAGATCTGATATTCCAGCTAATTAATAGAGATAATATCAAGCAAATATCTTGATATTATACTTCCTGCGTAATATCAAGCAAATATCAAGCAAATATTAATTGATTTGTCTATCTCTTGTAATAAATTATTGTAATATTATCTTTATAGCCGTATTTAAGGTTTGGCTCAAATTTGTGTTCGATTTGTTCGTTGTATCTCTCTATTGGTTCGTTTGCAAAATACGGAGGTTTTTGGGCCCCACCCGACCAGTCGGGTCAGCTAACCCAATCGGGTCAATGGTCGGGTGGAGCCACCCGATTTGGTCCGAATGAAATGGCAAAGAAAACTTTTGTTCTGGGTGCTGACCCAATGGGTCGGGTCTTCTAACCCGATCGGGTCAGGCCCTCTGAAGTTTTTTTTTTCTTTTCTTTTCTCGTGACTTTTGGCATTTTGTATTCAGCTTTTAATTCTTGTTTAATTCTGAGTTTAAATGTATGTTTTTTTTCTTTGATGGGTATTCAAATCCCTTTCACAACAAGAAAATCACTCTCGGCCGATCGTCGGTTACCGACCGTTAACGGTCGGGAAACATATTTACCGCCCGCTCCCGGTTGGTAACCAACGGTCGGTGGAAATTTAGTCGGTAAATTTTTTATACCGACCGCTAGTCAGTCGGGAAATTTTTTACCGCCCGATTGGAGAAGGAAAAAATGGCGCTAAAACCCAATGTTCCGACCGACCAGCGGTCGGAAAACAAGAGATTTTAGCGCCATGTTTTTCTATTATTTACCTTGTTCCAATTTTTTTGTTTTTTTTCTTTTCACTAAATATCAAAAACGCTTTAAAAAATAAATTAAACTATATATTAATAAAAAACAAATTAAAATTACGAAATTAAATCTTATATTATTTATATAAATAATTCATAATACACAAGACTAACACATGTTACAATTTGCAAAAAAAGTAAGCTATAATAAATCGAAATCTAACAAATAACTACACTCCGCTTGCTTCTTTTGATTATCATCCAGACGGCGCTGATGGTCCTCCCGATGGCGGTCTCTCTCCTCTAACTCCGCCTTAGCGCGCTCGGACTCCAAAAGGTTCTGGGTTTATTTTTCCTGCGAATCATAGGTTATTCATTTAAGCTTTTTAGGTCTTGATTCCACACGTTTAGACACAACAAGGTCAATTTGGGGAAAGAAAGGACCATTTTGGGGCGTTTTAGGTTTTTTTTTTTTTTGTATATTCGCTCCTAACTTATCACATGTCTATCCATTACTAGATTCCAAACAGAAACAAAACCCACACTAAACCATGATCACAATCGATAATAAGAACGCCAAAACAACAAGATTTGCTAATCTAATTTGTACTAATTTATACCCGACTTAAATATTAACATTTATGCATGATAAACAACATAAAAAACATGAACAAAACGCTTCCATAAATAACATAAATTGCACACCAACAACATAATACACCAAAAAGGGCAAGAAACCATGCAAAACCCCCCAAAAAAAGACCCGAACGCATCAAAACTAAATTCTAACCCTAAAATCAATAAACAAGGCCAATACCAAAAATCATCAAAACCCAAAAATTCAAATCAAATTGGCAACGTGCATAATTAATATTTAGGTAGTCTTTTTTATCCTAAAGACCAACGTAAAAACCTATTAAACTTACAATTAAGGTTAGCAAAGTGCATCATTTTAAAAATAGGCAATTAATTAGTATCAAAACTATTCTATTATAGTAATTATAAAAATATAGCAAAGGAAATTTACACTCAAATATATCAAAAATGAATGAATTTTTCATATGGGTATTTTCAATAAATTATTATTGGTGGAATAATAACAGTCAAGTAATTTAACTTCCAAAATAAAGGCACATAATTGATGCTAACTCTAAAATCAAAGAACTAATTAAGTAGATGAAAGAAGTAAGTTTACATTCAAATCCCAAAAATGAATGAATTTTTCATATGGGTATTTTCAATAAATTATTATTGGTGGAATAATAACAGTCGAGCAATATAACTTCCAAAATAAAGGCACATAATTGATGCTAACCCTAAAATCAATAAACAAGGCTAACACCAAAAATCATCAAAACCCAAAAATTCAAATCAAATCAACTACTAATAAACCAGAAATTAAACTTATAAACAACAATTAAAAGTAAATGCTAACCCTAATAATGAATTACCTCAGCAGTAGCAGCGACGCTAGCACCACCACCAGTAGCGACGCCAGCGACGCCGGCAGCAGCAGCCCAGCAACAACCCTAGCAGCAGCGACGCCAGCAGCCTAACGAACCACCAGCCGCAGCAACGCCAGCAGCCCAACGAACCACCAGCGAGGGAGTGCGAGGGAGGAGAAGAGGGGAGTGCTAGGGTTTTGCGATTTTTGGGTCTGATTGAGTGTTTGAGGAATAAGGAAGGAAGGAAGAGGGGTGAATTTAAACGTGGAAAGAAATCGCCCGACCATCATCGTGGTCGGTAGCGGTCGGTAAATACCGACCGCTACCGACCACGACGACGGTCGGGCGATTTCTTTTCGACCGCAATAACGGTCGGTAAACATTTTCCGATTGTTTGCAGTCGGAGACGATCGGCATTTTCCAACCTTAGTAACTTCGGTTGGTAAGATCGGTCGGGCGAGACATATTTTCTTGTTGTGTTTATGGCCATGACTCTTGGGATTAATTTTATCCCTATAAATATGGCATCAAGTCTTTAACATTTCACATCACACATTACATCAGTTTGTATTAGAGAGATTAAGTTATTTTGTGAGCTTTTGAGAGTCCTTATCGTGTGAGTGGGAGTACTATAATTTCTCCCTTTGAGTTGTCCTCCATTTGTTTTAATAGTGAATTATTCTCTTCCTCCGCCATTTTTGTTGTTTGTTTTTTTTTTCCACAAATTTCTATTATTCTCAATATTTTAATTCTAAGTGCTTAACATTGCAATTGACAACAACCAATCTTCCGCGTAATATTAATTTTTCCTAACAAGTGGTATCCGAGCTAGGTTGTGTTGTTGTTCAATTGCGTTGAGTCAACATGTCATCACTCAAATTTGATATTGGGAATTTTAATAGATCAGTGAATTTTGGTTTGTGGAAACTCAAGATGCGAGCGATCTTGATACAACAAGGTTGGGAGAAAGCATTGGTTGGGAAGAGTAAGAATCCGTCATCCATGACGGATACTCAATTTGAGGAACTCGATTTGAAGGCTCTATCTGCTATTCAGTTGTGCTTGTCGGATGAAGTTTTGCGTGATGTAGCGAAAGAAGAGACAACCGCGGAGTTGTGGCTAAAGTTGGAGTCTTTGTATATGACAAAGAGTGTCACAAACCGTTTATTTTTGAAAAGTAAGCTTCATGATTTGAAGTTACAAGAAGGTAAGCAAATTAAGTCTCATATTGATGATTTTTGTTCTGTTATTATGGACTTGCATAATATAGAAGTAGAACTTGATGATGAGGATTTGGCTATTACCTTGTTATGTTCTTTACCTCCTTCATACAAGCATGTTAGAGAGACATTATTTTATGGTCGTGATGAGATTAGTTTTGAAGATGTAAAAGATGCTTTGTTGCAACTTGAATTAATTGAAAAACAATTAGTTGTTAAAGAACATGATAGTACTCATGGTGAAGGACTTGTTGCAAAAGGTAGTTATGAGTTTTCTAATTCATCACATAAAGAATTAGTTTGCAACTATTGTCGTAAGAAAGGTCATATTAAGACTAACTGTTTCAAACTTAAAAATAAGAAAATTAACGAAGAAGAAAGTCAAGATCGGGGTAAGGTTGATCAAGAGAAAGAAGCCGCTAGTGCGGGTTTTGCTCATGATGATAAAGATGATGATAATGTTAGTTTGGTTGTGAATGATGCACCTAGTTCCAGTGGAAAGTGTATTCTTGATTCTGGAAGTTTTTCTCATGTTTGTTCCATTAAGAAATATTTTTTTACCTATGATTCAGTTCAAGGTGGAGGAGTTACGCTCGACAATGGTGATGTTTGCAACATTGTCGGAATTGGTTCGGTAAAAATGAGAATGTCTAATGGTGCAATGATTGTTTTAACTAATGTTTATCATGTTCCCGGTTTGAAATTTAACCTTGTCTCAGTGGGTGCTCTTGATGTTCAAGGCTTTGTTTGTGCTTTTGAAGATGGTGTTGCTACAATCTCCAAAGGCTCTAAGGTTGAGATGAACGGTTTTAGAATTGGAACAGTTTATGAATTGGATGGCTATGTTGCGTTTGAATCAATTGGTACTGATGTCAAGATTTTTGAAAGCAATGTGTCTAATTCGGTTCTCTCTTTGGATCGCGGTAGCGATTTGGTTGCAGGGTTGTGTACGTGCATGCCGGTTCACAAATCAAAAGTTGAGCCCGTTCGGATGCCTAAGCGTGTTTTAGGCTCAAGTTTAAGTGCCTTATGTTAAGGTGGAGCCCGGTTAGGTTTTGTTGGAGGAGGAAGGAGGAGATCAATGTTGTTCACTTTGTGTTTTTTGGATCTTAGCAAATTCGATCCAAGGTGGAGATTGTAAGGTTTGGCTCAAATTTGTATTCGTTTTGCTCGTTGTATCTCTCTATTGCTTCGTTTGCAAAATACGGAGGTTTTTGGGCCCCACCCGACCAGTCGGGTCAGCTGATTCGATCGGGTCAATGGTCGGGTGGAGGCGTAGAGCCACCCGATCTGGTCCGAATGAAATGGAAAAGAAAACTTTTGTTCTGGGTGCTGACCCGATCGGGTCAGGCCCTCTGATGTTTTTTTTTTTTCTTTTCTTTTCTCGTGACTTTTGGCCTTTTGTATTCAGCTTTTAATTCTTGTTTAATTCTGAGTTTAAGTGTATGTTTTTTGCTTTGATGGGTATTCAAATCCCTTTATGGCCATGACTCTTGGGATTAATTTTATCCCTATAAATATGGCATCAAGTCTTTAGCATTTCACATCACACATTACATCAGTTTGTATTAGAGAGATTAAGTTATTTTGTGAGCTTTTGAGAGTCCTTATTGTGTGAGTGGGAGTACTATAATTTCTCCCTTTGAGTTGTCCTCCATTTATTTTAATAGTGAATTATTCTCTTCCTCCGCCATTTTTTGTTGTTTGTTTTTCTTTCCACAAATTTCTATTATTCTCAATATATTAATTCTAAGTGCTTAACATTGCAATTGACAACAATCACTCTTCCGCATAATATTAATTTTTCCTAACACTGTACATTAATTTTTTTTGTTTGTTTGTCAAAGATAATTATCCTTGTTGCTAGTTATTCTTACTATAATATGACAAGAAATATTAAACCCTTTTACATAATTACAATTTTTAAAAAAGATTCATGTAGCATTAGGGTGTTCAAAAGTGAAATTATTACCTTACATAATTACAATTTTAATTAAAAAATAAAATAAAAAATGATTATGGTCCAAAAGTCTCAATATGAGCTAAACATCTTATATTTATACAGCCCCTGATCGAGCCTAGCTAGAGTAGAAGAAGAAAATCACGAAATGAATTTGAGTGCGTGACAGGATCGTGCCGGGCCTTAACTTGCACGACCGTGCACCTTTATCAGGTTCTGGTCGGCGGCGCTGGGCCTGAGGTGGCTGTCGGCGGCGGAATTTTCCGATTTGATTTGGTATACTCCTTTCTTTTGATCGATAATCTATCTGTTACGTTTAACTTGTTTTAAGTTTCTTTTTAATTTTTTTTAAAAAAAATCATTTTTGTTAATCTGTTATAATTAACTAAATAAATCTAATTGCACCTCACATTCTCAGTTGTCACGGCCTCACTCACTGATGATAAGCTTCAGTTTGAATTTTTGGATTTGGTTGATGAACTGTGATTAATATGTTAATTTTTTTATTTTTGTTTGGTGATTTTCTGTTCTGTTTTGTTGATAGGCAGGGGCGTAGCCACATTGGTGCATGGGTCCCCCATCTTTAAAAAAAAAAGAAAAAATAGAAAAAAAAAATAAAAAAAATAAAAAAAACATATCTACAACTTTTTTAAAAAACCCAAAAGAAATATTAGTTTTTTATTTTTTAAAAATATAGATATTCTTTAAAATAATCTAAAGACACTAATATTTCATAGCTAGTCTTGGATCTAATAGTAAAATTTGAACAAAAGTATATATGTTCTAGTTTGCAGAATTAAATAATTTTCTTATATTTAAAATGATAGATTTTAAAGATCAAATTCTTGAACACAACATTAACTAATGTATTTGACCTACCTTGAGTTTTCTTATAGATTTTTTTTATTTTTTTTAAATATCCGATCCCTCATATAACAATTTCTTTTAATTATTGAGGGTATAAGTTTTGAATACGGTGAATGCCGTAAGTTTGTACTTTATGATACCACCATGAAATTTAGTTTGAATTTTTCATTGTATTTTTATTGGTAAGATTGCTGTAAATTTATCCCCCAAGTTAAACTTCCTAGCTACGCCACTGTTGATAGGTGAAGAAGATGATTTTTTTTATTAATATATATACTAGTGGAGGCTCCGCGCGTGAAGCCTCCAATGGTGGTTTCTTTTCCGGTGTTGCATTGATTAGTGATATAGTTGGCTATAGTAATGTAGTGCCTGTGATACAACAGGTGATATGTAGCTAGTTGATAGTTGTAGGTTATATAATTATATGTAAATACATAAAAAAAAAAAAAAAATTTGCCACTAACCACCTAATAAGTGGTAATTGTTGTCAACAACTACCATAATTTTTTTATTTAATTTAACTACCAAATAAGTAATAAAAAGTTGCAAACCACTATCTATTTTTAACACCGTTAACTCAAATCACAATTGAAGCTTAATTAAACCACTTAAACCTTAAATAAATCACTTTAACCTTAATTAAATCACTTAAACTTAATTAACACATTTTTAAAATAAAAAAAATCATATAAATAAATCTAAAAAAAAAATTAAAAAAATCTGGAAAAAAAACCCTCAACCACCCCTCCCCTCCACCACCAGCACTGTCGCCACCTCCCCCACCCCCACCGGCAGTGCCGACCCCTCCCCCTCCCCACTGGCACACCCCAACCCCGATTAGGCAGCACCCCCACCACCAGTCATTTTTTTTCTTTTTGTTTGATTTTTTTTTTTTCTCAATTTTTTTTCTTAATTTTTCATTTTTTTTAATTTAAAGAAAAATAAATCAAGGGCCAATTAAATCACAATACATGTCACAAACTAACGGTAAACTACCGGCGTTAGCATATTCCGTTAAGTTTTCATGGGTAGGTGGTGGTTTACAACAAAACATAACTTATTTGGTAGTTAAATTAAATTAAAAAAATTTATGGTAGTTGTTGACAACAATTACCACTTATTAGGTGGTTAGTGGCAAAATTTTCAAAAAAAAAAGTAAATTACAAAATATTTTCAAGTTTTCAAGCCTTGAAAATGTTCCAATACATCATTGTCACTAACTTTAGCAAAAAAAAAAAAAAAAAAATTCTCCCAAAAAATGTGCCTATTCAAGCAAACAATTTATTAAACAAGATTTTACAAATTAATCGATTAAACAAATTAGTAAATTGAATTTAATTTTTAACACTTTAAAAAAAAAATTAATCAGGAAAGGTAAATTAGTGAACTGAATTTAAATCATAACGTACATTTTTTATTTACAAAAAAAAAACATTTACTAAAAATATTTTCAGTTCGAATATAAACCAAAGACCATTTCACATTAGTAAAAAATAAACAACTAACAATTACGTAAACAAAATATCATGTAGAAAAAAGAAAAAAAAAAACAAAGAGTGGACAACTCGGCATATGACACCTCACACCTGTATAACAAACTTTTTTTTTTTTTTAGAGAAATGAGAATCATGACTCATGAGAGAGTGAGATAGAGGGGGAAAGAAACGAGGATGGGTAACATAATATAAAGAGTAGTTGTTGGGCTTGGGAATTGAACTCTCACCACATGCACAAGGGTTAAAGCACTTAACCACGGGACTACTTCCTATATTATAATACTAGCCTCATATGCACGCTTTGCGTGGGTGCGATTATATTTTAAATGTAATTTTTAATTTGTCTAAACAAACAAAAAAGAACGTTGTTTGTTAGAAAAACTGAAATATTTTAGATTCATATAATCATAACATAATTTTCCTTTTTTATCAGGTCATCCGACAATAATGAACAAAAGAAAAGGTTTATTTAATATATTCTATTTGCTATCAAATTTCTACGATAATGGAAATGAAAACAAATTTATGTCACATTTTTTATATAGTTGTTATTGAGTAGTAAAACAAAAAACAAACAAATAAGGTTCGAACCTGAGATCTCATTTATTTTGTGATAGTCTAAAAATAGGAAAAAAAAATATCCAAATTGAATTTCTTTCATACCAAAAAATGAATTGAAGAAAACGTTGATCCACTATATTTTCCCTCCTACCAAATTTCTACTATAATCAAATTGTAAAATTTTTATGTAAAAAAATATATCAATATGGGTATCTATTTGTAGAGAATTAAAAAAATATGAATTTACATATTTTTATTTTACTTTTTTGAACTATATAATTTGTATTATTTTTATTTAAAAGGATAAAAAAAATTGTACAAACTTTCATTAATTATGTAGTTTATGTTTTTAGAAAATCTAAAGGGGTATAATAGACATTTCTAGGGGGACACCATAGCTCCCCCTTGGCTTATATAATACTCCCTCCGTAACGAATTACTAGCAACAATTTCTATTTTTAGGTGTAACAAAATACTTGCAACAATTTTTTCCAATTTCATTTTATTCCTTTTTTGGTAAAAAAAAAAAAAACAACACAATACCCCACTTACTTTTCTCTTTCTTACTTTTATCATATTACCACATAATACCCCATTTACTTTTATCATATTACCACATAATACCTCATTTACTTTTATCATATTACCACATAATACCCCATTTACTTTTCTTTCTCTTACTTTTCTCTCTCTTACTTTTATCATTATACCACCTAATACCACTATTAGCTTATTTCACCTAGGAATTTGTGCTGGTACAAATGTTGCTAGTAATTCGTTACGGATGGAGTAGATATTTTACTATTTCAATTCAATTAGTATTTATTACTTATACCATTTTTTTTTCAAAATTACCGGGTATTTTTTACGGATCCAGGGGGTTCAACTGAACCCTATGAACCCCCTTGGATCCGCCACTGATAGTGTTTATGTTTCTTACATGGTTAAGCATACACAGTTTAATTGAGCACAAAATGGTTTTGTTGCAAAGAAATATTAATGTTACAATAATCAATATTAGAATCGTATAAGTTCAACCTATCAACAATAATTTTTGGTTTAAAAATGTGTATAGTGTGCTCTGTAACTGATTTACAAATAAACTCAATTTATTATTAATCTAGATATTATATAGCTAAAGCTATAGAATGGATTTGTAAGCCGTGCATCACACGAGTATTATAAAAGTATACTACTAATTCGTAATTGTTAATTGCTAATTTTTATAATATAAGATATTATATGTGATATTTTTTTTTCAATATACTGTATGTGTAAAAAGGAAATGAATAAAAAAAAAATGTATCAACCAAAAAAAATTCAATTGATGAGATTAATGAAACAAAATATAGATATTAAAAAAAAGGAACTCCAATTCATAACAATAATGTTGTTATATACTCCGTATCAATTATGATATGTAGACAAACACAATAAAATTTAACCCTAAATATTTAATAACATAATCCATGAAAAAAATAAATTAAAAAAAAACCAACTCCTATGCAATCTTTAATCTCTTATTTTTTGACTTATGAATCTTCAATCACTGTATTGTATTAGGCAATTTACCTTCAAATGTGGTTTGGATACCTATAAGGTTTCTATTTCTAGGGATGTTGTTTTTCATGAAACTCATTTTCCTTTCCATCTACATTCTTCTAATTATGATTTTTGTTTTTCCTAAAACCTTTTTCTTGCCTCATATTACTCCTGAACCTACTTCCCTAAATACTGATGATATATATTTTTCCTCAATTTCTAGCTCCTGAAAATTCAACCTCTTCTCCTTCTCTTTTCACCACAGATTCTGCTATTACTTCATCCTCTTTTTCTTCTAATCCTTCTAATTCTATGTCATTCTCTCAATCTCCTGCACATTCTTCTTCAAATGTTCAGCCTTCTCTTTCAAATTCTGCTCCTCCACATTCTGTTTTCCCTCTTCTCCCCACTGCCACTTCTCAAATGCCTTCTCCTAACTCTGAATCTTTACACCATGGTGTTCCTTCTTCCTCTTTAAGAAGATCTAACAGAGACAGAAAAGCCCCATCATATCTTAATGATTATCAATGCTCAAATAAGCATGCTGCTACTGCTATTACTCCCACTCATTGGTGCAATCTGGTTTCCTCTTCATTCACAGCTAATGTTGTCCCTCATGTTCCTTTTTCTGAACCATACTCTTATTCAGAAGCTTCTTCAAAACCAGAATGGATAGAGGCTGTGAACAATGAGCTTATGGCTTTGTCAAAAAATGATACATGGGATTTGGTTGATTTACCTCTAAACAAGAAGCCTATTAGTCGTAGATGGGTATATAAAGTGAAACTAAAGGAAGATGGTTCTCTTGAAAGGTGCAAGGCTAGGCTTGTTGCTAAGGGCAATACTCAAAAGTATGGAATTGATTATGATGAGACTTTTTCACCAGTTGTTAAAATGACTACCATAAGATTTGTTTTAGCTTTGGCACCTTCTAAAACAGTGGGATGTTTTCCAACTTGATGTAAATAATGCCTTCTTGCATGGTGATTTGCATGAGGAGGTTTTCATGAAGGTTCCACCTGGCTTTCCTAATCCCCAAAACAAGGTTTGCAAATTGAAGAAATCTCTTTATGGTCTCAAGCAAGCTTCTAGGCAATGGAACTACAAGCTTGTAAATGCTCTTAAATCTCAAGGATTTCAACAAAGTAAGAATGACTACAGTTTGTTTTTAAATAAGTCTTGTGAGGATCTTACTATTCTTGCTGTCTATGTTGATGATGTTATTTTAACTGGCAACAATTTAAAGATCATTACTCATATGAAAAAAAATTTGGATCAAATGTTTACCATCAAAGATCTTGGAACATTGAACTATTTTCTAGGAATGGAAGTTTCTTATGTTCAAGGTGGCATTCTACTAACTCAAAGCAAATTCACTAAAGATCTTTTAGAATTCTGTCCTTATTCTTTACCTTCTAAGGCGAAGACTCCTTTGCCAGTCAATCTCAAAATGCAGGCTTTGGATGGAGATCTTATTTCTGATCCTGAGATATATAGGTCTCTGATTGGAAAACTTAATTTCCTTTCTAATACCAAGCCTGATCTCAATTTTGTTGTGCAATCTCTCAGTCAGTACATGCAGGCACCCAGAACATCTCATTTTCATGCCTTACTTCACACTCTGAGTTATGTCAATGCTACTGCTGGACAAGGCATACTTCTTCTTGCTTCTGATCAGTTGCTTTTGCAAGCATTTAGTGATGCTGACTGGGCTTCATGTGCTGATACAAGAAGATCTACAACTGGTTATCTTCTCTTGCTTGGTTCCTCTCCTATATCCTGGAAATCAAAGAAACAACAGACCATATCTAGGTCATCAAGTGAGGCAGAATACAGGGCAATGGCTGCTGCTTCTGCTGAGCTAACTTGGGTGGTTCGACTGTTAGAAGAGCTTGGTGTTGTCGGTTTAAGACCTGTTACTCTTAATTGTGAAAACCAATCTGCTCTACATATTGCTAGGAACCCTGTTTTTCATGAACGGACTAAGCACATCGAGATTGACTGCCACTTTACTCGAGACAAGGTTATGGAAGGTCTCATTCAGCTTGCTTATCTTCCTACATCTGAGCAGTTAGCTGACTTGTTTACCAAAACTCTTGCTTCTCCACATTTTAAGTTCTTATTGTCCAAATTGGGTTTGTATGATCCTCATACACCTCCCAATTTGAGGGGGGGGGGGGGGGGAGGGGGGTATTGGAGATTAGTAGAATTAAGTAGAATGTAATCAATTGCATTAATTGATTTTTTGTATTTGTCTCTTTTATTTCTTGGCATTTAGTTAGTTGTTATAACAACTATAAATATAGTTTGTTATTTTGTACTTGTTACCAAGTGAAATGAAATAACTGATTCTAATTCCTCTATTTTCTCTCTAATTCTTTCTCGCTGCTTTCTCTCTGCTTCCACTCAAACACTCAAAATACAATACTGCACAAGAAGGAAATCAATCATGCATCCAAAAGTGATTGCAAAGGCACATTCGATCATTTAATCGATATAGTTAGCGTTAGGTTTTTATCTCCCACTTGCTTTGCGAAATTGGGGAGAAGAAAATACGTATTGTGTTGCGCAAATGTGGTTACGTACCAACAATCCAACTGATTGTTTCATTTCAAATGGAGTCTTTTTTATCAAAATAATGGTAGATGGCTGGATATTGAGAGAGATGACTACGGGAAGCCTGCCGGTATCCTGGGTGATTCAATAACTCACATCAAATGACCTCATGTATATACAAATGTGAATTTTCATGAAGAGGCTTATAAAAGAATGCGGGTTATTCGAAATTAAAATTTTGATCAAAGACAGTTCAAACTTAGTACAAGGTTGTTTTACAGCGGAAAAAAATTCAAACATGAAAATCAATTGCATCATTGGTTCTCATAAATAATGAGAATGAAGTTCTTGGATTTTTTACCACAATTAAAGAACTTATGTTGAATGAAGAAACGGGCAATTCCAATTTCACCACATTTGAAGAGAAATTGCCGACTACAAAGATAGTGATTGAAGATTCTGATGTGGAAAAGAAGAGGTTGAAGATTGCCTAGGAGTTGATTATTTTTAGTTTTTCACATGGATTATGTTATTAAATATTTAGGATTAATTTCACTGTTTTTGTCTAAATATATATCATAATTCATATATAATATACTCCATCTATCCCTTTTTAAATGCTACATATAGAAATTGGGTGATTTTTAAGGTTGTAGTTGGTATAGGTGGGTCATAATATCAAAAGTAGTAAGTGAGAATTTATAGGTGGGTCATAATATCAAAACTAGTAAAAGATGAATTAATTAATGTTATGTTAAGGGTATAAGTGTAATTTTATAGGTATAACATAATATCAAAAGTAATAAAGAGTATAAATGGTCAATTTATTTTAGGACAACCAAAAAAGGAAAATGGAGCATTTATTTTGGGACGGAGGGAATAGCATCATTTTTATCAATTGTAGTTCCTTTTTATAATATCCATATTCCCTTTCATTAATCTCATTTATTGGGTTTTAATTTTTTATTTTTTTGGTTAATACCTTTTTTTGATTGACTTTTTTTACAAGTACAATATATTAAAAAAAATATCATGTATGACACAATAGGTAATGGATGGACTCGGGAGCACACAACTCTCTGTGGTCCCTCAAATGTTAACAACAAAATTATCAAATGTTCAAAATCACACTATCAAATGTTCACAACAGAATTATCAAATGTTCACAACATAACTCTATCAAATGTTCACAACTGAAGTATCAAATATTCACAACATCACACTATCAAATGTTCACAGCATCACAGTATCAAATATTCTTCAACATCAAACTATCAAATGTTCACAAAAAAATTATCAAATGTTCATTAACATCAAACTATCAAATTTTTACAACAAAATTATCACTTGTTTATCAACATCAAACTATAAAATAAACACACAACAAATATCAAATGTTCACCAGCATTAAACTATCAAATGTTAACAACAAAATTATCAAATGTTCACCAGCATTAAACTATCAAATGTTCACAACAAAAGTACCAAATGTTCACTAGTATTAAACTATCAAATGTTGACAACAAAATTATCAAATGTTCACCAGCATTAAACTATCAAATGTTCACAACAAAAGTACCAAATATTCACAACATCATTTAAATCGGGACTACCCAGTTGCATGGTCCCGAGTCCACCCAATAATTTGCGTGTATGACATCTTATATTTTAGAAATTAGCAATTAAGGCAAATAAAAACGTGTAGTATATTATTATCCTATATCACACATACATATTAGTTACCACGATATTACAGATAGATAAAGTATTGGGTCAGACCGTGTGACCCAATGTTACAGTCACACGAAATGACCTACATGACTTCTATTCTGTTTGCACGAAAAATTGCACGATTTCCACCTTTTTGTCATCATCTACCAAAAACTAAAAAGCATAGTACCCACCATTAATCATCATGTTCCTCAAACTCCTCTTCAAACCTTCAATTTCTGAAACACATCAGCAAATTTGTTAAATTTTTTCCTTTTGGTTAGAAACCCCTAATCCTTCTAGAAATCAACCAAATTATCCCAAATACAATTTTTTTTCAACCCCCTTTAATTTTGATGGAGATGATACTTGTAAAGTGTTCTAGCTTGAGCTGGTTGTCATCTTCTTGTATGCCTCCAAGAAGTAATGCCTCAACAAGGAAAACAAGGAAGAAAAAAACTACCATCTGGATTTCGTGTTGTACCAAAAATTTGTGGCCAAAAGCTGTATTGGAAGCTCTTGAGGCTATTAAGCTCCATAAAGGCTTTGATGATGAAGTATTCTAGGAAATTGCATTTGTTTGGGCATACATGTAACCACCCCGTCCTTAATTACGGAAGATTTGAGCAGAAGGATGAGCACCCGGGCGAGGCGTCACTAATAAATCTAATTTACCAATACTAAAAATATGAATGCTAGAAAGATAGTCCGAAAATTTCGATAATAACTCGAAATAGGGTAATAGAAATCCAACTAAATCCGGTTACAAAAGAAACAATCTAAACATATGGTTCAACTCTGAGGTGCAACCACCCCTACATCAGTCTATATAAAAAGAAATACTCTCTAAAGAAAATTCATAACATAAAAGGTCTTCCTAGCTCCCACGTCATTGTAACAGTCTAAAATGACAATTCCACAATCAGTTGCGAGTAACTAATAGTTCTCCTTAACATAGAAAAACACAAGATTAAAATCACAGAATTAAACACAAGAACAAATACTTTCGTTAATTCTGTGATTCTAATCTTATGTTTTTCTATGTTGGGGAGAACTATTAGTTACTCGTCACCGATTGTGGAATTTACATTTTTTTTCAGATGCTGAATAGATGCAGGATTCTCACGTTTTGGGCCGGGATCATGAGAGTGGGCCTTAGGGACTTCTCAGTTACCTTAGTCATCTTAGACTGTTACGATAATGTGGGAGCTAGGAAGACCTTTTATGTTATGATTTTTCTTTAGAGAGTATTTCTTTTGATATAGATTGATGTAGGGGTGGTTGCACCTCGGAGTTGAACCATATGTTTAGATTGCTTCTTTTGTAACCGAATTTTGTTGGATTTCTGATTTGTTACCCTATTTTGAGTTTTCTTTTTGTCAAGGCTATTTTGAGTTATGATTGAAATTTTCAGACTACCTTTCTAGCATTCATATTTTTATTATTGTTAAATTAGATTTATTAGTGACGCCCCGCCCGGGTGTTCATCCTTCCGCTGAAATCTTCCATAATTAAGGACGGGGTGGTTACAACACATGTGATGAAGAGATAATGCAATGTTGAATTATATCGAGTTAATTAAAAGTTCGGACCAATATTAGAAGATCACTAAAAGGTGGAATTATTCTTATAAATTTTGATTTTATTAATTTAGGACTTGATTGGTTTAATTATGTTGGAGGTTTACAACCCAAGTCCCATATCGAAAAATAACAAAGTGTTGTGTAGCTTATTAATGTCTGGCCACCAATAAATCCGTGCGAACTAGGCCCAAAGTGGACAATATCATACTAATGCAGAAGTCCGGTGTTATATACACAAATAACTCCCTAATAATACATATGCTTCCCTCAAACAACAATCACACATAAGTAATCAAACAACCCTCAAAAGTCTGCATATATAAAAAGCTCACTAAACCACCATTATTAATGTGACATACAAGAGAACCCAACATCCTAATAGAAGCAAGTAAGTAACATTAGCAATAATAATATTAGCAGAATTTATTGGCAAAGTAGTAGGAAGAGAGCATTCTTCTCCATTAAAGATAACTTTAGTTGGAAACCCATCTCCACTAGCAACCTCAATCCCGGGTGTTTTCTTCTTATCAAACAAAACCACTGATTGTAAAGTACCTGGAAGTTTAGGATCTTTCTTAGGGTTAGACCCATTTGTTATTCCTAGAAGATAGTCATTTTGTTTAGGAATCCCCTGCATAAAAAGAATCCCACTGTAATTTCCTCCTAAATCAGCTGTTCCATTAAATGAATAAGCTCTTTTTAGGCCTTTAATGGCCTCATCAAGCTCAACCGCCACAAACCACTCTGAGAAGAACGTTTCTTCCCAATTGAATAGTGTGATCCTTGAAGTCCACCCGTTTCTATAGTCGGATAACAAGTGCCAGTTTATAGTGACTCCACAGTTGTCCCCGCACGGTAAGGGGTTTGGCACGGGGGTGTGCTTTAGCCTTGCGTATTCGGTGATGATCCGAGTTCGATTCTCGAACGGGACCAAAAGCGCCTGAGACGGTAATGGAAGTGCGCTTGCGGTTCCATTACAGGCGGGTTGGTCATTTTCCGGAGTCAAACACCCGCAAGCGCAGGTCTTGCACGGGATGACCGACTCGTGGAAAAAAGACGAGAACGAAACGCAGCATTTCGGAGGTCTCTTTTGGGTTACTCTAGTTTTGTTACAGACTATTTGCCAACTGGCAATAGCCTGGGACTTTACGGGAGCCCCGTTCGGGCTCGGGAGTAGGCTCTGACTAACCCGAACGGGGCTCCCGCACTGAAAATCCTGGGTGAACGACCCGTTAATCTTCCAGTTTTGTGGGGGGTTGAAGGTGGTTACATTGACGTCGGGTGGCATCTTGTAGACGTGTAATTGGAAGGCGGATTTGGACTTGGTGGGGTCCATGACACGTGGGAGGATGGTGCCGTTGCGGCAGCAGTAGGGGATAGAGCCTAAGGTGGTGTCGTTGGCGAGGGTTGGGGGTAAGTCGATGAGGGTGACGTGGGGGTGGCAGGTTAAGGCGTTGGAGAGGTCGAGGGTTTTGTAGAAGGCGGCTTGTTCGCCGAATATGCATTGGGAGGTGTCGACTTGGTAAGGGGTGGCGCCTTTCATGGCGTAGATGAACTCTTTTCTCATCCACTGCCAGCTCAGTTGCCAGCTGTCGAGTCGTCCTGTTTGGTTTTGGTTAGTGATGGTTACTTGGGCCCAGTAGTTTGTGTCGTAGGAGGAGATAACGTCGTAAATTATGCTTAAATCGCCGGTTTGACGAGGTAGGAACTGCTCGGTTGCGTTGGTGGTGGATGCTGCGTTTGGATCTTTCCTGCAGCATATCGACATGCTTGTGTTCCCTGCATCATACAATAATTTTGTAGAAATAAGCTATTATTGGAATTGATAATGTTAATTGCAACTTTGAATAATAGAATCGATGAAAGAGATAAAAACTGAAATAAAGTAAATGTAAAGATTAAAATGAACTAACACTAAAAATAGATCGTAAAAACAATGAAGTGGAACGGATGGGGTATTTAATGAACTCCCTCCTTCAGTTAGTTTTTGCCACCTAAAAAATGTTTACACTATTTCTTTGATCTCTTTGGCTCTTTCTAGTATTTTACACATAAGAAAAAATATAGTCAAACGATATCTCATTTGATTTATCTTAATTTGTATTATGATTTTTTATTGCACATATCTAAATATACTTTTATTCAAAGTTATATCCAAGGAGTTTAGAAAAAGTGAATGGGGCAAAAAAGGGATGGGGAGTATTAAGTCCGTGATATAAGCTTTGAGAAGAGAGAAACTTTGACTATTAATGATCTTTATTATAATATCTTATTATATTCATATAGATGCATAGTTTTTTAATTATTACTCGTATCAACTTTTATACAATCCATAGTGGATGCAAGATATTGATGTTAAACAAAATCATACAGAATTGTGCAAACACAGCTGCAACAAACATTTTGAAGCGAATAGAGTTTTTATTTGTTTTAATGATGGGATAAAAATTAAATTGCTTGTCAATATCACACGTCATTCGATGTAATTAATGCTTGTTTTTAAGTTAATATTTCTACTTTTGTCATTTTATATATACTTGCATACAACCCTTGGAGATTTGTAGTATATCATTTTGGTAATTCATGGATTAATATGACTTGATCAAAATAAAATAAATTTCTAGAATAATATAGACTGTGATGTAAGAAATTAAAGTGGAATGAGTGTTAGTTAGCTAATGTTTTAACTAACTTGATTGACCTATTCAGTCATCAAATATAATATAGAAGTGTACCAAGTATAACATAAAAAAAACTTAGTCTATCCATCAGCTTGACTGCCCACCACTAATAAAGTGTTGTAGTTAATGTTAGTACTGGAATCCAACTTATAAGTTTAATAATATTTTAATATCCTTTATAGTAATGGGTAGACTACCCGCCGGGTAAGTATAGCAATGTCCCATAAAGTTGGATGGTTCTTTAGAAATCTCGGGCTTTAAGACACCTATGAGCTATGATTATTGACTACTAGAGAAGAAACATTATAAATAAAATGCATCAACGTCGATTGAATTTTTTATTTATTGAAATTTTCATAAATTACATCAACATAGATTATACCTACATGTTTAAGTTTTATTTGTACTACTATTAAAATGAAATTTTTCTAGGCGTTGGAAAGCATTTATTGAGTCATGTTCCACCATTGGGTCCATTACACCATGTTTTTTTAGATTAAAAAAATACAATTGATGGCGGCAGAGGTGACGGAGCCATGACCACCTCCTCTGTCACCTCTGCCGCCATCAAGTATGCTTTCTATTTTGATTTTTTCACTACATACACACAAAAATATACGAGTTCATAGACCTTTTTTTTTTGTGTATGTAGTCATATATGTGTCATTTTATGACCTAATTGTAATTAAAAACGGGCGGCATTAAGTAAAACACGGGCTGCAAGCGGTGAATAACAATGCCCAAAAAATTTAGATAAGTTAAGATATATTGGTATATCAGTGTGTCCCTTCAATTTGTCCTATATGAAGATACTAGCACAGGAGAAGGGAAAAGTACCTCCACCATTGCTCGGTAAGGTGGGGCGTGCAGCTCGCCACTAAGTTGACCCCTAGTCCTCACCATACGTTCTAATACCCAAAGCTTTAAGCCTTTTAATTAAAATTTCAATGCACTAATTACAAAGAATTAAACAAAAACCTAGACTATATTCTACTAATTTCATCATAAGTATGTTTTCTATTTTGATTTTTTCACTACATACTCCCTCCATTACATAAAAAGCAGTTTGACCATAATTTGTAATTTGTACGTAAAGGAAAATATATTTAAGGTTACTCTCAAATCATTATTATGATTTATGAAAATCACAATCTAGATCTGACGATCCTACGTTACTATTATTCTATGATACATATAAAAACACATGATGACCGATAGATCTCAATCCTTGAAAACACACATATCAACAAATTCGTAGCAATTTTTGCTAAAAACATACAACACTGATATTAAAGTTCATGTTTTTAAAAGCTTTGCATATATTTGATCTCTATGCTGTGTTTTATACGGTTTGAAACTCTTTGTAAACTTAAAACTATTTAAAATTTGATCTACTTTTGACTAAAAATTTGAATTATTTGTGCAAAATAATATCTTTTAATATAAAATTTTCATTAAATTTTAAGTTTCATTATTTGTATCTTTCTAATGTCTGGTAAGAACCTACGACGATCCGATCCTAACCCCTTTTATCGATTCAATGTAGAATCTTGAACATATTAACCTTGCGATAAATAGTTTTGAAATATCATATCAACTTTTTATAATTTTTGCATAATGAGATATATTAATGGTGAAAAGGTAAGATATATTAACATTTTTATGGAAGGGAGGGAATATTATATGCTTCGTTTATTATGGTGGATTATGTCATCATAAAACACCTACACTCAAGACTTTTCAATATAAAAAAAAATAATAATAATAATAATAAATATATAAATAACAATAAACTATATATTATAATGATAGTTTTATAAAAAAAATTGGAAAAAATAATAATAATCCCTTGATGGATCATGTTTTTCTTCCTAATAGACGCTAATATATAAACAAAATAAGGAAGTTAGGAAAGTGTTAAGAAATAATACTCCATCCGTTTCACTTTGTTACACTTACTTTGATCAGTTTTCTTACAAAAAGATTTCAAATCAAACAAAGTGAAACGTAGGGAGCTGAGTATATATATAACTTTAGGTTAGTTAGTACTTAGTACCTTGCATGGTAGGAGTAGGGCAAATAAAGCCATCATTAGCAAGTCTAATATTAGAAGGCAAAGGAAAATCTTGAGGAGGAACACCAAACTCAGTACCCACTAACTCAACTTCAACACTCATTTGAGTCAAATCACCGGCGGTCTCGACAGCCGTTTTTAAGTCGGCGACAGGGTAGCCTGTCAAAACGGTGCCGTTTGAAACATTAGCAGGCAAAGGTGACCCATCAACAAGCACTACATTAGAGGCTGACACCAATAGTTCGCCGTGTCGAAACCCTACAAAGGCTTTCCATGACTTCAACTCTTGTAAGCCATTGTTTTGGATGTAAAGCCTTGATTGGAAGCTATATGGTTGGAGGTTCGGGTCTGAACCCGTGAGGTTCGGAGGAAGCTGCTCGCCTCGGACGTAGGTGTATTGTAAAAATATAGCGTTACACGTGGAGGAGATGTTGGTTCGGGTTTGGGTTTGGGTTTGGTTTTGGGTTTGGGAAAATGATGTAGGAAGGGAGATTATTGATAGGGTTGTAATTAGGAAGAGGATGATCATAGAGAGTTTTTCCATATTATTATTATGATTGATTTGAGGGAAAACTGAAAATAAATAATGATATAAGGTTGATATAGTAATACAATGTAACGTATTTACATTGTAATTAGATTGTAGACTTTGCTTGATTTACATATGCATGAAAGGGATGTATAGGAGTGACAATTAAGAATTGGTATGCCCTCGTTTAATTAATTGTTCATTAGGTCATCATCTAATGTTGAGTTTTACTATTATAAAATAACTACTCCGTAGTATATACAGGTCCGGTCATTGTTTCGCGTTACTTTAAAACTTGATATGTATCTATTTTCGTCCTCATGTGAAAAAGTAATTATATATAGGAATATGATCATGTAAAAATTAGATTTTTAGTTAAAAACTAAAAAAAAAATCTGAACCATTGAGCAATTTTAATTTATATATATATATAATTCTAGTTAACTTAATAAATGAAAAGAATACATAATGTAATGTAGATTTTCAAAGCATAAATAAAAGTTGTTTGACATCGTAAGTACTTAACTTTGAATTATAAGTGGTCATAGATTCATATCTAGTTCTAAGCATAATATTTTGTTAAAACGATGTGGCATGCTTATGTGGAGCATATGCTTTAGACAGTACCATGTGAACTAATGATATGACACAATGATTTGGTGCCTACGTGGCACAATATGGTACGAGCAACATCTTTTAATATATTGTATAGATAGATAATTTTAATTACCCTACATACTCCAAGCTTTAGGTCTTGTTTACTTCAATTTAATTCAATTTAATCAAGGAGGCTTGAATAGATGGGTGAGTTGGTTAAGGAATTTATAGAACTACCGTTCTATTTTCACCAATATATGATGAGGCGATCGATGAGCCTAAATTTTATGTGGTCTCTAAATTCATGTGGTATTTGTGTATATGGCTTTTTGGTTATTGTTATGGTACATCATGCATGACGCTATATGATGCCGTAAACTAGCCCAAAGTCTGCCTCTACTTCTTACGGAGTACTATGTACAATTCCAATTTTACTATTAAAAAAAGGGAAGGTATTGTGTCAGATCGCTCTGACAGTAACGTTACTACTTACTGTCAGACCAGTTCACTTGACTTAGACACATATGTGTTTAACCAGGACACATGTTGTTAAACCTGGACATGTATTGTTAGACCTGAACACATATTTGTAACCCTGGAAACATATTTGTAAACCTGGACACATATTGTTGGACCTGAACACATATTGTTAAATTTGGACATATATTATTGAATCTGGACACATATTGTTGAACATGGACACAATTTGTAAACTTGGTGAAAACTTGTTTAACCTGGATACATATTGTTAAATCTGGACATATATTATTGAACCTGGACACATATTGTTAAACCTAAACACAAATTTGTAAACCTGGTAAAAAGTTGTTTAACATGGAAACATATTGTTAAACCTGGACACATATTGTTAAATCTGGACATATATTGTTGAACATGGACACATATTGTTGAACCTGGACACATATTTGTAAAACTGATAAAAACTTGGTTAACTTGGACACATATTGTTAACCCTAGACACATATTGTTAACCCTGGACACATATTGTTAAATCTGGACACATATCTGTCTAATTTGGATATATATTTTTAAACCTGGAAATCTATTTATTAACCTGATGACATTTGTAAATCTGATGAAACTTGTTTAACCTGAAAACATATTGTTAAACCTGGACAAATATTGTTGGACCTGGACACATAAGTATTGGACGTTCCGACGGTCGGACTGTCCGACACAATACTTTCACTTACAAAAATCACAATTGCAAAATTATTTTTCTGTAGTTTGATTCTCTACTACATGATCAAACTAAGTCGAGTTTCGAGGAAGCGGTATAGAGCAAGTGGTGCTTACTACCTTACATCCACCTTGTATATGGCTCTTTGGTTATTACACCCGGGTTTTTTAGTGTGAGCTTCGGAAACTTTATTTTGTATTTTTTGTTAAAATTTAACTAGATCTGATCTAGAGAAAATCCGCACAACTCGGCATGAAAAGGCGGCTTTAGGCACAAATTTATGAGTTCCATAAAATTTCTAGCCCAAAATTCAATCCAGCCCAACCCAGCTCATGAACTTCTTTACTTGGTTCCATATAAGAAATTTTTATGAAGAAAATATATATCGAAAGGACAAGTTAATCTCTATTATATAAGTCAAGGGGGAAGTCGTGAAGTCTCCTCTAGAAAAGTTCGTGTTACCCTTAAAAAAAATTTAAAAATTTAATTTGCATCACTCCAACCTATTATGGAAAGTTATTAAAAAAAATTCAACTTTTTACAATGAAAATATTGCAATTTATCAAATTTGTAAAAATAAAAAAAATACCAAAATTCGTAATTTTGAATTCTCTATAAATAGATATCCATATTGATATAGTTTGTCACATAAAATTTTATCTTTCGATTGTCGTAGAAATTTGATAGTCGATAGAATATAGTAAAAAAAAAATTCTTTCCTTTTTTATTCATTGTTGTGTGATGGGCTAATAAAAAAGGGAATAGTTTGTTATAATTATATGAATTAGTGTGAATTTGAAAAATATTTTAATATTTCAAACAAACAACCTTCATTTTTTTTGTTTGTTTATACAAATTGAAAGATAAATTTAAAATATCTCTGCACGCAAAGCGTGCATAAAAAGACTAGTGATAGATAGATAAAGGGTAGAAGATAGATAAGGAGAATGGTGAAAGGTGAAAATTAGTGGAAAGCAAGAAAAAGAAATACAGTTCAACCAAGACATTAATTTTGTACAAACTGACACCTAATAGCATCCACTGTGATGAATGAAAAAATATTTCATAACATGTTGAGAGTGGTCTTGGCCCCACTACCAGGGCGGCCCTACTCATGTACATTCTGGGTCACATGACCCAGATTTATTTCAAATTTTTATTAAGGTAAATCGGTGTATGGGGTGGTGCTCTGGTGGGATGGGACGGTGCTCTGTTGGGCAGTGAGCAGGGCGAAAAGGCAGGGAAGAAGACAGGAGGAAGAAAGGGACTGTGGCGGACCCACGTTAGGACATGGGTTAAAACGAAAACAGAATATATTAAATATGGCTTAAAACGAATACGCGTGCTACTATGTTAGTACCTCAAGTTCGCGTGAAACCAAGGATCGAATCCCATGGGACTCGTTTTCCTATTTTTTCCCTGTTTTACGAAAAACACACGTGACATGTAAAGAGGTCATAGGGTAGCAGTTTTAATTTGCATTAAAATTGCTTTTTTTCTTCTTTTTTTTTATATAACAATTTTCTCTTTTTTTCCCACTTGGATACCTAATTTTATCTAAGTACTAAGGCCTCGTTTGATAGCTCTTATTTACTTGGATACCTAATACACACGTGACTGTTTTACGAAAAAAAAAATTGTATCTAAATACCTAATTTTATCTAAGTACTTGGACATTTACATTTTGTCCCCCCAATTTTAAAATCCTGGGTCCGCCACTGGAAAGGGAGAAGAAGGGTTGAGGGTTTGCGAGGAGGGTGGTGTCTGTGGCCTGTGTGGCTTGGAGGTGGTGTTCAAGTGGCGGACGGTTGTTGGCTATGGACTGGAGTAGAGGGGTTGAGGTGGTTTTTATGGAGGTTTTTTTTAGGAATTAATTTTTTGGGGGTTTTAATTTGTAAACAAAGTAACGATGTGTTTGATTGAAGTTTGGGATTGATTTTGTGAATCAATTGTGTTGAATTCTTGTATTATTTATAAAACTATTTGGGTGATGATTTGGATTGAAACTAATATTGGGTAATTTGGGTGATGAAATGTATGGTGAAGAAGGGTGGTAATAGTGTTTAAATTTATTTCTTACAAATGGTGGAAGAAGATGAAGATGGTATGAATCTTGAAAGTTAGTTGGGGAGGTGTAGGTATTTAGGGAGGTTACTAGAAGGTTCCATGGATGATGTTGATTATGGTAGGAGAAGGAAGATGATGGTAGGAGGAGGAAGATGATGGTGGTGTACTTTGCAGTGCATCTCTTTTCTCTCTCTCTTTTTTTTAAATTGGAAATGGATGAGGATTTTGTTGTAGAATATTAAAATATTGACCCAACTAACATTTCAAAGTATAAGTTTTGGCTTAATAATATTGAGAAAATAATATAATGATGGTAAAATTAATAATTGTAACACTCCTTTAAAATAGTTATAATTTTATTGAAAAAAACCGAAAAAAAATATTTTAAATGCCTTTTATACTCATAAAAAAAATTAATTAGTATTTTTTTTAAAAAATTTAAGATGTAACATAAAACAAACCATTAAATTTCAAAACATTTGTATTCATTACAAGTTATGGTGACCCACCATTATGAAAATCCTTGAGCTGCCACTGCCCACTAGAATGAAAATTGATTTGAAAAAATGGGTCTTAGAAAGACTCTTCAACACTTCCATCTAAAAAGGGACATAATGCATGAAGGAAAGTTGATGGTGTGGACCACTTTAAACTGAGGTGGGTTAGCCAACAAGGACACTATCTCACTATTTATTACTGCAAAATGTTGCGTTTTGCATGCTTCCAATCAAAAATAATGCATGGAACACGCTGTCCACTGCTACTGCGACACGTGTCCCTGCTGGTGCATTTGATTATGTACATTAAAAGTTTTATTAGGCACATTTCATGGTTATTAAAAAAAATTAATTAAAATTCTAAAAATAGACATCGATTTTGGCATATTTTACTTCACATCTTTATTTCTCCCTCTCAAGTTCTCAACAATTTCTCTATTTTTACAAAATAAATTAAACTTCTGTTATAAATAGGTAAAAGAAGAAAAAAAATACATAAAATATAAAAATATTTCCTTATCTTTTTAGTGCAAAAATATTTGTTTTAGTTCAACAAACCCCTCTATATTTGTCCAATCATAATTCGATATTAATTTATCTAAATTAATTAACTACTAATCTTAGTTTATTATTTCTCTAATTCATATAGATATGTATTATTTAACATTTAATTAAAATAAGAAATGTGGTGGATGAGAGATAAAGTATGTCTTGTGGGGTAAATTATAAAAGTAAGAGAGAGAGGGGTAGAGGGGTTTTTTTGGGTTATGGTTGTGATGGAGGTGAATGAAATTTTGTTAGATTGATGAATGATGAGTGAGAAAGTGGTAAAGAGAGAGGAATGAAAGAAAATTTCCTTCATGAGTGTATGCTCTAAAGGCTAGGTTCGGTACTAATACCCACCGACCACCATTTCCAAGACATCGGTTTTTACTTTTGGATTCGATTGGTTAAACTTGCTTTAATTATTTTTATTTCAGCTTTTAATTAAAACAGTTAGAACCTGGTTTCAGTTCCAGAACTTGGAGAGTTAGTAAAGTGCTCGATTGTGTTCATCACTAATGAAAAACATGGACTACATGGTTCACTTTGTTTAGAAAACAAAACCTGTTGAGAAGGCACAATTAAAACAAGGACATTTGTTTACACTTGTATTAATCGTGCCTTCTTAACAGATACCATGTTAAATATAGGTCTGGGTCGCACCCGCAACAAAGAGAGAGTGTGATCAGTTTAGATTTTATTGAGCCCAATATAGAGGGGGCAAATGTCTTGGAAGAAAAGGACAAAACAGAAAAAAATAGTAGTACACTAGCAGTACTAGGGGAGGGCAAAAAACCAGTACCCGGTTCCCGAACCGGTACCCGGTTTTTTTTACCCGAAAAAGCGGGTACCCGATCCGGTTTTGAAAACCGGGTCGGGTACCTGGTTTGTAAAATCGGGTGGGGTCGGGATTTTTTTAAACCGGGTACCCGGTATTCTGTTTTACTTTTTTAAAAAAAAGTTTTTTATTTTAATTTAAAATTAATTTTTTTTTATTATTATAAATACTTTTTTTAATTTAAAAAAATAGTTTTTTTTAAAAAAAAAAACAATTTGTTTTTTATTAAAAAAAAATTGAAAAAAACAGTTCTTTTAAAAAAAAATAGACAAATAGACAATATTTATGGCATGCTTTGTATTTGTTTATCTGATTGAATTGGAATGCAGGTGTTCTAGTGGTTGAGACATGATTAGTCAGTGCAAGAAGTATGAAGTAAACCAAAATGATGATATCCAGAAAGTCTCAAGGATTGAAGAACATGAAGGTTGTTTCATTTTAGTCTTAATGTGGTAAGAGTGCATAAGTTTGAATACTCAGAAATTCCTGGGTCATAAACATATAAATACTCGCAATTTTTTCCATTTTAGACTATAACAAAGTATTTGCAGCAAATATTTTTTACTAAGATTAGTAAAAAAATTACCCATGTGTAGCATTTTTAATTTTTTAACTTTATATTTATTGGGGGTTCAATTAGTTAAAAATTTTCACTCTATGTTTCTCTTTAAATCCAATTTTGGCCTAGAAGTCCGTGTCACAAGTATTGTGATATGGAGGTAGTATTTTAGGACCCTGAACCCATTAATAACCCGACTTAGGGTGCGTTTTCTTCACCTTTAAAAAATAAGTTTCAGGTTTAATAAGTTCCAATAACTTATATCAGGTCTAATAAGTTACAATCAAGTCTAATAAGTTCCAATCAAGTCTAAGTTATTTTTTAATTATTGATTAAATAAAATTAATTAAATTAATAATTATCTTAATCACTCTTGCACAACATAAACCGATTTTATTCTATCATTCTTGTTTTATAATTTATTTTAGAGAAACCAATCAGAGTTAAATTGAATTAAACTTATTTTTTTAACATTATAAAATAAAACTTATTTATTTATATTAGGTTTGTTTTACTTTTTATCCAAATTAAACTTTACCCATCCTCCATATTATTATTACTACTCCATTCGTTCCAGTTTGTTAATTTTACTACACGTGAATTAAGAAAAATTAAATATGTAAATAAGTTATTGAAATTGATAATAATAATTAATAATGAGTTTGAAAAAAGAGATATTAATTATTACTACTTCCTTGAATGTAATTCAACAATAAAAAAGAAAGTAGGTTCACATGTATAAAATATTATCTTTATTATTAATTTATTTTATAAAATTATATATAATACGTTCTAATAAGTTTCACTCATGCTTAATAAGCTCCAATAAGGTTTAATAAGTTCCAATAAGGTCTAATAAGTTCTAATAAATTACAATATGGTCCAATAAGTTCTAATAATGTCTAATAAGTTCCAATAAGGCCTAATAAGTTCTAATTAGGTCTAATTAATTAAATCAGGTCTGATAAATTCAGATAAGTTGAAGAGAACGCACCCTTATTCAACCTGAACCCGAAAGTATATTATTCTGACCGACTCATCTTGTTTGACAAGTCTACGTAAGGGAGACTAGGCTGGTGGAACTTTTCATTGAATTTTCACTACACAAGATTACACTCCCTAAGAATTCTAATAGCAAGGGAATATGTAAGTGTCATTTGATTGCAATAGAAATTAATTTACTAGAGAAATTTTCAATTTATGGAAATTCATTTTCTTTTCCAATATACTAAGAAATATTGTGTATGTGTTGGATTGACACATGACAATTTATAATTCCCACAAAATAAAACTTATGAAGAGGTATCATGGTGAATTATTTCCTACGAGTTTGAGATCCTCTAGAGTTGATAGATTTCAATAAATCTTACCCAAACAAATCTAAATTTATGGCTACAATAAATTTACCTAAAAAAATTTAAGGTGAAATAAAAAATAATATAAAATTCTCACTGTCACAACTCTATAACTCTAAAAAAAACTTAAACTCAAGAGGATCTAAACTCATTTCCTATGTGTTGGAAGAATTAGATTCCCGTAGAAATTTAAAATTTTTTACTACCTCCGTTTCTTATTATTTGCAACGATTTGACATTTTTCCTCTTTACTTTATATCACATCGTTGCAAATAATAAGAAACGGATGTAGTAGAAATTTAGATTTCCTTCCAACCAAACATCATCTAAATTGTCAAGGAATTTGCAATTCCCACGTCCAAACACCTAAAATCAAAGGGATTCCCCAACAAAAATACCAATCTAGAATCTAGATGGGTGACTGTTGTACCCTCTTTAATTTTCACAAAACTGATGCACAGAATTAAGCATTAAAAAAAGACTACCCCAACAAATTCAAAAATCTAAATCAACATCATCTAAATCTAAATTCAAAAATCTGGAAACAACCCAACAAATCACAACTTCACCACATGTCATCACTCATCAACACAAAAAATTACTACCATCATCATTTCATTTTTTTTTTCCCTAATAAAAACTTACACCCCAGAAAAGACTACCTACTACTTCGTATTATCATCATTTTTTCTAATTAAAACTTACACCCCAGTAAAACTACTTCCTATTATCAACATTTTTCAAATTAAAACTTGCTACACAGAAAAAATTACTACGTACTATCATCATTTTTCAAATTAGAACTTACACCTATATCTACCCCAGAAAAATCACTGTCAAAAACGAGCATGCAAATTGAATCTTCATTATAACCGGCAAAAAAGATGAATAAAAGAAATTTCTGTCAACATTTCAATCAACTAAGATTAAAAAGTTTCAATTAAAACTCTCCCCCCAGAAGGGGGTGTGAAGCAAAGGAGGCTCAGATCCGCATAAAATCAAGCAATTTAGAAGCGCATTTCAAAGCGAGATAGACCAGCCAATTCAAATAGCCGAAAAAAACCCACTTCAAAAATACTTGCTTACCAAATTGAAATTGATCACTTGAAGGATTTTATTCTCATCATAGCCTCTTTAAAAATAAATAAATAAATAAATAAATAAAAATACGGAGTATATATATATATAGTACGAGTATATTTTTTTCCTTTTTTTTCTCCTTCTTTTAAGGGCGGTAATCAGATAGACCAGAGATTCTGGGTACTGATTCTCGCGAATAGGGACAGAAGAGGGCCGTTTTGAGGGTGGTCGTCGGAGAAATCAAGGGCAAAGAAGGAAGAGGGGCAAAACGGTCCTCAAAAAACTCCCAAAATGCCTCTTCCTGCCTCATTCTCTTCAAGTTTTTATGCGGCTTTTCATTTTCCGACTTGCCCTAATTTTGCTTTCTCTCTCAACTTTTCTATTTATAGGAGAGTTTAACCAAAATAAGATGGTGTTTTCTTTATTAAAAAAAAAATATACTTCATCCGTTACAAAATAATGGCGTCATTTTCTTTTTTCATCCGTTTCAAAATAACTATTTTATTTCTATTTTTAGATAAATGACACACATACAACTTTATATTTATACACTTACTTTTTACCTAAAATTCACTATTTTTTACCTACTTTTATTTATAATTTTGCACTTTTAACATTACTTTTCACAAACAGTGAGACCCAACAAAAATCTCACCCCAAATCTTTACTGAATTGCTAAATGCCGCCTAAAATTACTGTATACTGCCTGTATTTATACAAATACTTCCTATACTACCCCTCCCCATTTACCCAACCTAACTACACTTGCCCCTCCCCATTTACCCAAGTGGTGGAGCTTGGCGTCGGGTAGGAGCTGCTGGTGGTGGAGCCTAGCGTCGGATAGGAGCTGCTGGTGGTGGATTTGAGAAAAAATGGAGAGAGAGAAAGAAGATCTTTTTTTTCTGAAAGATGCGTGAAATGGAGATTGGAGAAGAAAGAGGGGGTGAAAGATATTAATTGGGGTAAGGGTAAAATAGGAAATGTCTGTCAAAATACGGGTGGTATACGGTAATTTAAGGGCGGTAAATAGTAATACCCAATCTTTATTATAGATGGCGTATGACTCTTTTATTAATGAATTAATTTTTAATTTAAAGAAATATATTTCTTGCCTTTTCTTTGGATTGTATTTCTCTCTTTCACTTTTCATCACATGTCTCTTTTTTCTCTATACCCATTTAACAAACTAACATAATCAAATTTTCATAAGGAATCTGTATAGCTTAATTTGTTGCACATAACTAGTTACAAAGGTAGTATTTTTTTAAGTTACTGAGCCCAAGAGCACTGATCCTTTCATAAGAATTCCGAACAGAGTTTGCCTTTATATTTATTGAGGGGATGGAATTAGTGAGAATTGAATTCGCAAACTCTCAGTTGCAAGGCACACTCCAGCGTCACTGCGCTATGTGTTTTTGCCTACTTGGCTATCTTCATTTCTACCCTTTTTGTGAGGCTTCAAGGATTGACACTTGTTTATTAGTTGGTAATAAATTACAGCATAAGACTAAAAATTCTTTTACCCTACAAAATATTGTCATCATTTCACTCAGAAATTGAGGCAATATCTAGTAGTTCTAGGACGATAAAAAAAAAAAAATA
The DNA here is from genome assembly GCA_951394345.1 of Salicornia ramosissima. Lineage (NCBI taxonomy): Eukaryota > Viridiplantae > Streptophyta > Magnoliopsida > Caryophyllales > Amaranthaceae > Salicornia > Salicornia ramosissima. Next base: position 15,030,138 of record OX596235.1, read on the forward strand.
AAATAAAATAAAAATAAAAGAAGAGTGTGAGATTGACTTACATTCTTGTAAGTATTCTTAAAATACTCATTAAGTTGAATCAAACAACACCTCACTTAACTATATTTTTTTTATGCATGTGAATAATTTAGAACAGGTCTAATTCTAAAGTGTGACAAGATTCCAAACAATAACATTAAACGGAAACATATTATGTGCAACACTTTACTTTTGCACTTTTCAATTTGTTTATTACTTTATTTTGACTAAGATTTGTGATATTAGGAAAAATCCATTCAAATGCATTCCCGGTATATTCCTCTTGTTAAATACTTTCTTATTGTGAAAGGTTGTGTTATTAAAATAAATTTTTCTTAATCTCTATTACATAAGGGAAGGGGAAGTGGTGGTGGTGATGTCTACAAGAAATTACTATCCCACTCTTAATTAAATTTGTTTAATACATAATTAATGTGAGCATTATAGATAACTTACATATGATATAGATAACTTACAATGTACAAGTATGGTATGAATGCAAGTTTGAAATTAAATAAGTTAGGAAGCTCGCTAATTAATAGTGTTTCAATATAACATCACATTTCGTACGTATTGAATAAAATTATACAATATATAGGTGTTTATATGTCTTAAAAAATTATTGTTATACTTTATAATGAACGATAGAGTTTGCAACTACCAATTTTTAACAACAAAACTAATCAAAGAATAAATGTATGTTTTAGGAAAATATCAGTAACCATTCATCACAAAATAAACTAACATGTCTATTATTGTCGTATATTTTCATATATAATGAATATATATTGATCTATTTCTGTCTAATAATACATGTCAATAATACTATCTAAATTCCTTGTCAAAAAATATCACTATCTAAATTCAATATTATACGTCTATTATTGTTAATTATTTGCGTATATAATGATTATTTATCTATTTAAGTTTATATTGATAAAGGGTCACATGCACCACCCCTTGAATAAATTTGTTATTAGTAGTGTGATGTGTGAACAAACCTCTAATAGTTTGCTCTATTGTTGCATGCCTTTAGTAACCATGCATTCTCATATATATGGCGCAAATTATTAGGTAATTCCAGGACCACAAAAACATCATTGTTTTGGCTTTAACAAAAATTAATTTGTGCTTTACTCTCTTCCTCCTCCAAACCGATTCGCGTTTGTCTCTCTTCCTGCAGTTAATATTTTCATCCATCTTTTTTTTATATTTTTTATTATGATGAATGTTGTTGAAAATTTTGATTTAACACTTGAAGTTTGTGTTGGTCATGATGATATTAGTAGAAATAATAGTAAGTTTTTATTTTCTATGCAGATCTGAATTTCATTTTATAAAATGCTCATTTTTTAAAAAAATCCTAACTGTTCATTTTTTGTCAATCTTCATTTTTTTTAAACTCTAATTGTTTATTTTTATGTGAATCTTCATTTTATAAAGTGTAATCTTCAATTATTTTTAAAACCTTAACTGTTCATTTTTAAGCGAATCTTCATTTTATAAAGTGTAATATTTATTTTTTTTAGTTTTTAAAGAAACAGAATATTGAATGTTAAGAAATGATCATTCTACATTGTATGTATTTATAAAAAATGAATATCTTACCTTGAAAACCGAAGATTGCGAATATTCTATTTCACAAAAATGATCATTCTAGTTTATAAAAATGAAAGATTGAAAAAAATTGAAGATTGCAAGAATGAATATTATGTTTAAAAATGAAGATTTTTTTTAATAAAAAAAGTGAAGATTCTAGTTTGAGTAAATAAATATTGAGTTGCAAAAATGAATACTTTTGTAAAATAAATATTAGCATATAAAAAATTAATATTACCCTTTAATGTTTTTTTATTTGTTTTTTTATTTTTTTATTTTTTTTGCAAAAAAAAACGAATACCTCACTTTGAAAAATGAATATTGTGAATATTCTATAATTTTTTTTGAAGATTTAGGGAATGTTTACTTTAACTGAACTGAATTGGATTGAAATGAACTAAATTGAACTGAACCGAACTGAACTAAATTGAACTGAATCGAAATGAACTACACTGAATATAGCTGAAAGTAATATTTTATAAGAGAAGGAAATTTCGAGTTGAACTGAAATGAACTGAATTGAACTGAACTAAACTAAACTGGATTGAACTTAAGTGAATTTAAGCTGAAGTAAACATGTCTTTAGTTTAACAAAAAAACAGAATTCTATTTTAAAAAAAACGAAGATTATAGTTAAGTGATAGCAAACCCTAAACCCATAATGTTCCTAGAGTATAGCTAGGGGTATAATGGTCATCCACTAATATATATTACATAATAAGATTGTAGTTAAAAAAATAAAAATTTCCAAGACCACAAAAAGTGAAGTGATCCTAAAATAACTGCATATATATATATTGTAAGTGTAACTTTGATAGCAAATGAGAATGAAGTCAAATGGTTAGGATTATAGAATTTCAGAACACGAAACCTACACATTATCCAAAAAAAACATTTACCTGCTGTGACTTTTTACATTAGAAATTCTTACTACTCCGTATTATCTACCTGCTCCAGACTCCAGAGGAAGAAGAAAATCATTTTTTGTAACAAAGATGAAGTCAACTACAATGGTGGCCGAGGCAGTGTGGAACAACATTGAGTCCAGTCATTCAGGTTTGATAATCAAACAAATCCCACTGCATTACTCTCCTTGTTTTTCCCCCTTTTATTTCAATCAATTTACATTTTGTAGCCCAATTTCACTTGTTTCTTTGATGTTTTGTTCAACAACGGAAATCCTTCAAATTTAACAATGGAAGATGTTCACTGAATACAGTAACTGATGATCAACTGGGAGTGTTAGTATCTTCCACTCCTTTTACTCTCTCACACTTTTAGTTTTTTTTTTTTCTTTTTCCAATTGGGTAAATCTTAATTTGGGGTTTTAAAATAAAACCTAGGTTGCAATTTTTGTTTGGGAAAAATTTTGAGCGAGCTACACGGATTGTGGATCAAAGAGGTGTTAAAAGAATCTCCGGTGAGCCTAGTGGACGCTCCATTTTTCAGGTATCTTATTAATTCTGTAAATTTCTGGTTGATTTATGCGATTATTGTTGGTGCAGTAATTTTAGAAATTGGGTTAAAAACTTCAACAATTATGATGGGATTGTATAATTAACTTCAAGTAGATTTGGAATCAATTAATGTGGAAATTAACTTAATGTTATGTTTGCATACAAGCATTTCATTTGAAATGACAGGAATTTGAGTTAAATAACATGTTTGGCTACTTAAAAAAAATTGGAATTGAATTTGACTCACTTTCTAACCCAAATATTTGGCAGGTAAATTATATGTATTTCAAATACTTAATAAAATCATGTCATTTTAAATTCAAAAAACAATGCAACCCAAACATATAATTCGAATTTGAATCGAAACATTTCAATTCCGGAAATTGAATTCATCAATTTGAAATGAATTATATATATCCAAACACTACCTAATGTTAGCTGTGATTCAATTGTTAATAAGGTGGTGGGAGAATCTCGGAAGAAAGAAGAATATATATGTTTTGGTGAGCATTATTGTGGGTGCTACTCATTCTTCTATGATGTAGTGAATAGAGGGGAACAGCTTTCTGTAAGTTGAAGTTGGAAATTATAGATGATGATGAATTTATATTGCTGGAAATTACAGTTGCGGCCTGCGTTTGTTTGTTTCAGTGTAAGCATCAGTTGGCTGCGAGACTAGCTGCATCAATAGGAGCATGTATAGAAGTGAAGGTATCTGATGAAGAGCTTGCAATTTTGCTATCTAATATTTGACACTGTTTTCTGTATATTATGGAAATGGAAGCAGGTACTCGATCTTTTTTCCTGGCTTACTGCCATTATGTTTGTTTTTGCAACACTATTGTTTCAGTTTCCCTTATTATTATGATGGTATAAAGTACATGTTTAAGGATAGTTAGTTGGTAGCTGGGGCTCTTTGTATCACCCCAAACATGGTAACATATTTCAATTCATTTTGATTATATTAGGCCATATTCTTTTGGACTTAGTTCTGAAATTTCAGTTTAATTCAGTTAAGGTTAGACAATTTAAGTTCGGTTAAGCTCCTGCTAAGTTTAGGATTTAGATATTCAGTTTAGACAATTTAAGTCCAAAATAACAAGACCTTACCCGGGCTTCTTAAATAGTAAGGGTGCATCTTCTTTACCTTAAAAAAATAAGTTTTAAGTTTAATAAGTTCCAATAAGTTCAGATATGTTCAGTTCAAATAAGTTCAGTTCTAATAAGTTCATGTTTAATGAGGTCTCAATACACCTTAAAAAAATAAGTTTCAAGTTTAATAAGTTATAAAAAAGTTCAGATAAGTTCTAATAAGTTTAGATAAGTTCAATTCAATTAAATTTAGATAAGTTCAGGTCCAGAATACTGCAGATTCGAATCTTTTGTTCCTTAACAAATTCAATGACCAAATGATTGGGGTAAATGTGATTCTTTTTCAAACATTTTTTAGTGGCCCCTTGTCTCATTCGAGTTTGTGCAGGTATGTTTTTTTGCGTGTTACATCCAGGATATAAACACTCAACAAGAATGGAAACATGTTTTTGAAGATGAAGATGGAACTGATAGGATATAAACACTCGTACAAGGAGGCTACAAGCCATATTTCATTGGTTTATCTACAAGCCATTATTTTTTGGTTTATTGGGTTTAATTTTACAATGTTTGCCAAAACTTGCAATTTTCACCATATTCACAAATCACAAAGAATGTTGCTCTCTTCTTTCTTGATTCAAGTAATTAGGGTGTTACAAACTTTTTTTAAATGAAAGGTGTTACAAACTCTGTAAATCATAATTTAATGATTAGTAAAACCATATACTCCTTGTTCAATTATAATGAGTGCAAATCAAAAGCTTACAAAGTGTTCTTAGGAATCCTAATTGTGACTTCAATTAGTTGAACGTTGTTGGATGGTGAAGGTTTTGTCCTTCTATACAGTACACTATGTCTTGAACCTCACTGCACGCATCTACAAGAATTTTTTATTTTCTCCTTTTATATATGTGCATTTTTTTATTCCAGATCATATTATTCATATCCAATGTGAATTTTTGGATCTTAATTCTTTTACCCAATCCCAAAAAAAAAAATATCCTTATTCAAAAATCCGGACTACAATATTGGATATCCAATTCCAATTTTTGTACCCATTTATGTTGAAAACCAGATTGGAAAATCAGTTTTTATTAAAAATCCGAATTAGAAAACTGAATATCCATATAACGGATCAAAATTTTGGATAGTACCATTTTTAATTTGGATAACCCTTTTTGACATTCAAATAATCCAGGGAATCCATGATGTGTTGAGCTAGGTTGTGTCACCAAGCCAACAAAATGGTAACTAGTGCCAAATGTGAGAGGCTTCATTTTTCTTTACTAAATTTCGACTTGGCAGAAACAAGGGAAGAAAAATCATACTACAATTAATCTGGTATTTTAACAAGTCGTAGACTACAAACAGATCCTTATTCTTCAAGAAAGGATATCCTACAAAGATCTTCTGTTAATGGGAAAACTCTGGCTGCAAATTGATTTACAGTCATATCATTCATTCATTACTCAAGCATTTTCCTTTTGCTCGCCTCATCATATCGACAAACTCTCCAAAAACTGTATCAAGAGAAGCATTGAAACTCATCAATAAAACTTGGATCTTATCAGAGTAATATCATATGCTAAACTTGAAATTAGAGGTGAGTTTTGTTATAATGAATTTCATGAAATATATCTTTAGACAAATTCCAATGTGTACCTATGTTCACATAAAGTCAGATTAGTTCATTTCTAGGTTTCAATAAGTTCTCATAAGCTCCAGTAACTTTGGAGAAGCCATATTTAATTGAATTGAACAAAAAAAAATTATATCAGCATTAGCATATTCTTAGATGGGAATGCATTAAATTAAAGTATCGAAAGTATCAAAAGGGAAGTTGTGAATACCTGGGTCTGAATCATGGGGTCCTGGAGATGCCTCGGGGTGATATTGGAGACACATGATATTCTTAGATGGGAATGCAAGACCGGCGCAGCTCCCATCATTAAGATTGATGTGCGTCACTTCAACTCCCTCAGGAAGGGATGCAGGCTCTACTGCATAGTTGTGGTTCTGTCAAAATGTTAACAGATTAAAACTTAAAAGCATGAACTTGAACTTAAGGTCCAGACTCCAGATACTATTATAATAGCCTAATAGAGGCGCTCTCAACACTGAGAAAGAATATGCCAGACATGAAAATTACCTCTTCATAAGATGGGCAGTAGAAATATTCTAGGGGAACATAAAGCCATACTCTAACGGCTCGTTTGGTTGTTGGTAATGAATTGTGGTAATGGTAATGAATATAAAGTGTAATTTGTCAAGGAAAAACTTTAAAATTCTCATGCAAAACATATTTTTTATTCCCAAACTTGAAATTTCTTCTTATTTTCCATTACAATCCATTACTCTGTGGAAGGGTGGTATTAGATGAGAATGCATATTTGTGAAGAAAATTAGATAAATTGGAGTCAAGGTAGCACCACCATGGGAATAAATTTTGATTTTCCTTCCAAATCTAGTTATAAATTCATTCCCCTTACTTCCATTTATGACCGGCTATCAAACGAGTTGTAATTTTACAACGTATCAAAAAAGAAATCAAAGCTAAAAGAAAAAAAAAGATAACATCCAACGAAATGCGAGTAATGTACCTGTGAACTAATTTCGACTTGTCCATTTCGCAGATTACGAACAGGATGATTTCCTCCATGGTGACCAAACTTCATTTTAAAAGTTTTACCACCCAAAGCCTGGCCCAGCAACTGGTGGCCCATACAAATTCCGAAAATTGGGGATTGTCCAATCAACTGCTTTGCTGTGTCAACAGCATATGGGACTGCAGATGGGTCCCCTGGACCATTGCTGAAGAGGATGCCATCTGGTTTCATTTTGAGTACCTCTGATGCAGGCCAGGTTGAAGGAACAACAGTAATCTTACACCCGTATGATGCCAGACGCCTCAAAATATTTTGTTTGACTCCAAAATCATATGCAATAACCTTCATATTTGAATAATCAACAAGAATTATCATATGAATGAGTCAAATTTGAGTAAATATAGAGGTAGAAGAAGGGACAGACATTGAATGTTTCACCAGGTCTCCCTTCTGTATTATACTTCCATTCATCATCCGTTTTGTCAACCCACTCATAAGGAGTTTTACATGAAACACCACTGATCAAATCAACACCTGCATAATTGTAACCAGAACATAAAGCTCACACTCTTAAGCAAGCCTTTTTCAATTGTCAACAGCAAGAAAATATTACCAACAATGTCCCAAGAACGAGCCATCTCCAAGAGTTGTTTGTCTGATTTTGATTCTTCTGTGCTCAATACACCAATAAGGCTTCCATCTTCCCTTAATCTCCGGGTGATAGCTCGTGTGTCAACGTCATCTATGCATGACCAAAGAGAAAGGTTAGTCAGAAAGCTAAATGGCTTGAAAATACAAATTTACTATAGGTCAAAGTGTATGAAATCTTGGCTTCTAACTTACATATACCCATGATGTTCCTGTTGGCTAAATAATCACCAAGTGTCTCAACACATCTATAGTTTGAAGTGCTGAAGAAACAAGAAACAGATCACCAATTATGACAATTAAGTTTTAGAGAAGCAGCTCAACTGTGCAATGCATATCATCTTTAAAAGACAATTAATGGTGAGAGTCTAACCTGATGCTTAAGCTTCTAATGACCAGACCAGCAAGAAAGCATTGTCTTGATTCTTCATCACCTGAAATGAGAGCATCCCCAATCCAGTTACGCATCATAATTGATGAATGAAATTGCAAAAAAAACAAATTGTGCATCATTTAAACAGAAACAGCAAATGTAAAGACTGCAGAGTGCAGACATCTTCTAGTTTTGCAGCAAGAGAATCTTGAATTTTGGATTCATTTCCAAAATTACTCACCAAAATTAACACCAGTATTCCCTATATGAGGGTTAGTCATCAACACAAATTGTCCTGCATAACTAGGGTCAGTCAAAATTTCCTGATACCTGAAACATAGTACACACAAGTCAATCTGCAAATTGAAGAAAGAGTGGAAGCAAGTAAAGGAATATCAGAAGATAAAGTGGTAAGCTTTAGGGCTCGTTTACATTAGCTGAATAGAAATGAACTAAACTGAACTTAATAGAGATAGAACTAAACTGAACTAAACTGAACTTAATAGAGATGAACTGAACTGAACTTAATAGAGATGAACTGAACTGAATAGAAGTGTATTAATTGAAGATAATAGAGATAATAGAAGTGTAAACAAGTCCTTAGCAGAAGTGATTAGCTCACCCTGTCAATGAAGTATTGAAGACAACTTCACCAACTTGTGTCCCTGAAGCACCAAATGACTTAGCCCTCCAAATGGAGCCATCTTCAAGCACAAGTCTAGCATCAGATACCTTCCATGGCCTAACTCCCAACCCTGTGGTTTAATGATGTTGCAGACATGATTTCAATATAGATACCTAGATAAGGGCAGTAGCATTGTAGCAATTGAAGCACTCAAGGACTGTTTGGTTTAAAACCAAATCAAATACATTATTAAGTTGTAAAAAAACAAGTGTAGAAAAATATTAGATTTTAATCCATCCCCTTGACTCATTAATCTGTTTGATTCACGTTTCTAAAATACAATTCTCCCCTATCTCTTCAAACCAATAGCTCCATCCCAGGTCCCTACACTCACTTTTTTTTTTCTAAAATACAATTCCCCTCCCCCCAAAACCGCAGTCAAACCGCTCCCCACCCAGAAAAACGCTGTCCGTCAGTTCCCCGGCCCTCGCGCATCTCCTGCGCCGCCATGGCCGCCGGAAAATCCAGCCATTTCCCCAAAACTCTCCATCTTTTAAAGCAATATTTAGGGTAAATCGAAAAACCATTGTTCGAATTGATTCTTGAAAACGTTTTCTGGGTTGTTAAACAATTAAAAAAAAACTCCGAATTGATTCGAATTTGTGATGTAATAGAGAAGCAAGAGCATACCTGTAACAGCAGCATTTTCAGAAAGTGAAACAGCACACTTGACTCTAAACAACCTAACTTGTTGATGTTTATTGGGTGACCAACTTTTGAATGGAATCGTGACTGCAAAATTGCATGCCATTTTTAATTTGTCAGAACAATATAGAACGAAATGAGCTCCAGTAAACTTCTTGCAGACAAAGAGGAAGAGCAACCCTTAGGTTTTAGCTTTGATGGAGTGAAGTTGATTCATCACTTGTCTAACTTATACTGACACAGTGACACTCCACTATGTGATAGCTAGAGCTAGTGCTGGCCACTGAACGGGCTGGTCCGGGTTGGTCACCGGTCCGGTTGGATCTGGGCCAACCCAGAACACGGACTGGGTCTGAGGTGGGCGGGCAAAATCCAGGCTGGGTTGGGTTCACAGTTTGGGTGGGTTTGTGGTTTAGATGGGTTGAAGGGGTTTAGGGTTTATTTTAAGAGTTTGGGGTTTAGACTAGAGTTAATTTTAAGGATTTTTTGTCTAAAACCCTCTAAACTTTTAGGGGTTTGTGAAAAACCATCTTAAATAAAAAAATTGTCCAAAACTATTGGAATTATACAAAACCATTGTTGACCCATACCTTGATGGTTTTGGGGGGAGTTGACTATGGTTTTATACGTATTTTTATGTGTATCTTTATACGAATACGTATTCTTTTACGTATTTGTGTATTTTTATGTGTATTCTTATACGAATTCATATTTTTTATATTTATTTTATACGAAATAGTTATAAATATTTTTTAAATGACATGCGAATCGAGGCTATCAGTGAATACAGTTCGGGGTTGATCGGGTCATTTTCTGCGAATTCCGACCACAAACGGATTCCATAAGGGTTAAAATGACCCGTAAAACCTTGAATGGGCTATTTTTTTCCTGATACGTAAATCGATGCACGCAAGTCGAGGCTATTCATGAAAGACGTTCTCAGGTTGTTTTTTTGCAAATTCAGACCTCGAAACGGACTCATTGAGGGTTAAAATGACCCATAAAACGTTGAATGGACTATTTTTTACCTGACCCCGTCGATCGATGCACGCAAATCAGACTATTTTCTATCTGTGAACCTCGATATGCGCGCATCGATCTACGTGTCAGAAAAAAATTGTTTGTTCAAGGTTTTATGGGTCATTTCAATCTTTAAGGGTCCGTTTTGAGATTGGAATTTGCAAAAAATGACCCAATTAGCCTCGAATTGCGTCCGTTTCGGGTCATTCATATTTGAATTGCGTCCATTTCGGGTCATTCATATTTTTAAAATTACTTTGACACGCAATACGTATAAATACGTTTTTTAATGACGCGCAAATTGATGCAATCCGTGGACGCAATTCGAGGCTGATCGGGTCGTTTTTGCAAATTCTGACCTCGAAACTGACCCCATAAGGGTTAAAATGACCCGTAAAATCTTGAATGGGCTATTTTTTTCTTGACACGTAAATCGATGCACACAAGTCGAGGCTATTCACGAACGTCGTTCGGGGCTGATCAGTTCGTTTTTTTTGCAATTCGAGGCTAATTGGGTCATTTTTTGCAAATTCCAATCTCGAAACGGACCCTTAAAGGTTGAAATGACCCGTAAAACCTTGAACATACTATTTTTTTACACGTAGATCGATGCGCGTATATCAAGGTTCACAGCAAGAAAATAGCCCGATTTTCGTGCATCGATCGACGTGTCAGGTAAAAAATAGTCCATTCAACGTTTTACGGGTCATTTTAACCCTTGATGGGTCCGTTTTGAGGTCTTAATTTGCAAAAAACGACCTGATCAGCCCAAACGACATTCGTGAATAGCCTCGACTTGCGTGCATCGATTTATGTATCAGGAAAAAATAGCCCATTCAAGGTTTTACGGGTCATTTTAATCCTTATGGGGTTCGTTTTGTGGTCGGAATTCGCAAAAAACGACCCGATCAACCCCAAACTGTATTCGCGGATAGCCTCGATTTGCATGTCATTTAAAAAATATATTTATATGTATTTCGTATAAAATAAATATAAGAATATGAATTCGTATAAGAATACACATAAAAATACAGAAATACGTAAAATAATACGTATTCATATAAAGATACACATAAAAATACGTATAAAACCATGGTCAACTCCCCACAAAACCATCAAGGTATGGGTCAACAATGGTTTTGTATAATTCCGATAGTTTTGGACAATTCTTTTTATTTAAGGTGATTTTTCACAAACCCCCTAAAAGTTTAGGGGGTTTTGAACAAAAAAACCTAATTTTAATTATGGTTTTTGTTTTTTATTTATATTATAAAAATAATTTAAGATTTAGCTTTTGTAAATTTAATAAGAGGGGAATTTATATTGTGTAAGTCGTGTAATAACTAAATTTTGTGTTAACTACATAATATAATATTTACCAAATATTGTGTATGTTAACTTAATTTATATTGTAATGTTTACTAAAATTTGTGTTAACTATATCTTGTAATATTACTAAATATTGTGTATGTTAACTAATTTATATTGTAAGTATTTAATAAAATTTGTGTTAACTAGATATTGTAATATATACTAAATATTGTGTATGTTAAATAAATTTATATTGTAATACTACGTATTTACTAAAATTTGTGCTAACTAAATATTATAATATTTACTAAATATTGTGTTAACTAAATGAATATTAAGTGTAATAACTACATATTGTGTAATAATATATGAATATACAAGGCATTAAGGCAACTAACAAATTTACTTTAATAAATTATAATGTTGACTTAAAAAAATAAGTTGTAATTTATATTGAATTTATATTATACTACCTTTGTTTGTTTTTAGTTTACACAGTTTGACTTTGTCACTATTCACAAAGTATACTTTGACTATCATTTGTGATTTATACATAAGATAAAATATAATCATGTGGAGTCTCGTTGGATTCGTTTAAACATGTAGTTTTAATAATTTCTATAAACACACAATTAAAAATATTAATCTTTAAAGTTTTGCCTCGTCAAGTGTAAAAAGTGAAGTTAGTAAATTTTAAAAAAAAAAACAGAGAGAGTAAGTTACAACTTACAAATTACAAGTATACAAATGTAAAAATTAGAAAGTTAGAACTTACAATTATACAACTTAAATTCATAACTAATATATTACAATTTACAAATATATAAAAATAAAATATAATAAAATTACAACACATCAACAACTAAAGAAAAAGAATCCAAATGATATTAGTTAATTGCAAAACATAGAAGTAAAATTGTTATTGTATATGAAGAATGTGTCAAACAAAATGAATTTGTTTATTAATGAAGATTATATATGGTTAACATAATGAATATACTATTATTGTAAATGAATATTACTTTTGTAAAAATGAATGAAGTATTTCCAAAAAATGGATATTGCTCTTACCTCAATGTCAAATTCCTCTTCATATTGAGCCTCATTTTCAGACTTAGGAGCTTCTATTCTTTCCAGAAAAACTCCCTTCCCGAAGCCATCAATCATCTCAATTCTTATTCTTTCCGCATTTTTTTTTCCAACATGAGATGAGTGGTGCTATCCTTTGGGGCTTTTCCAGTCCCATCTTTTGCACTCTATCAAAGTAACAGATCTGATCATGGAAAAAATGAATAGGATTAATTTCAGAACTAAAACAAAATAATAGCAGCATTAATTTTAAAGACCGACTATTACTTAATCTTAAAAAGCATAGAGGCCCTTTGTAGAATGAAGCATTTTTTTTCTTGAATTATGAGGTGATTGTCAACAGCTCATCATAGACATATTTGCACCAGTTGAGGTGTTTGATGAGTTGTGTATCCATTAATGAATACAAGAAACGGAAATGACAGTTGTTTCCGATGTTCTGTGACATCAGGCAGTTCATGGCAACCACAACGAAATTCATAATGAACATGTCAATAGGTTCTTCATCTCTTAGCTCCGTGATGTATTGTATGATAATGTCAGTCACTGTTGGACTACCAGAGGTGCCATCAATCCCCCAAAAATCCCTCCAATTTGAAAGGAATTCTGTGAACTCTGTAGTGCCGTACATATCGTAGCTTGGTTCTACGATTGGTATTTCACCTCGTGGAATACCATAAACTAGTTGGACATCTTCCTTACTAATCTTAAATGATTTTTGTCTTGGCAAGTACATGGTTGAATCCCTTGGTTCGAAATGCTTTATCAGCTCAGCATTGAAGTAGAGGTTATTAATTGGCATTTCTAATGAAAGTAATGGGCCAAATCCAACCTCTATAACCCTATTCTTCTTTTCCTCTGTAAGTTGTGCTACACATTTCAAGAATGGTTTGTAGCCAGCTCTTGTTTGTGCTTTTACTGGTTCTGATTGGTGCCTTTTTTATTTTTGCATTTTAGGCTCCTATAGAAATGAATATGTGTAAACACCTAATTCTGGCACCTCAGTTAGCCTCCAATGGTCTATGATGAATGTACCCTGTTGCACAGGTTTGGTCTTGAGCTAGTATGCCAAAATGTCACCTCTTTGTCCCACTCATACCACTCTCACATTATTTATAGGCGTTTTAGAGGCTCACGACTCGCTTTAGGATTTTTCGGACATTTTTAAGGATTTTTTATTATTTTTCATGCATATTTATTTTCTAAGGTCATTTTAGTCACTTTCCATTGCATCAAATAATTTTCCTAGGTTTATTGCATTTTTCTAGATTTTTGGTAATTTTTCCACAATTTTCTGAGTTCTTATGTATTTTCTATGAATTTTCGAAGCATTTTCCATTATTAGGGGCATTTTAATAATTTTACACATGCATCGTTCACTTTTCTCCACTTTTCACTCATTTATATTTTTCTAGGATTTTTCCATATTTAATGGCATTTTTAGCGTATTTTTTGAAAATCGTCCGAAAAACCCGAAAACAGTCTAAAACAGTCCAGATTAGCCCCGATTATTCCGGAACCTTGCGAAATCTCTCGGAATCTCAAATATTACGATAATATTACGTAATCATAATGATTTCCGTGATCGTATCGTAATCGCATAAAAATCTCGGAGAATCACGCGCAAAATAAGCAAAAAAAATCGACCCGGATACAGCCTGGACCTGCACCTAGACGCAGGTCCATATTACATGACCTGTGCCTAGACGCAGGTCACAAATACTGACCTGCGTCTAGGCGCAGGTCATGTAACTGGACCTGCGCCTAGGCGCAGGTCTGGTGCTATTTCGGGTCAGTTTTACCTCTTCTCGCCTATAAATACGACCCTTGTCCGGCCTTTCAAAAACACGAAAAAACTTCATACTTTCTGCTCTTCTCTCTACTACATAGTTTCTCTCTAAAAAATCATTCAAAAACTCTGTTAAAATCGATACTAAGAACATATAAACACATATTCAATCATTTAATTTGGCATTTGGCGTACTAGTCTCGAGGCCGTAATCGACCGCCGCACATTCCGGTAGACATATCTGAGACCCTTTTTATTTCAATTTCAATATGCTTTCTTTTTTTTTAATTTTCATTTTAATCTATGACTTGCGTTAATCATGATGACATGCGAATTTTTCTGTTCTGTTTGTATCAATTCATGTTTTATTTCCTGTAGCCTTTTTTTTATTTTTAATCCATGTCATCCCTTTTTCTTGCACATTTCATGATATTCAATGTAGCATTTTTTTATTTATTTATTTTGACTATATGATTGCACGAGATTCGAGGTACGTTCGTATTTTCAATTTTACTTTTTCGTGCCATCGCAGCATCGCTGTGTTTTTCTTTTTTATGTGATTTATTTGATTTGAATTTATTTATTTATTTTATTTGGACTTTTTGCTTCATTCTAGCGTCATAATATGGACTAATTCTAAAGTGGTCACAAAACAATGTAAGGTTAATTTGTGCACTAATCTAAACCGACTTAGTAATTCCCAAATTAGGGCTAAAATTGAGTTATCTCTGTTGCTCTTAAATTGAACAATGATCTTACAAAAGAGACCTAGTAGAGACCGCTTGCAGGCGGGTGGGCCCAATGCACGATTGGCTCGTAACCTGTCCTCGAACCCATATTCTGGTGTACGACCAAATGGGACCGATTGCTCCTGGCTTCGGTACTTCTTCGGTGTCCGTGGAACGTATAAACGCACGGTGGCGACTCCTATTAGTCTGTATTCACGTACGGCGTTAACGAGCATTCAAACCAACTCGTGACGTAGGCGGCCGGGTAAACACGACCCCTACAGTTTGGCGACTCCACTGGGGAATATCACTCCTTAGTGGTGTGGACAAACTTGAAAAGTCTCATAAGATCATTATTCAATTTTTGAGCATGTGACATAGTGACCTTCCGCATAAGGTCACACTTAGGCCCATGTCTCATATGAGCATGTTCTATGCTCAAGACTGACCCCGGGGGGTTTGATTATGGTTACTTGTGGTGCCCGGCCACAATGATCATAGCCGGCCCATCCCAGCCACGATGCGTGATCTCGTTCCCGATGAGATTATAATGAGGGATCTTTTAACCGTGTGTCTTTCAATGTGAAGAGTGACTAGATCGGTTCAGTTTCCCTCTAGTCATGGTACCTTTTGACCACCCAAGACTGACCTTAGAAGACCATCATTTGCATATTCTAGGACTAGTGTGTTATGTGTGCATTTGGCCCATTAGTTTAGCCCAACCCATTTTACTTCACTCATCAACCATAAGGATAACTCAATGTCAAGTCCACAGTCCACATCACCAATCCAGTTCAATAAGCCTAATCTCTTTAGCCCATTCCCCAGTCAATTTCTTTAGTCCAAGTAACTGGTCCAACTCATAGTTCACAGTCCATTTCCCTAGTCCAAGTCCCAAGTCCCAAGTCCAGTTCTCAAAATGGGGTCCACGTCCATCACAGTCCAGTACAATTTCACAACTTTCTCGAGTCCAAACACACTTTAGTTTAACACAGATTCAGCTCACCTCACAGTCTTAGCACAACTCACCACAAGCCTCAGTTCATCTCAGTCCAGTTCACAAGTTTAAAGGGTCCTAACTAAGCATAGGTTCACTTTAGCTCTCTTCAGTGTCAGTCACAAGCCAAAAGCCTTATACCTTAAGACAGAATTAGGTTCAGGCTTAGGTCCATCCAGTTCACATTCAAACACAGTCCAGTGTCAGCTCCTCCACATTCACATTCTAGAATAGGGTTCTCTTGATTTCAGCTTCGATAAACATGGGTTCCTTCGATAGGCCCAAAGAGCAATGAGAAGTCTTAAGCCCATCTCCAAAAAATCCATCCACATCACAAAAGACCATGTCCATTGACCCTTTATCATCTTCTATAGCCAAAAAAAAAAAAAAGACCAAGGACACCTTGACCCAAGTGGAGAATGACCGAGCACCACAATCACAAAGGCCCAACACCACATACAAATAGCCCAAACATCCAGTCCAGTCCATCTCCAACCCTATGAGTCACCCCAAAGCATGGTTCAATGAACCATGCGGCCTTCCTGTGAGTCAAATCAATGAGTCTTCATCCTAGCCCACTGACCATTTCACTTCCCATCTCGAGTCTATGTCATACACACTTTGACCTTTCCACTTTGCACCGAACAGCCCGCCACATTTCCATATCTTCCAATGTCATTTCCAACTCTACTCAGGCTTCAATTGATTAATTAATAAAACTGACACCTTCACACACTGACCTCACTAAACTTCCACACACTGACGTCACAAGCAATATCAACAATCACTTTCACACACGACCTCACGAGGACATACTTTCAAATGGTCAATGGCAAGTCATATTTGGAGAATGGTGCAATGGCCTCAAAGTAAAGAAATCAAAGCCCAGGCCCAGTTCAATTACAATTCATAATGGAGTACAGGAGATTAAATGGCAGCACTCATAATCAAGGCTCATTCGCACCTAAAGGGGTTAAATGCCAAAGATCATTTGAAATCATTGTCCAGAGCAACAAAAGACAACAACCTCATTCAAGCAAAAGTCGAGGCAAAAAATAAAAAAACAAAAACAAAAACAAAAACAAAAGAAAAAACAAAAAAAAAACAAAAAAAAACCAAAAAAAAGGCAAAAAAAACAAAAAAATCAATTCAAAAATCAGACCCACAGAACTACGATGCTCTGATTCCGTAAGGATACGTAGGAAGCCTCTACTCGAGGTCCGACCACATTAATAAAAAATCAAATGAAGCCTAGCTGCCGAGTGACTCTACCTGCTAAGAGTTCGACAATAACATTTGCTAATCTTTGACCCGTACATAGACTCAAACTTGAACCTGCATTTCTAGCCAACCCTACATTTTAGCCATATCCATTTTCAACCTTGAGTCACAAAATTTTGACCTTTCTATTTTTCGAACCCTATCCCATTCTTTGGTCACCTTCAAAGACTCATTGACTGAACTCTCCAGGAGGTAAAGCCACCTAACTCTACTGAGGGTTAACACATTATATTTGGGGGCTCATCACCATGTTGTCCCTGCTCCTGTCTCTCCACAACATCGTCCTCATTCTTCACTTGGGGGGCTCCTTTATTTCTATGATCTAACCGTCTCAGGTCTATCTCATCAAGCTGAAATCAAGGAATTCCAACCATGGACCCCATGTCTTCTTCACATCCTAGTTCAAATTGAGTCAAACTTCGTGTCTAGGTCAAGCATCGTGTCTAGAACAACCTCTAATCACAATTCTCTCTCATGTCATTCCCATTAGCACCCCTTGACAAGACATTGAGTTATCCTGTCTCCTCCTTTGCATGGGCATCACCCTAGCTTGCAATAATCCCAGACCTTTGTAAGTTAATCTCGCCCATACCTACACTGAACCAAATTACTCTTACTACGACAGATCAATGTCAAAGCTCATACAACTACAATTTCCAGTTCAAACTCAAACTCAGTTTACTTTTCCTGTGATAAACCTGACCTTCACAGGATTGCTTGGCATAAATCTGACCTTGCCACTCCTTTGTATGATAAACCTGACCTTCGCACTCACTCGGACACCGACTCAGACTCAGTTTACTCTTTACCTGTGATAAGCCTGACCTTCACAGGATTGTGTGGCATAAATCTGACCTTGCCACTCCTTTGTGCGAAAAACCCGATCTTCGCACTGACTCAGACACCGACCCAGACTCTTTACCTGTGATAAACCCGACCTTCACAGGATTGCGTGGCATAAATCTGACCTTGCTACTCTTTTTCGTGCGATAAATCTGACCTTCACACTCGCCGACACCGACGCCGACCCAAACTCTTTTTCTGTGATAAACCTGACCTTCACAGGATTGCGTGGCATGAATCTGACCTTACCACTCCTTTGTGTGATAAATCTGACCTTCGCACTCGCCGACACCGACTCAGACACCGACTCAGACTCAGTTTACTTTTCCTGTGATAAACCTGACCTTCACAGGATTGCATGGCATAAATCTAACCTTGCCACTCCTTTGTGTGATAAACCTGACCTTCGCACTCAGTCGGACACCGACTCAGACTCAGTTTACTCTTTACCTGTGATAAGCCTAACCTTCACAGGATTGTGTGGGATAAATCTGACCTTGCCACTCCTTTGTGCAAAAAACCCGATCTTCGCACTGACTCAGACACCGACCCAGACTCTTTACCTGTGATAAACTTGACCTTCACAGGATTGCGTGGCATAAATCTGACCTTGCCACTCTTTTTCGTGCGATAAATCTGACCTTCGCACTCGCCGACACCGACGCCGACCCAAACTCTTTTCGTGTGATAAACCTGACCTTCACAGGATTGCGTGGCATGAACCTGACCTTGTCACTTTTCTTCATGCGATAAATCTGACCTTCGCACTCGCCGACTCCGACGCCGACGCCGACACCGACTCAGACTCTTTTCCTGTGATGAACTCGACCTTCACAAGATTGTGTGGCATAATTCTGACCTTGCCACTCCTTTTCAACCATATCTGACACTTCACTGTTACACTTCACTGTTGACACTTCTCACTATTTACACCTCACTGCATTTTCTTGTTGCGTGATTACATGTTTTTGTGTTTACTTGTTGTATGCTCGTTCGATTGTCAAATCAAGTGGCTTTTGAACATCACTTTTAACATCAAGTTGCACCGGTCTCAAAGGGGTTAACTCATTAGTTATTTCCTTTGGGATTAGCATACATAAGTCACGTAGTGCACCT
This sequence comes from Salicornia ramosissima, assembly GCA_951394345.1. Classification (NCBI taxonomy): domain Eukaryota; kingdom Viridiplantae; phylum Streptophyta; class Magnoliopsida; order Caryophyllales; family Amaranthaceae; genus Salicornia; species Salicornia ramosissima. The sequence goes on from OX596235.1 coordinate 15,049,435, forward strand.
TTGACCTTCGTCTTACAAGACTTCGTCTCTCCAGACTCGGTCAAAGAGGGGGCTAACTGTAGACACTTAATGCTGGCACCTCAGTTAGCTCCCAATGGTCTATGATGAATGTACCCTGTTGCACAGGTCCGGTCTTGAGATAGTATGCCAAAATTTCACCTCTTTGTCCCTCTCATACCACTCTCACATTATTTATAGGCGTTTTAGAGGCTCACGACTCGTTTTAGGATTTTTCGGACATTTTTTAGGATTTTTTATTATTTTTCATGCATATTTATTTTCTAAGGGCATTTTAGTCACTTTCCATTGCAACAAATAATTTTCCTAAGTTTATTGCATTTTTCTAGATTTTTGGTAATTTTTCCACAATTTTCTGAGTTCTTATGTATTTTCTATGAATTTTCGAAGCATTTTCCATTATTAGGGGCATTTTAGTAATTTTACACATGCATCGTTCACTTTTCTCCACTTTTCACTCATTTATATTTTTCTAGGATTTTTCCATATTTAATGGCATTTTTATCCTATTTTTTGAAAATCGTCCGAAAAACCCGAAAACAGTCTAAAACAGTCCAGATTAGCCCCGATTATTCCGGAACCATGCGAAATCTCTCGGAATCTCAAATATTACGATAATATTACGTAATCATAATGATTTCCGTGATTGTATCGTAATAGCATAAAAATCTCGAAGAATCACGCGCAAAAAAAGCAAAAAAAATGACTCGGATACAGCCTGGACCTGCGCCTAGACGCAGGTCCATATTACATGACCTGTGCCTAGACGCAGGTCATGTAACTGGACCTACACCTAGGCGCAGGTCTGGTGCTATTTCGGGTCACTTTTGCCTCTTCTCGCCTATAAATACGACCCTTGTCCGGCCTTTCAAAAACACGAAAAAACTTCATACTTTCTGCTCTTCTCTCTACTACATAGTTTCTCTCTAAAAAATCATTCAAAAACTCTGTTAAAATCGATACTAAGCACATATAAACACATATTCAATCATTTAATTTGGCATTTGGCGTACTAGTCTCGAGGCCGTAATCGACCGTCGCACATTCCGGTAGACAAATCTGAGACCCTTTTTATTTCAATTTCAATATGCTTTCTTTTGTTTTAATTTTCATTTTAATCTATGACTTGCGTTAATCATGATGACATGCGAATTTTTCTGTTCTGTTTGTATCAATTCATGTTTTATTTCCTGTAGCCTTTTTTTTATTTTTAATCCATGTCATCCCTTTTTCCTGCACATTTCATGATATTCAATGTAGCATTTTTTTATTTTTTTATTTTGCCTTTATGATTGCACGGGATTCGAGGTACGTTCGTATTTTCAATTTTACTTTTTCGTGCCATCGCAGCATCGCTGTGTTTTTCTTTTTTATGTGATTTATTTGATTTGAATTTATTTATTTATTTTATTTGGACTTTTTGCTTCATTCTAGCGTCATAATATGGACTAATTCCAAAGTGGTCACAAAACAATGTTAGGTTAATTTGTGCACTAATCTAAACCGACTTAGTAATTCGCAAACTAGGGCTAAAATTGAGTTATCTCTGTTGCTCTTAAATTGAACAATGATCTTACAAAAGAGACCTAGTAGAGACCGCTTGCAGGCGGGCGGGCCCAATGCACGATTAGCTCGTAACCTGTCCCCGAACCCATATTCTGGTGCACGACCATATGGGACCGATTGCTCCTGGCTTCGGTACTTCTTCGGTGTCCGTGGACCGTATAAACGCACGGTGGCGACTCCTATTAGTCTGTATTCACGTACAACGTTAACGTGCATTCAAACCAACTCGTGACGTAGGCGGCCGGGTAAAAACGACCTCTATAATATGCAGTACTTAGAAATGAATATATTGTTCGTAAAAATGAATATGCTTTTGGTATTAAAAAACTCAATGAAATAGTATTGGAAAAATAATTTAAACTTATCATCTTTTGTTTTCCCTTTTCTTTTTCTGTTGCTTTTAGTGCTGCTTGTTTGCTTTTCTTTTCATTTCCTTGTTGATATGAATAAAATTTTACAAATGAATATGTTTTTTTGCAGAAATGTATGTGTTGGTTGTAGAAATGAATATGCAGTAGTTAGAAATGAATTTGTATTATTATATAATGAATATATTGTTTTTATGAATGAATATGGAAGTTGAAAAAAAGAATATGCAGTTTTAACCAGCCCACCATCAGACACCACCCTTATGAACAACCAATGAAAATTGAATATGCTGTTTGTAGAATTGAATATACTGTGTGTAGAAATGAATAAGCATTTGTAACCTCAACACCACCAGACATCATCTATGAACAAGCACTGAGGAATGAATATGCAAAAGTGATAAATGAATATGCACTTTGAACAAATGAAAATGTGGTATTATGTGTTGAGCATCAACATACTATCCCTCTGAATATATTACTAACTAACCACCTCTGAACTAGCATCCACTACCTTTAAAAAGCCATCCACCACTTATAAACAAGCACACCTCACTTCTGAATAACCTCCTAACAAACCAGATAAGTTACCAACTATCTCATAACAGGCACCAAAACCTAATAAAGAAATGAATATGCTCTAGTGATAAATGCATATGCAGTTTGAAAAAAATGAATATGGAGCATAATATATCTTTTCAGCTACTGATTTTTTTTAATTATTCATTAGCTTTTACTTTTGTAGGTGTTTGACCATCATCGCTGTATTTAAAAATTTATATTGGCAAACAAAGTCAAACAACCATTAAAGATTGTATAATTCTATAAAACATTGATATGCTAATGAACATTGATATACTAATGAATATCTAAGCATTACAAATGAATATACCAATTCTATAAATGAATATGCATATAAGAATGGCAATTATTGTTTTTTTGGAATACTATCTAATATTCAAGATGAAAACTCAACTAGTTATATTGTCACAAAACAATAAACACTTAGGGTTTCAAAATGAATATTGCGAATTTATAGCTCACCTTCTAGATTCTGAAAGATTTTCATTTGTTAGATGATCCATTACAATTTTTTTTCTGCTATTGCTCTTCTTCTCCAATCCACAAGTGTTTCATTTTTTTCTTAATTAAATGAATAAATTCGAATGAGTAATCTTTGAAGATTAGTATAAAATTATTGTAGGTTTCATTGTTAAACAAAACTATAATAAATTATACACAAACAACGAGCAGTTAGGGCACTTTACACCCAAACAAGTATGAACAAATATAATTTTCGCTCTTAGGGCAGCAATGCATGCAGTGATTTCACTGTCATCAACAACAACACTACACAATTAACAATTATATTCAGCACAAAAGGCAAAAACCAATACGATTCAGCCATTTTAACATGTGATTGTTCATCTCACATACATTAAAAAATCGAAAAAAAAGAAGAACTTACAGTTGTTTCAAGTACAACGATTTAGCCATTTTTTATGTTTTTGATGAGTTTCATGATCGAAACTCTGCAGCAGTTTAGGGTTTTTGATGAGCTGAAGAAGCATGAGTTTGAATTTGAAAAGTAGAGAGAGTGGTTACGCGCAAATCTGACATTCACTGCTATATATATGCTCTCATTGCGTGACATGCGCGTGTATAAGTGGATTTTTTTTAAAAGTTGCCATACGACGTCGTTTAATCGCGGGACCACAGAGAGGAAGGTGGTCCCGGGACCATAATATAACGATTGTAATTATTCCTTATTAAAATTAATGTTCTCAAAGAAAATATAATTTCAAAACTCATGACAATCTATCCCAGCCCAGATCTACAGACAGCGTGTTACTCGCCAACAGCGGTATACCGTAGGCAGTGGCTTCGGCGTCTTCATTTGACCTCTCGGCCATTGGCGGTGAGCTGAAGGTATTTTATTTATTTTATTTTTTTAATGGTTTTTGGCTTTCTAATTTATGTAAATTAGTATTTATATTCTAATCGTAATTTAAACCTAAGTTTTTAAGTTGTTCTTTTGTTTTCAATTTGTGGTTTTGTTTAAGTTTCGATGTTGTTGTTGTTGATTCGTTCACTATTTCCACTTTTAACTTTAATCTTCAAATTTGTTCTTGCTGCCACTTCTTTCTCCTTTTTTCGTTGGGTTAATTTTGTTTGTTTTTTTCCTTCTTGCTGCTATTCTTTATCTTCATAGGCGTTTCTAACATTTTGGAACTCAGAGCAATGTATAGCATTCTTTAAATTAAAATATAATTTGTACTTCGTCCGTTTTTTTAGTTGTTTTTTAATTTGTAGATTTTTTATTAGAAAAACGACAAATTATTTCATAAATTAGATTAACCTTATGATTTATTTCAATTCATGTATATTTTTAGAACAATTTACCATATATTTTCATCAGAAAATTGTGTCAATCTTAAATTTATTCATAAAATTTCTTAATGATATAAAATACGGAGTACATGAAAATATATACTGAATATAATTGATCTCTTAATTAAAAGAGAAATAAAATTTTATGTTTCTTGTCTTACTTAGTATGGATAGATAAGAAAAAAAAAATTAAAACTATTTTAATATTTTTAAAAAGGATATTTTCCTAGGTACCCTTGAGAGTAGGCCTAATAGCCAAAATGACTCACTTTTTTAACTTGCATTAGATGTCCATGAGGTCAATATAAATGGCCATAATGTCATTACTATAAATTTCGACCTCAAATCACTAGTGGAAAAAGTTGTATTTGTTACTCCCTATTTGTATCGGTTTTTAAAAAAAGGATACAAATAAAGATTATTTGTTCCGTTTTTTTACAAATCAGGAACAAATAATAAGGTATTTGTACCGGTATTTATAAAACAGGAACAAATAGCTGTTTATTTGTACCGGTTATTATAAAACCGGAACAAATAGTACATTATTTGTTCCGGTTTTATAAGAACCGGTACAAATGAAATTTTTTGTTCCCGGTTTTATAAGAACCGACACAAATGAAGGGTCCCAATACCTAATGCGTGAATACTTACACAGCTCCTCACTTTATTTTAGCACACTGCTGCTCTTCTTCAAGAGATACCCCTTACTAAATTAAAAAAAAAAAAAGCAAAAGAAGATAACCACTGAACCGCCGCTGCTTTGCTCTCGGCCTCTCGCAGCCACTGCTTCGGTCTTCTGCGTCGCTGGATCGTCGGCGACACCATTACATCTCCGGTCGCCTGCTGTTGCTCTGCTCCTACCTCGCTTTTGCTCGCTGCTGCGCACTATTTTGTTGTACTCCTTGCTCGCTGCCGACGAGGACTTGGACACCAACACCCTAGCGACCAGAAGTAACTCAAGTGTGGATTTTTCACATGATTTGAGGTATATTTTCCAAATTTTAATCCAAATAATTTGAACCCTATGTTTGATTGAGGAATGGCTGTTTTTTTTTCTAGGTTTTGTTCATCTTTTTCATGTTGTTTTCACTTTTTCTTTAGCATAAACTGCTCTTGCCAGTTGTGGAATTTGGGTCTTTTCTTTGAGTATATTGTTTTGCTGATGAATTGATTAGGGTTATGCGTGGAATTTTTTCAGGCTTTAAAGTTTGTTCAATGTGTTACTTGGGAATGAACTCTGAGAGGTCATCCATGAAATGTTCAACTTCACATTCTCCTCCTTCTGAATTTTGTTGTTTATTATGGGTTGCTCTTAAATCTACCATTGATTTTGCCGTTGAGTGTTATTAAAGGTTAAGTATTTATGAATTTGAAATAACTAGAAAGCAATCTAGCAGGGCTTGATTTTAGGAAGGTGAGAAAATCAATGGAAAAGTGAAGATAATGAATATTAAGGTTTCTTGGTTGTTTTTCTTTTGGGGGGTGGGGGCATTGAGATGATAAAATTGATGATAAAGAGATTAGAGATACATGGTGAGGTAGTGAGAGTTTGGAGGTTTAATATTATTATTAATGGAAGTATGAAATGAAGTGAAATTAGGGGGAAGATTAGCAAAGCAAATGAAGCGATGGAAGAGTATGGTCATGGTATTTAGGGGTATAATTGTATATACCTAATTTGCAACTAACATCTGAGTAACGCTTGTGGTCAATAATGGTGTTTGGTTAATTTTAAAAATTATTCAAGGTTAATTATTTGGTGCATTCGAAATATTATAGAGGTAACCCCATTCATTTTCAAATTACGTGAATTTCAAAAAATGACCTATATGGCTTGTTTTTGTTCTAAAACGTTACATTCTAACTTTGTCTGAAATCACGCAAATAAGTCATAAAAAGTTTACATGAATTTTGTAGAACAGGAATGACCCTTAGAAATATAAAGTAGGTTGATTGGTGAGAAGATGGGAACAAAAACAACCAAAACAAGCAAAATATGACCTATATGGCTTGTTTTTTGTTCCAAAAAGCTATAACTTTGCCTCAAATCACGAGATTAAGTCATATAATGTTTAACTATGTCGATCAAGCTATAGATAATTATGTTCCGAAGAGAAAGTGGTTATGATGAGGTATATTTTTTTTTAATTTATGTGTTCAAAGTATAAAGGGAAACTACAAATGCATCGGATATGTATATTCATAATTTTATGAAAACGTGTATATATTTTTTTAAAGATAAAAAATATATTAAAATATAAAAATTATGTTTATCTCCATATTTTTTTTGGGTAAGTAAAGTGTAGTCATGCATTAGCATGTCATACTAAGGGTGCGTTTGGTTGGGGGTGTTTATCAAAGGGAATAGGTTATGTTACATTTATATCAATCGTTAACCTGTTAATTTTTTGTTTTCTAATCATTTTGTGGAAACTGTTGGATTCGTATGTTAACATTGATTCTTTCTAGGCTTGCCTTAGTAAGTTCTTTTCAACTCCTCGTTTATTTCATGGTTTGCTTAGTTTTCTAGGATTAGATATAGGATTGAGATTATATTTTGAGGATGTTTGCTTTGTTAGGGGCATGAGGTTCCCAACATGAGGACACTGGATGGTTGATGGCGTTGTGCTGCAACCTAATTTGATGATTTTGGGAATTATGTGCCTAATTTGCTTGCCTTGTGAGTTGTGACTTGATTCTCTTGATTTGTTTAGATTTCTTTTGAATTACTCTTGTTTTATTTTGTTTTTGTTTTAGTTTGATTTTGGTTTCAGGTCGTTTTAGCTCCAAAACGTACTATTTTTGTCCAAAATCATTCAAATAAGTCGGAGGATATTTATATTAATGTTATAAGACATGAAAAAACCTTTAAAACATGAAATAGGCTGGTTTGTGCGAAGAGGGGGGAATGAAAACGCCCAAAACGAACATAAAATAACCTATTTTGCTCTTTTTTGTTTCAAAATGCCCTATATTTGTCCAAAATAATGGATATAAGTCATAGAATGTTTATATGAATATTATAGGACAAGAATAAACCTTAAAAACATGAACTAGGTTGATTGGTGCAAATATGGAAATGAAAACACCCAAAATTAATTAAAAATGAGTGATTTCACTAGTATTAGTTCCGAAGACAAATGAAACGAGCCAAAATGATCTATTTGGCTCATTTTAGTTCCAAAAAACCCTATTTTTGTCCAAAATCATGCCAATAAGTCATAGAATATTTATATGAATGTTATAGGACATTAAAATATATTTAAAGAATGAAATTGTTTGGTTGGTGCGAAGATGGGAATGAAAACAAACAAAACGAGCCAAAAATGATCTATTTAGGTCTTTTTAGCTCCAAAACGTACTATTTTGGTCCAAAATTTTTCAAATAATTCAGAGAATATATATATGAATGTGATAAGACATGAAATAACCTTTAATACATGAAATAGGTTGGTTTGTGTGAAGAGGGGAATGAAAACAACCAAAACGTAAATAAATAACCTATTTTGCTCTTTTTAGTTTAAAAGCGCCCTATATTTATCGAAACTAATGAAAATAAGTCATAGAATGTTTATATGGATGTTATAGGACATGAATATTCCTTAAAAAATGAATTAGGTTAATTGGTGCAAAAATGGGAACGAAACTACCCATAATTAACTAAAAATGAGCGATTTCACTAGTTTTAGTTCCGAAACGCCTTATTTTTGCACAAAATCATGCAAAAAAGACATAATTTGTACATGAATGTCTTAGGATGTGAATGAACCTTAAATAGTACAAAATAGTTTGATTTGTGAGAAGATGGGAAAGGAAACAAACAAAACGAGCCAAATTGACCTATGTCTCGTTTTAGTTCCAAAACACCCTATTTTTGTCTAAAATCATGCTAATAAGTTATATGAATGTTTATATGAATGTTATAGGACATGAAAAAAATATTTGAAGCATGAAATTGGTTGGTTTGTACGAAGATGGGAATGAAAAAACCAAAACGAGCCAAAAATGATCTATTTGGGTCGTTTTCCCTCCAAAACGTTCTATTTTTCTCTAAAATCATTCAAATAAGTTAGAGAATATTTATATGAATGTTATAGGACATGAATAAAACTTAAAAACATGAACTAGGTTGATTGGTGCAAATTGGGAACGAAAATACCCAAATTAACTAAAAATGAGTGATTTCACTAGTTTTAGTTCCGAAACACTTATTTTGTACAAAATCATGCAATTAAGACAAAGAATGTTTACATGAATGTCGTAGGATGTGAATGTACCCTTAAAAACACAAAATAAGGTGATTTGTGAGAAGATGGGAATGGAAACAAACAAAACGAGCCAAGAATGACCAATTTGAATATGTTTGAACCAATTTGTATATATTGAGCCTTTTTTGAATGTATCGGACTTATTATTGAACATATCTAGATAATTGAACCTATTTGAATAATATGTATTTGAGCATATTTGAGTACATTTGAGGGTTTTTTTTCATATTGGAATAAAATTGAACCTATTTGAATATTTAAATAATTATTTGCTTACATGTTTTTTTTTTTTTTTATGAAGCTTAGTCCAAGATTCTTCCCATATAGCAAAAAGAAATTGGATGAGGTCCAAGATTCCAAGAACAATGGGTGAAGTATGTTAGGTTAATTTATTTTGTTGTCATAAATTTATTGTATATTACTATGTTAGTTTGTGAAAATGTGTATTTAATTTGTTGTAAGATGGATACTTAATTATAATTAATGAAATTTTAATCTATGAATTTTTTGTTTTTGTGATTGTTATTGATGGCTATGGGCCTATGGTTGTGGTAGTAGGATGGCCATGTACAAAGGTTATGAGAGAGGGGAAGTGATGGACGTTAGGGGGTTGTAGGAAGGGGGATAGCAGGGGTAGAGGTTTGATGGACAGCAAGCTGCAGCTCCTTTTTTTGTATACCTATTTGTATCGGTTTTTAGGAAAAACCGGTACAAATAGTGTTTTTTTATCTAATAAAAAGAGTTATTTGTACCGGTTCTACCCTAAAACCGGTACAAATAGCCTCTTTTTTAAAAATTAAAGAGCTATTTGTACCGGTTATAACTTAAAACCGGTACAAATAGTCTTTTTTTTTATTTTACAAAAGGACTATTTGTACCGGTTTTTTAAAAAACCGATACAAATAATAAGCTATTTGTTCCGGTTAATATAACCGGTACAAATAGTATTGATATTTGTATCGCCTCTATTTGTACCCATCTATAACCGGTACAAATAGGGTATAAAAACCGGTACAAATAGGACATTTTTCCACTAGTGAATTATGACTAATTTGTTCATTTTTTGCAAATTCTGACCTCAGATCTGAGACCCTTTAGGGTTATAATGACCCATAAAATCTTAAGAAGACAATTTTTATAAAACGCATAGATCAAAGCGCGTAAATTGAGGCGAATCAAGACGTAGATATATGCGCGCTAAAATTGTCATCTCAAGGTTTTACGAGCCATTTTAATCCTTAAGGGTCATATTTAAGGTCGGAATTTGCAAAGAACGAACAGAGTAGCCCAGATTTGAGGTCGAAATTTGTAGCAATGGGCCAATGGCATTCTGGCCATTTATACTGACCTCAGGGCACCTAATGCAAGTTAAAAAAGTGGGTGCATTCTGGCTATTAGGCCTAACCTCAGAGTACCTGGGGAAATATCCCTTTTTAAAATTATGGATTGAGCCTTACTGTAGACACCTAATTCTGGCACCTCAGTTAGCTCCCAACGGTCTATGATGAATGTACCTTGTTGCACAGGTCCGTTATTGAGCTAGTATGCCAAAATGCCACCTCTTTACCCCTCTCATACCACTCTCACACTGTTTATAGGTATTTTAGAGGTTCACGACTCGTTTTTGGGATTTTTCGGACATTTTTTAGAATTTTTATTAATTTACTTTTTATTATTTTTCATGCATATTTATTTTCTAAGGGCATTTTAGTCACTTTACATTGCATCAAATAGTTTTACTAGGTTAAATATATTTTTCTAGAATTTTTGGTAATTTTTCCACAATTTTCTGAGTTTTTATCTATTTTCTATGAATTTTTAAAACAGTTTCCATTCTTAGGGGCATTTTAGTAATTTTACACCTGCATCGTCAACTTTTTCTCCACTCTTCACTCATTTATATTTTTCTAGAATTTTTCCATATTTTTCCATATTTTTTGGCATATTTTAGTACATTTTTCAAAATAGTCCGAAAACAGTCGAAAACAGTCCATATTGGCCTGGATTATTCCGGAACCTCGCGAAATCTCCCGGAATCTCAAATATTATGATAATATTATGTAATCATCCAATGATTCCCGTAATCGTATCATAATCACATAATATCTCGGAGAATCACGCACAAAATAAGCAAGAAAAATCGACCTGGATACAGCCTGGACCTGCGCCTAGACGCAGGTCACAAATACTGACCTACGTCTAGACGCAGGTCACAAATACTGACCTACGTCTAGACGCAGGTCATGTAACTGGAAAAAATCTAATACTTCATTTCCTCCAACCAAACACACATCCAATTTATCACTTTTTAGGAAATACTATTTCTAAGGAAAAACGCTTGTAACCAAACAACACCTAAGAGTGCTTTAAGGAAAAGAATGGTTGGGTTGAGCTTCGACAAATGGAAGATTGCTGGACATGATGTGATCTGATAATGCATTGGATGAAAGCTGATCCTAAGGTGAGACAGAGGGGTGTGTATCTTGCGTGGAGAATTTGGTGTGCACGGAATGAGAAGGTGTTTGGTGGCATCAACACCGTTGCCACGGTGATTGTCGGAAGAGTGGGGAGGTGGGTGGATGAGTATGGGAGCTATGCGAGGAAGATTTATCCAATGGTAGAGAGGACCAAGACCCAAGCCGTTAAGCACTGGACAACACCTACTGTAGGAATGCTGAAAATTAACGTGGATGCTTTAGTTGGGGATGATGTGTAACGACCCGACTCGCTTAAATCGGCGCGGAAGAAACCGACGAGTCAAGTAGTTATAAAACTAAAACTTCAACACTTAGAAAATAAACTAATACCTCAAAACATTATTATTAAACCATAAGTGTACAATAACCCACAATCTTGTACAAACTAAGTCCAAAAGTCAAATGTAATAAACGGAAAGTAAAATGCAACTCTAACCATATGCTAGAGTCTTATACGAAAATTGTAAAATCATAAATCTAAAACAACGTCTAAAAAGTCCAATGCTAAGAAACAACTGTAAATAACAACAATAAAGCACATAAAACGCCGCTCGCCCAACCCCAAAGCTAAGCAAGAGCATCATCATCAGATGTACCTGAAAAAAACACAACATAGTCCACCATCAGTGGCGAGTAACATAACTGACTCACCCTAACGGGAATACACAAGTACATAGCATCAATCAAACAACATCACACGAAAATCCCAAAGACACGAGACATCCTCAACCTCGTATTCCAAACTTAACAAAACACTCGACATCATCATACGACATCACCATCCCAAATTCTAACTTTAGCGCAATCATTCTAATTCTAGACCGGACTATGCTCGTACGGAAGCATCTTACGCAACCGAACTTCTACTATGTCAGGATCGGGAATAAGCCATACGCCCAAATCCCACGAACCCAATCCTTACTGGAAATCCGTGTCCCTAATCCCCAGAAATCCTTCTGGACGTACTAGGAATAACATAGTGAGACTCCAAGCTATCCCAATACCGCGGATGGAATAGGGGCAACGTCTTAACCCAAAAACTAAGCATAAGCCATACACAAAGTCAAGGGCATCTAGAAAAGAAATCAAGCTAACATCTTATCATTATCATACCATCATAGTTAAATTAAAAACAAGAATAAGCCATACTCTCGAATTTAACCAACTAAATCATCGAAGTTATGCCCAAGAATTGCTTATAGCCATACTCTTGAGACTAACCAACATCATTCATCAATCTTTATCCTTTCTTTAATCAACTCATCTCAAAATCTTTAACTTCCAAGACTCATACAACCCTTTTCTTTAACTTTCAAGACTCAATCAAGAAACCTAAAGAACTCAATCAGACCTCATCAAGAACCTCAAAGAACTCATCTAACTCTTAAAGAACTCAACAAGAAACCATTCAAGATTCAAGAACTTCAATCAAGAACTCAATCAAGATTCAAGAACTTCAACCAAGAACTCAAACAAACTTAAATATACACGCATATTCATCATCATCATGCACGAAAATTCAACAATACTTTATTCCAAAATTCATCAAACTTAAACCCAAACACCATGATTTCAAAATATCATAAAAACAATCTTAAAACATGGAAAACCACCATTAAAACATCATTATAATACTTCAAAACCAGATTATAAAAATACATTCAAAATCATGAACAATCATCAACAAACATCCCAAACATGCATTTAATCAATACTATAAACCTAGTATACCAATTAAGTTGAGTTAGTATGTTACCTTATTGAAGATCAACACACAAATCAACACAAATATGCAGTTCAAGAATGAAATCCACTCGGCACACACACACACGCACGAGCCACGAACACGGCCTGCACCCACACGGCTTCACACGAGCACGAACCACCACGAACACGGCTCCACACACAGCTTCACACGAGCACTCAACACGAACACCTCACTTGCACGGCCTCAACCACGACCTCAACCACCACGAACACCCACATGAGCAAGAACAACCCGGAAAACAACCCAACCAAAATAATCTTGAAAGGAATTGTTGAAGTCTAGATTGTGTTTTAAGGCTTAAAGATCAATAGAGTTTGAATCTTTAAGTTTAGAGTTCAAAAGATGGATGAACAATGAGTTGATGATTAATGCCAAAAATGGCGTGTGGAAGAGAGTATGAGAGGTTTTGTGTTTGATTTGGATGGCAAGAGTTTATGATGGCAAAAATGAGCTTAAGCCTTACTAACTCCCCTATAAATAGAGTTAGTTAAGGTGTGAACACAAGGCAAGTGGCAAGCCTTGCCATGCCTTTGTAGAACCGGCCAAGAGAAGCAAAATGGGCCTTGTTTGGGCTCAAAAATGGGCTCTCGTGATCCATTGGGCTAATTTATTAAATTTACATGACTAATCATGCAAAAATCGATTTAGCCCAAAAATAATATTAAATAATTAATTAGAAAATTAAATAATAAAAATTCTAATTAATTAAATAATAATTAAAATAAATAATAAAAACTAAGAAATAAACATTTCGATTAAATCGAAATTATTCACATACAATTAAAATAAATAGTTCAAAAAAAAAATTAATTTGAACTAGCAGATAAACACACATAAATACACATAAATACCGGCAAAAATACCGATAAAATCTGGGTCATTACAACCTCCCCTCCTTAAAGAAATTTCGTCCCGAAATTTCAAGGTGCAGAAGAACTTGAAGAACAAAATCTTATTCTACTTGAATATTGGAAAACCTAGAAATTTGAGAGAGTGTTTTTTCTACTTTTGAGTATCTAGAGTACAATCTAATTCTATCTAAAATCTGAAAACTTAGTGTCTAAAACATAGCTAAAAACCTCTCCAAACTAATCTCTAAAAGTTCCCTAAAATACACGGCCAAAATCAGAAAATTTCACGTGCTGCAGGTCGTGCAAGATCGTGCAGTAGTAAGCTGCACGATCGTGCAACTTAGTTGCACGATCGTGCAGTTGAACCTTGCACGATCGTGGCAAAGCGAAGGTCTTGCTGCACGATCGTGCAACTAAGTTGCACGATCGTGCACTCCAAAAGGGTCACTCTGACCTCTGCACGAGTGGTTGCACGACCGTGCAGTAATAAGCTGCACGATCGTGCTCAAAGGAAGGGAAGCTGCACGGTCGTGCAGATCTGCGCACTCGGTCTTCAAATGCTCATATCTCCTTCGTTTCTTAACGGAATTGAGCATATAATATATCAATTTAAAGCACTTGGAATAAAGAATATTCTCCAAGTGGAATCACCTGAAAAAGAGTTATAGAAAAAAGATATGAGTCTTTGAATCAGACTATATATGCAAGAGCACTTGAAATGCTTCCAAATTTAGCCCAATTATTCAAGAAAACATATAAAACACAACATTATTGAAGGAAACCATGAAATAAGCTAATTCTATACTAAAAGACTAAAAACCAAAGAAACAAAATCTAAAAGGCCCGAAAGACAAGTGAAACGAAGCCGGAAAATGGGTCTGAAATGGACCGATCAGCGTCCAAGCGAGTTAAAGCAAGATGGTCTGTGGTGGTAGCGGAGGAGCATGCGGTTCTGCTTGGCTTGAAGGTGGCGAGGGAGCGTGGGTGGAAGCAGGTGGCTATAGAAACCGACTCACTGGAGGTGGCCACGAAACTTTCGAACAGAAGATCTTGTCTCACTGATTTGGATTGTATCTTGCATGATGTTTTGGATGTTAGCAATTCTTTTGAGTTTGTTAGTTGTTCTTATTAAGTAGGGAAGCAAATGTTTTAGCCCACAATTTAGCTAGATTTATTCCCTTTGGAATTTAACAAGTGTGGAACAATTGTCTTCCTCACGAACTCTCTTCCTTTGTACTCATGGATTCTCTTACTATGAATGTTTAAATGACCATCTTATCTTCAAAAAAAAAAAGTAAAATTTTAAATCACATGGAACCACCACCTATAAAAAAAATGAACGTAAAATAGTATTTTTATCCTTTTGTGTTTGTAATTAAGAAAAAAGTATATTTATTTATTTATTAAAGGTGACTATATATTCCCTCTGTCCCATAATAAGTGCTCCAGTTTGACTGGAGATACTATTCACATGATTAATTTGAATCTCTTTAATTTTATATATATAAGGAAAAACATATTCATGTCGGATCTCATATGATTTGTCTCGACATATACTTTTTGAATATATAATTTTTTGTTAAATATAACTCATAATATTAATAGTTAAACTTGTGTCCTGAGTGATATGAAAAAGTAAATAGAACAATTATTTTGAGACAGAATAAATAGTTAACTTTTTGGATCAAATGTAGCAATCCTAAGGACGGGGTGACTAATTTGACTATATTATTTTTACCAGTTATCGTGTTATTATTATTATTATTTTTTTTTTTTACAAAAATTCGATTTCTATTTGAGCCTATAAAATACTCACTCCGTTTACAAATAAGTGCTTCATTTTCACCTAAATTGTAAGAGCTTCCTCGTCAAAATCAATGAACGAAGGAGTAAATAAAAATCTAATCCTAGGGGCTAGGGCAACGTATTCATCTCTTTGTTTATTTCACCCTCTCCTCTCATCTTCTCTGTCGAACTAACTAACTAGCTGTGACCAGGTTGGGCGTGGTTTTTGTGGCGCCTTTCCTCCATTGAAGCAAGCAGATTTCCTCCATTAAAGCAAGCTGAGTTTTTGAGGTAAGATTGTTTTTTCCCGTAGAATCAATTATACAATGAAGTTCATGCTTTGTCGGGTAATTTTATTTTATTGCCAGAAAGAAAATGAATTGAATATCCAATCGAATATTGTTGATAGATTATGTATGTGCTGTAGACTGCAAAAATGGAGGATTTCGTACTGGGCCCAGGGCGGCCGCCCCTGTTTCCCTGGGTCAGGGACGGGCCTGTTTATCTTGAAGTTGTTTACTTGTTTTCAATTTTTGATTTTTAGTTCATTATAATTTCTTCAATAGAATAATTTAAATTCTAGATTGATAGCTGATTGTTATTTCCTCAATAGAACGACCAAATGTTAACAGATTGCAATCTTTCATAAATAATTGTCAAACACTATATGAATTCTTCAATGGTAGGAGTGTGGGAGTTTGTTTGTTTCAAACGGTTGTTATCACCTAGCAATAAAGAAGCAGTATTTTAGTGAAGGAAACTTATAGCCCTTTCTTTCATTTATTAGTTGTATGGTAGAAGGAATTGTACTTTGACATACTGTTTGGAGAATTTGAGTGAAAGTAAGGGAAAGGAAAGGAAAGGAAAGGAGAAGAAATGATCCTTTTTATATGGATATAAATTCAGAGGATGGGGAGGGAGGGACCTCCCTCTTTGACAAGCACTTCCTTTCAAAGTTGAAGAGATTTGGAGGGAAAGTGAACCTCCATCTTCCCCTTTCCTTCCTTCTCTTTCCCTCCTGTTATGTTACCCTAACTCACAGTAAATAAAAATTCTTATAGTGTTTATTATATCACCATGTAGAAGTTTTTTTGGGAACCATCTTGGTGGAGTTCTCCATTGATGGCTTTTGTTATGTCATTTTAACATTAGTGATGTGGAATGTGGAGAGCAATTTCTTAAGTGGTTAAATTTCTAGAGCATTGTTAGTTGTTAGTTTATGTATACCAATTTTATTATTTGGTGCTTGTTGGAAATCATGGATCTACCACTGCACACTCTCACTCAAGGGTCTTGAATATACTTCTGAAAACTGGGAGTTAGAACATACTGTTTGCATGGTTTGTTTGTTATAACATCATATCGTACCTCCAGTTGTAAACTTAGTTTTAAAAAGCGCGCCTCGCTCCCAGGCTCTAGGCAGTGCGCGTTAGCTAAGCAGGCTCAGCCACCTGCTAAAGGTGAGCGCCTTGTGTGCCTTTGAGCGCCTTTTGGTATGGCGCGCCTATGTGCCTTAAGAAAAATAGCTTAGATTTAAGCTAAAAGTTGATTAAGTTTTTTCAAATTGAGACTACCTTAGGTTTATAAATATCAATATTTAAATTATTAGGATCTTTTTATTAACTATTAATTACAATCAAAGGAAAAATTAATTTAAAATAAGTATATAAATACATGTGCCTCGCCTACAAAAGCACGCGCCTTCGCCTACAAAAGGCGCGAGCCTTCGCCTTGTGCCTCGCGCCTAGGCTGCAATGACTATTTACGCCTTGGTGTGTCTTGCGCCTTCTAAAACTAAGGTTGTAAATTTTTGTGCTTTGATGTAATTTATGATTTAACTATTCCCAGGGATGTAGGTGTTGCATTAGACACTATTTGGTGATATTTTGCTTGTGGTATGGTTTCTAGACACTAGGAGAATTGCAAATGAACTGCATAATATGCCTCCCTGCAATGCAACTGCATGAGCTTGAATGCTGGTCTACCATAGTTACTAATTGATAACAATTGGAGGTCTTCATTATTTGGCTGGCTTCATTATGATTCTTCAGTGGTCCAATCTACATGGCTTCAGGAATTCATGTTTTAAAAAGAAATTTTAGGTTTCGCCTGTTTATATGAACTTCACAACAGATCTTTCTAACCTGTAAATAAATTCCAGGTATGATCAATAACTTGAAGAAATATCATGTTATTACTGTACATCTTGCCAGAAATTCAACCATTTGGCGGAGACTACATAATGGTCCGGATACTATGGAGGAGATGCTTGACCGACATTTAGTAAAAGAAAAACCGTCATATGATGATGATGAAAACGAGCTCTTAACTCGGCAGCGTCTCACCAGCATGAGACGTGAGGTGTTGGGTCTCTACAGGGATATACTCAGAGCAACACAGTTCTTTATGTGGCCCGATTCTAGAGGGGTTTTGTGGCGAGATATTTTAAGAGAAAATGCCCGCAAAGAATTTGAAGAGGCTCGGTATGAGAAGGATCCTGAAGTGATTACTCGTTTGTTGATTGGTGGAAGAGAAGCTGTTCAATCTACTCTTGACAAAGTTGCTGAGAAACAGAGAGAACAGATAGATAAAGAACGAAATACCAAAAGTTAACTTTAGTTTATACTTTGTTTGATGGTTATAGGAACCAGAGAACGATGAAATACTTCTGTCATAAAGAAGAATCGGATAGATTTGTTGATCAAGATAGAAGATATGGAAGACCACAATAATGTAAACGGTGAGTTATTCAAACGAGCATTGTATTTTCTTTTTAATGTTAATGTTTAACATTCTCCTTGATTTGTTAATACATCACTAGATGGTAAACCTTAGTAATATAGACTAGATAAATTTAGTAGAATGTATAGCAAGTCTCCCCGTAATAGCTTTTCGCCAAAAATTAATCTTTTTAGATTAAAACCACAACTTTTTATGTTAATTTTAACTAGTACGAGAAGTTATAGATTTATGATTAAAAAGTTACAATTATTGTGCTAAAAGTTCAATCCGTCTGACTGGAGATTATGTAGTATATAGTATATGATGGCATTTAGTTGGTGTACCAGGGACTGCTTAAAATTAGGGATTAATACGAATGCCACTAAATATTTTCTTCAGATTGATCACCTGGTCATGGTCTAAGTGCATAGTCTTCTGAACCAGTTCATCAGGTAAATTGCCAGAGAATAGTGCAAGGTCAATGAATTGTATGCCCGGGTTTGCACTCTGCAATGTAGTTATTGCAACGGCCGGAGTTGTACCGACATTGATTTGGAAATGAAGTAGCGATTCGGGAAAGATCATAACATCCCCAACTTCTAGCTTCTTGTAGTATGCAGTGTTGTTTGTGTCTATAAACCCTGCCGTTATTGTTCCTTCCTTAACCATAAAGATCTCTGAGGTTCGATGTGTATGTAAAGGGACAACTCCTCCAATGCCTATGTCTAACCTTATCATAGAAAGGCCTAAACCGTTTAACGCCGGGAATTCTTTAACATATGCAAAAGTCCCGGAACTGTTGAAAACGGGGATGAAAGGTGCACCGCTCCGAAAGGCGGTGTATACGAAGTCATCGACCGTGAGTTTGGTCGGGTCCTGGCAGGGATACCCTGTCGGTCCGGGAGGGAGACTTTTATTGGCCACACAGAAGTCGTGAACGATGCCATTAGAGAGAGTAGCTAGAAGAGAGATAGTTAAGAGAGAAAGAAGGGTGTTCATCTTGGGATTATTGAACTAGTAAGGCAGTGAACTATGTTTGTGTATATTGATTTAACTTCACCCTATATATAGATTTGGTTAAAATCAGAATTTAATTGGTCAGTTTTTATTTATTGTGCTTAGCAAAATTAAATTTTGGGGTTTTATTTAGGTTGCAAATATCGCAATGAATTCTCTTTTGCATGTTTTGCTAGAATTGGAGAATTCAAGGAAACGTATGATTTTTACATCAATAAAAATGTTATACATAACTTGATGATATCGTAACCTTTATAACCTTCGTAACTGGTGTAGTATTTTTTAAAGTTAAAATAGTTTCATTGTTTGAATTAATTGCGTACTTGCAAAATTATACTCCCTGGGTTAATTTTCTTATTTATTATGCTTTGAATTTTTTTGACTTATTAAAAGATTCCAAAAGCAAGCATCAACAAGAAAAAATTGAGTGTGTTTATTGAGACTGTGTTTCTTTTTTCTTTTCTTTTAAATTGGTAAGGAAACCAAACATTATTTATTAGTTAGAGATTTAAACTTTTCAAATCTTTAAAATCAGAGGTAGAACTTGAGCTTAGATCTAGGCATGGGCCGGGCCGGTATGAAAACCACCTTGTCGCAATATGATTTGAGCCTGGCCCAACAGCAACCTGTTACAAGCACGACATGACACGGAGCTACAAACACGGGGTACAAATGATGGGCCATAGACTCTGCATAAAATCATTTTAAAAGTTTGACATAAATCCGGTACAAATACTACAGGTTGGCACGCAAGTTGGCGCATTTGTTTTAGTTAAAATTACATAATGTTAATAAAATTTGTATACGGCTCGAGCTTTATATTATATAACTTAGCATGAGCTATAAATGACACAAACTTTTCTTAACCAGTTATAAGCACGTGCCAATATAGCATGAGATAAGTGAGCTTGGCACGAGGACAGTCCCGATGCCGGCTTTAGTCGAGCTATTTCATATTTCCATGTGGGATTTGTTTGTTTTTTTTTTTTCAATCATAAAATTGTACTCCGTATTATGTTTATATTTCCACTTTTAACAAAGTTAGTTAAAGCCATTTTCAATCATAAAATTCATATTGTACTCACGTATTATGTTTATTTTTTGACTAATGACTATTTTGACGTCACATTATTATAGTAATAAACTACGGAGTATTAAAAGCCACCATCCTTGACTCGTGTTCTTTTTCTACCCACCTAGTATCTATCTATAACGACTATGGCAAGGTGCGTAAAGCACCATGAATGCGACACATAAGATGACACACAAGCATCAACTTTCACCATTGGTGTGACACGTGGGATTGCGCGCCACATAGGATTGTCACACAAATATTATTTTAAAAAATATGATTGCGTTAAAATTCGAACTCAACACTTAGCTATCAAATCCATACACAATTACCACCTCAACCAACTCTAATTATTGTTTCAATAATCACTCTTTTTAAGAATATTGTTCTATTGTTAAGGCTCCCTTAAAAACAATTATATGTTGCACGACCTTTGACAAAAGTGTTAGATTTGACACACTAATCTATACGAAATATAAATTTTATTAAGGTTTTGTGATACACAAATAAAAGAGGATATCATTATTTTTCATCAATAAGTTATTGAATCTTATAATTTTTTAACTTCTTCTATAACAAAATAAATGTTATACTTTGATAATAAACGTAAGTGAAATATTATTAAAGTGTAACATTTATTTTATTATGGAGGAAATAACTAGATTTTTTCCCGGACAATGTCCCGGGTCACTGAATGAATTTTTAATTTAAATATTCTTATTTTGCAAAATTAAATATTAAACTCCTTTATTGGTGCGTTCTTTTCATCTGATTTTTTTTTAAATGTAATCTTATAAAATCTGAATTTTTCTAATGTTAGATTGACAATAAATTTGTTTAAGATATATTGGTTTGATGAATTGATGATGAAAGAAGGTATGTGGATATGATTGATGGAAAATCGTGAATTTACACTTATTCGATTGGATGATTCTTTAATAAAAATTTAAACTTGTTTTTTTTTTTTTTTCATACATGATATTATGCATTTTGATATGTCAATTTGAATAATAAAATGAAGTAGATGAGATGGTAGAGTTACGGTATTATAGGGATGGTGAGTTCAAATCTTAATAAATGCATTTTTTTTGTAAAAATTATTATGGTGAGTTCAAATCTTAGTAAATAGTAAATGCATTTTATTTTTTTTTGTAAAAATTATTTTTATAAAAAATAGTGAAACATGACAAAATATGACATATGGTGTCAATTGTCATGTGGTGACATATGTAAAGATGACTTATTCCGACACATGTTAGATTGTGAAAAAGCTCAACGCATTTTAGAAAAAGAGTACTGATTGATATTTGATTGTATATAGTGGAGGGAATGAATATATTGATAATAAGTGAGAGTGTAGAGTAGTAGTTGTGTAGCTTTAGTTATTTCTCATGGTCATGGGTTCGAACCTTGTATAACTTTTTTTTCTCATTTTTAGAATTCACTATTTGGTTAGAGCATGCAACATAGGAATACATGTGGCGCATCTTAGGGTGTCTTTTTCTAAGTGGCAGCGAAATGAGAGCTTACGTGTCGTGACACTTGTCGCAAAGAGAGGAGGGAGACGCTTTTTAGAAGAAGAGAATAGATTTTAAAGTGTGCACTTTTTAAAAAAATTAAAATATGTTATGATTACCTATGTTATAATGTTAAATTCATCAACTATGTCAAATCAATTAATAATTAAGAAATATAGTTAGAGAAATGTTGAATCCAACTTTATCTTACCAGATAACATACACTTACAAACTTAACTAACTTTGATTGTTGTTTTATATATATCCCTCTTTATTAAAACATATTGATTTATTGTTAAATCATCTTTTTCATTTATAATTCTTATTACACGTATTCAAAATTAAATATTAAATGTAATTTTTTTAATCTCATAGTCAAACTTAATTAAATCATTTTTTAAAGTTGGGTCAATTACTGAAATTAACATACAAATACAACTCTTTTTTTTTTAACCAACTTACAATTTTTGTTTAAAAAAAAATTAAATTTCTTAATTAGTGTATTAACTTTCATAACTTTCTTCACAAATACTATTAGGATATTTCTGTTTTGTTTTATGTTTCAAAACATGAATAACTATCTTTATAACCACAATTTCATTATATTGCTTTTTATAAATCACACACATGTATATATATAAAAACAATAGAATCCAATAGACATAATAGAACCTTATGGCACAGGGCAACGCCCGGGCTACAATACTAGTTCCATTTAGGAAAAATTGTCTATAATATTCCATTTAGGAAAAATTGTCTATAATTAGCAAATAAATGTCGACTTTTGAAAAATACTACCAAATAAAAAAAGTTGTTATGAAACTAGGTTGCATGGACACTTCTAACAAGTGATGTGTCCTGTGTCCGACACTCGTTGGACACGCCTAAATATGTGTCGGACACACCAACTCACGTGTCCAATATTTTTAGTTATATGGATACTTATGAGACACATATTGGACACTTATAGGATACATTATAAACTTCTTTTAAAACTTATATATTTATTTTGAATAAGAATTTATATTATAATGTGTGAAGTGAGTTTATAAAAGTGAAATGTAAATCACGAATATCGTCGAATATTCATTCAAATTAACATTATAATGACAATCAAATTTTAAAAATAATTATTCTTCATTGTATTTTTTAATAATTTAATAATAAAAATAAATATTTTTTTAATATTATGTCCCTATGTCCCCGTATCCAACTTTTGAGTTAGCGTTTTTCATTCACCAACGCGGAGATAGGTGATTCATTTCCTACACTTCAACCAAACGACCTCTAACATTATATTCATTCTTAACTTCATATTTGGTTTATTATTCAAACACAACTTGATATAATTAAAAATAACTTAGAATCAATTTTGAAATCGTTTTTTTTTTTTAAAAAAAAACCTTTTTTCAATTTAATTGTTTTAATTTTCTTTTCAAATTTGGTATTTCATTAATCTTTCCAATTTCTTTGCTAATTTGTTGTTTCATTAATCTTTCCAATTCCTATGAAGACATTATGTATTCCTTCTTTTATTGTAAAAATATGATCATGAAATTTTAATTAAAATATTTGATACATATACTTTTTTTTTTTTTTTTTACCTTGCTTAGTGTCAAGTAAAAAAGTAAAGGTTTTTTTTTAAGAATATATTTTTAATATTTTTAAAAAAATCATTAAGGGTATTGAATACATTTCACACCATCCTTTCCCCCCTACCCTAAAATAATAGAGATAGTATAAGGCTAGACTCCACTATGATTAGAGCTAACAAAACTTGACCCAACCAGATAACCCAATCCGAACTTAACCCAACCCAATAATAACGGATTGGGTTGAGTTTTCAGCCCGTTTAGTTAAATGGGTTGACCTAACCCAACTCGTTTAGTTTAATGGGTTGGGTTGGGTTGAAATTCTCAAACCGATTTCAACCCGCTTAACCCATTAAGAATATACGTTGTAATAAAATTAGTTTTAAGTTCAATTGACTTACTAATCTATTATATCACTTTCATATTTTTATTTTTTTATTATGTTATAGATTCTTTACGAGTTATGTAGATGGCGGTAATGTCTTAAAATCGAATATTTTTATCTTGAACATTAGAACTCAAAAAGTTGTTAGTTATTAATTAATACCGTGTTATAATGTGTACATTATGGACAATATGACTTGTAAGTTGTAATATATATGACTATAGTGGGTTGTTGCTATGGTCCATATATAAGTATAGACATATAGTGGTATAACTTTATTTGATGCTAATGAAAAAGTGATAATATTATTAAACGGGTTATTGGGTCAACCCATTTATTTATAAGGTTGGGTTGGGTTGAGAATCTCAATCCGTTTAACTAAATGGGTTGGGTTTGGATTGGGATTTCAACCCGTTTATATAATGGGTCAACCAAACCCAACCCAGGTCGACCCATTTACAGCTCTAACTATGATATTGAACCAAATGGTATGAATCGGTATAGAATTTATCAGTCGAGGAAAAAAGACATTCTCGGTATATATGTATTCCTCCTGTTCGAACTTCCAAGTCACTTGCTACGTTTTCTTTTTGACATAACCTGAAACACAACTTCAAACATTGATATCTTTAGATATATATGTAACAAAAGAGTCATCTAAAAAAATGTAACAATTATTTTTTTAAAAATTTATATGTTTGTAAAGTAACATTATCACAAATCAAATAAGATTTAAGGTTTTTTGTAAGCTATGCTCCCGATTTTTTCGCTTTTATAAGTTAATGGATTTTTCAAACTTCTAAGCATTGCTACCCAATTTAATTATTTTTTTTAGTTAACAATACCCACTCTGTTAACCTATTGTTAATGGATTCGTTAAAAGAAGTTATATTTCTTGGGAGGTAGTTATTCCCTCTAAAATTCGAGGGCTTTTTATTGATCGATTTTCAAACTTAATTTTAGGGCAATTCATCATTTATTGGGCAATGCTTCATTTATAAGGGATGAAAATAAGTTAAAAGCCTTAGGATTTTAGAGGGAAAATTTTCCTCCCACAAAATGCCAATCCTTTTAAGTTTTAACGGATCTATTAACAATAAGTTAATGGAGTGGACATTGTACGTTAATTAAAAAACCTAACAGGGGTATAACTTACTCCGTAGAATTTTGAAAAAGCATAGGCAAAACTTCAAAAAACCGAAAAACTCAGCGGTATAGCTTAGAAAACCCATAAGATTTATATGACCATATTTTCATTGTTTCTATAAGATTAAACGGAGTCAAAATTTATATGTTAATATTAACTAAATTCAAAATGTAGCAAATAATTATAACATGACATAATTGCACATCAACAGGATTTAAATCTTCTGGGTCCATATTTTTTTAGTTGGATATGCGTGTGGTACTAGGCCTTCCAACGACTCTACTAAAGGTCATTTGACCCAATTTGCATGACTGACACGCATCCGCAAAGTGGAAGATAGAAGTCCTCGTAAATGCGTGCGGTGAGATTCAAATTCAAGACATTAGGCGCGACGTCCGCAAGACTTAACCACAAGGCAATAACCATTCAAAACTCACACTACTAATCTCCTGGGTCCATGTCGCTTAAACAAACATGTATCTATAATCTATCTATAACTATTACTAAAACAATAACCATTAAAATAAATTTTCCCCCTCAATCCATTTTATTTTCCCTACAAAACTTATTTCTGTAAAGTTTTTATTTTCCACATTACATTTATAATTTTATTTCATTATTAATTCCTTAAATACGGAGTATAAAATTATTGTTATAATTCATTTTTTTAATCATACTGTGAAGTAACATTTTTAACTCCATATTTTTCATAACTCGTATTTGAAATGATGAATTTGGGCCAACTTACATGTTTGACAAGTAAAAAAAAGTTGAATTGGATTTGGCCCAATTCCCAACCCAAATGCTTAACAAGCAAATGTTGTGTATTTCAAATACTTAATAAAACCATGTCATTTCAAATTCTAAAAACTACCCAAGCAAATAATTGACATTTGAATTGTAACATTTCAATTTTAGAAATTGAATTCATCAGTTTGAAATGAATTTCACATATCCAAACTCTACCTAAATGATTTTGGTTAATCTGTTATTAGTTTCTAAATTTTAATTAATAACTTTTTTTTTATTCTTAATAACTCGTATTTCTTTTTTATAAATTTCATTTTTTTTAACCGTGAAAGTGCGAGCATTTGCTTAAAATTATCTAGTTACATAATATCCCAATGCAATTAAGGGCTCGTTTACATTAGCTGAATATAGATAAACTGAACTGAACTGAACTTAATAGAGATGAAATGAACTAAACTGAACTGAACTTAACTTAATAGAGATGTATTAATTGAAAGACTATTATTATTATTGTTGTTGTTGTTATTATTATTATTATTATTATTATTATTATTAGTCGTCGTCGTCTAATTGAAATCAATATTATTATTATTATTATTATCATTTTTACTATTATCATTGTTATCATTAGAGGTGGAAATTGAGTCGGATTGGTTTCGAGTCAACCTTTTTAATTACATAAACAGGTTTATTGACCCTAACCCGACCCGTTTAATGAACGGGTTGTGTTGGGTTGACTCGCTTATTTAAACGGGTCAAACCCCTCAACCCAAACCCGTTAATAACTGGTCAATTTCATGTCGGGTTAGCGGGTCGTATCAATTTTTCCCTCCTCTGGTTATCATTATCATTATTTTAAAATCAATGGCTTAAGATTTGTGAGGATTTTTGGGAGAAAATAAAGGGATTTTTGTTAAAAACATATAAGCCATAGATTTCTTAAGTTTTGGGAAAAAGATAAATATATTTATGTGTGTCATTGTGTCCCCATAGAAAAGTCTATTTTACCCCCAAAAGTTACCATAAATTCAATTAGGCTTGTTTACTTCAGCTTAAATTCAGTTCAGTTCAGCTCCCAATTTTTTTCTCTTGTAAAATATCACTTTCAGCTGTATTCAGTTCAATTCAGTTCTGGTGACGGTTTTGGGGCTGACTTTCCCGACGACTATTTCCCGACAATGTTTTTCCGCTCGAATTTTCCGCCGATTTTTTCTTGGCGTACTTCTCGGACCAACTTTCTGACCAACTTTTCCGAAAAAATTATTATTATTATTGTTTTCCGACATCGTTTTTTCCACTGGACATTTTCCGACATCGTTTTTATTTTCGAAGTTTTTTCGGCCGATTTTTGCAACGACGGTTTCCGAGTTGATTTTCCCGACTGTGTTTTTTTGGTCGACTTTTCCGGTAACGGTTTTCGGATAGACTTTCCCGTCGACTTTTAATAAAAAAAAATTAAATTAAATTAAAAAATAATAATAAAATAAAATAAAATAAAAATAACAAGAAAAATATTTTTTGTGAGTTAGTTTCAGTTCAGTTCATTTTATTTCATTTAAGTTCAGTTCATTTCATATCAGTTCAGTTAGTTTCATTTCAGTTCAATACCTGTTTTCTCATCCCAAAAGAACGGGGCCCAAGTCATATTTCTTAATTATAATTTTCCTTTTTTTTTTAACGGTGAAATGCGAGCATTTGCTCGGAAGTAGTGGTGTGTACCGGTCCAGAATCGGAACGGACCGGTGGACCAGAATCCACTTTTTTTGTGGACCGGGACCGGACCGGTTCAATTCCGGTCCGGACCTGGACCGGACTAGTTTCTTACTTTTTTTTAAAAAAAACTTTTTTCCTCTAACCGGTCCGGGTTTGGACCGGAGCGGACCGAAATTTAAATACACTTTTTTTTATTAAAAAAAAATTATTTATTAATTTTTTTTTAGATTCCGGTCCAAACCGGCCCGAACTGAAATTTACCGGATTTGGACCGAACTGGACCGGTGGACCGGAATCACAATTTTTATAGATCCGGAATCAGACCGATTTGGACCGAACCGGTCCGATTCCGGTCTAAATTCCGATCCGAACCGGTCCGATTCCGGTCTAAATTCCGATCCGAACCGGTTTATGGACACCCCTGCTCGGAAGTATCTATTACCTTTTACTCGAGGATTTTTTATTACGTGAGCCAAGTATATAGGCTGCCTTGGTTCCTAAGAAAATACTCTTTAATTTAATAGTCTTGGTCCCCAATAAAATACTCTTTTGATTTTGACTTGATCAAAGATCTTTGATAGTCTTGATCCCTAAGCACTGAAGCAAAGCCACATAGCCCAATCTTGCGGTCAAAATTAGAAGCCCTATTTTTTTTTTTCAATACTTCATCCGTACTGTTTTAATATGTTTTTTTTTTAAATTTAATCTTTAGTAGATCTTGCACAATTAAATCAAACTTTTAAAAATACAGAATTAAGTTAATCTTGTTATCATTTAAATAAAAAATAGGTTAAATGATTATTCAATCTATTAGTTACATATTGTTTCATGTTAGTATTAATTGTATTATCATTCAAAGCAAAGATACATTAAATGATTGTAAAATAATGATCTAAAACAAAAGAAATATCAAGTTAAGGGTTCGTTTACTAATAATGATCTATTAGGTACAAAAGAAATATCATGATCAAACTGAACATGTGCATCTGAGAAGGACAAAGTGGAGCAGGTTCTCAAAGCATAAGAAAGTTTTGCAACACTGACACAATTACGGAAAAGAAGGAGCTCACACTGGGGATCCTCAAGCCCGCTAACAGCCTCCATCAAACCGATGGTTTTAGAACCCTTTTCGACAACAAATCCCGACAAAAATCCACATCCAAGCTAACAGACCCACCTAGAAGTTTGACACCATAACATGGACGAGAGATGTTAGTAGGAAAAACTCCATCTACCCTGCTCCTCGGGTCCTCCACGGACTAGAAAAGTTCAGTCTTATCCACATTGAGGAACAAACCATGATCCGGACCCTCATTCCTAATGATATCAAGCACTTTGGCGACCATAGGGGTGTCTCCGATAATAGTATCATCATCAAGATACCAAGCATACATGAAGGGTAAGCTCACAAGCACAATTGATAGACTGTACAAGAGGGTGTAAAGTTAAGGCGAACAACAAAGGACCTAAGGGATCACCTTGTTGAACCTCTTGACAAGACCAAAGGACGAAGTCATCATAATAGAGCCTAGCAGGTTGGGAATAACAAAACTCAGCCCACGGGGCAATGAACGGGCACCGCAACCTAAGCTCATGAAGCATCACACTTCTATCCACAAGGTTGAAAGCATTATTATTATTATTATTATTATCATCCTCATCATCCTCATCGTCGTCGTCATTATCTAATTGAAATCAATATTATTATCATCATTTTTACTATTATCATTGTTATCATTAGAGGTGGAAATTTAGCCGGGTTGGGTTCGTGTCAATCTTTTTACATATATAAACGGGTCTAATTCTTTGACCCTAACTTGACCCGTTTAATGAACGGGTCGTGTTGGGTTGACTCACTTATTTAAACGGGTCAAATCCCTCAACCCAAACACTTTAATAACTGGTCAATTTTGTATTGGGTTAGTGGGTCGTATCAAATTTTCCCACCTCTAGTTATCATTATCATTATTATTACTTACTTAAATAATATAATAGAAAATAATTAGTAAAATTATTGAAAAAAACTGACCTGAACTAAACTGAACTAAACTTAATAGAGATGAACTGAACTGAATTTAATCTAAAGTGACCTCGCTTAAATGATAACAAAAGAAAAATATGACCAATTTTTCCTTAAAAAAATACATATGGCTATTATAAATAGGAAAAATTGCTTTAAATAATACAACCTTTCGGAGATTTACTTTTAATAAGCTAACCTTTCAATTATTATTTAATAAGCTAAGCTTTACCCCCCTAATTCTTTCAGTAGGCAAAAGAAGTAATTTATCCACTGTAGCAGGTAACTTGCAGGGTTTTTTTTTTCAAGAAAAAAAACTCAAATGACCTTACTCCATTTTCTTCTCCACTCCAACAATCTTTCTCCATTCGTCTTCTTCACTTCAACTTCTCAAAGAATTTTAGAAAGAAAAATTCCAACTTTTGATTAACAGATAAATGAAGCATTGTGTTAGGTTTATTTGCAAGAACTCAATGTACTCAACACAATGTAACCATAACTTCACAAAGAATTTCAGTAATTAAAATCTCAACCTTTAATTGATTAACATAACAAAAGTACAACAATCATGAGCAAAGCACACCCCTGTTGGGTTTATTAATCTAGTTATGCAATGCATCTCCACCTCCATGTTCTCTTTGCTGATAATATGGTTCTTCTTATGGGTTTTTTTTTTAATTAAAAAAATCTACTAGGGTAGAGTTTTTTTTTTTTTTTTTTTTTTACTCTTCAAAGTTGTAGTTTTTTTAGAGTTTTAATTTTGAGCTTCTTCAACGGTCTCCCAAAAAATGACCGCAATACCATATTAAATTATGACCTTCCAAATTATTTTATTTTACCTTTTTTTAAACCATTTTTCTAATTATTTGATTATCCAAAATTCCATAATTAATTTTAAAATTCATTTTATAATATTTTCCTGAAATTTAGCAAATATTTTCCATAATTACTTTTGTTCTTGGATGAAGATCGATTTTTTACTTTTCCAGAATTTAGCAAATATTTAACGTAATTGATTCTAGATCAATCTTCTTTATTTTTAGTTTTCCAGAAATTAATAATTAAATTTGGAATTTATCATAAAAAATTTAATTTTTTTAAATTTTAATTAATTGGAAAAAATAAAAAATGAATTTTAAAATGAATTATGGAATTTTGGAAAATCTAATAATTAGAAATATAGGTAAAAAAGATAAGGTAAAATAAATGATTTTGGAGGGCTATAATTTCTCCATAGTGGTGGTCGTTTTAAAGATGTTTTGCCTATTGAAAGAATTTGGGAGGTAAAGATTAACTTATTAAATAATAAACTAAAGGTTAGCTTATTAAAAGTAAATCGCCGAAATGTTGTATTATTTAAAACAATTTTTCTTTTATAAATATCCAAATTAACCTCTATGCAAAAATCGGCATGTGAAAATTAACTAACACCTTCATTTCCCAAAATATCATACACTCCCTCTTTCTTCTTCCTCCTACTTTCTTGTCTGTCCAACTAACGAACGATTTCATTCCGCCGCGCCCCGCTAACCCCTCCTCCATCTCTCTGCCCTCACCTGTATCACTGTATGTATACTTTTCTCAACTTCTTCCTTTTTATTTTATATACAAATTCATACAAGTAATACTTTCTATTTTGCAGCTGGTTTTACCCCTTTCTGCTTCCTTTGTTTGTTCATTCCAATCTCTTCATCATGGCAACCAGTAAGAAGATTTTCTTTGTTTTTTTTTTTTAAAAAAAAATTTTATTGCTGGTTTGATTGTTTGTAATATTGGCTTTTCTTTTATGTAAATTTATTTATTTTTGAATTGTAGGATAAGGATAACGAATCCTATGTTTTATTTCGATTAATTAATTTACTCAGAGTATTGTATATTATGCCCTAAAATTTCTGTGTATATCGGAGTATTAAATTAGGTTAGTGTTATTGCTTTCAATCATTTATTCATGGGGGTTGGATTTCTTGCAGGGCTTCAATTTGAGAACAATTGTGAAGTTGGGGTCTTCTCTAAGTTGACCAATGCATATTGTTTGGTTGCAATTGGTGGTTCAGAAAACTTTTACAGGTTTGATTGCTGAATTTGCATAAGTTATCAGATTGAGTTGGTTGAGCTTTGTTTGGGATTCTTTTGAGGTGGGTTTCTTGTATTCATATGCTATGAAATGTGTGTTTGCAGTACATTCGAGTCCGAATTGGCGGATTATATCCCAGTTGTGAAGACCTCGGTCGCTGGAACGAGGATTATAGGAAGAATGTGTGCAGGTGAGGATTGCCAATGGTTTTGATTCTATCATGATCAATGTATAGATGAAACTATGAAACCCTTTTAACATGTTTTGTTGTTTCATGGCAGGAAATAAAAATGGGCTTCTTGTGCCTCATGCTACTACTGACCAAGGTGAGTCTAAATATACCAATAAGATGCACTTAAATCTATGCTGTATGATTCTTTTCATCTGTGATGTAATCTGTTGGTTTCTTGTTTGTTTCATCATCCATTGTCAATATCTTTATTTTCATATGATATGATGTTGTGCCGCATATCATTGGTACCTTTTATTTACTTTTGATGTTATCTGAATCTTATTCCCTATGTGGCTGTGTGCTGTTACTCCGATTTGGGTATCCATGTCCAACATAGGTATGTGTGCAATTGTATGACTTGACAATTTTGTGAATATTTTCATAATTGTAGCCCAAACTGGAGTGTCCAAGTGTCTTGTGCATGTTCGAGTGTTGAGGATTTGATATAGGTACTTGAGGTGAAATGAAGAGTCTGAGTAACATAAGTTTCTTTTCATCTTTGCTGTAAATCTTATGATGTGAATATTTTCATAATGATACAAATTCTTGATCTATGTGATATAATTCTTTTAGAAATTATATTTTCATTTGATGTGATTACTGCTATCCTATGGCTTGTTTTTGTGACAACTTTGACAACTTGCTGACAAAGCAAAATGAAACTTCCTGTCTTCTCCCCAGTGTATTATCATGATACTAATCTTATGTAACATCTTGGATGTTATGTGGTCTTCACAAGCTCCTGTCTCAGTTTGTATTCCTTGTATACCATTTCAGTCAATTGCCTTATGTTAAGTTGCTTAATTGAGAAGGGGGCATTGGTATCTATGTTAGCAGTGTTATTCTTGAATATCAGATGTGGATAATTATATCTCACTCTAGTAGAGTTGGGGATAGCTAACTGATTTTACAGTTTGATTACCCGGATATGCAATCTTTAAACTTACTAGGTTGATTCACCTTGCTTTGATTGTAACCTATGTTACTTAGACACCTTTATTTACTTTAACAAATACTCATGTCGTGATACTTCATTTTTTACTAAGGTTCCGTTTGTTTTGATGGAAGAAAATGATTTTCCTCCTTCTCTCCATTTTCCTTTGTTTGTTTTGGAGAGGGTGGAAAACAATTTTCCATCGGGTGGAAAATGTCACTTTGAAAAAGGAAAACCATTTTTCTTTTGTGGATAAGGAATGCCACATTTTCCTTCTCCCTTATTCAATCCTCCCATCATTCCTTCATTTCTATTTCATTCTTTGTTTCCTTCATAAGTTTTCCTCTAATCAAACAAACAAAGGAAAACTTTTTTACATCTATGTTTTCCATTGAATTTTTTTTCCTTAGAAAATGATTTTCCATGAAAATTGTTTTCCTTAAAAAAAAAAACGGAGCCTAAAAGCCTGTATCTCTTTCTTAAATTAGTTAAATTAGGCACTTGGACACCCAGATCTGAGTAGACACTTTATTTGTGTCTAAATAACATAGATTGTAACTTTTTTGCCCTGCTTGTTTAATTGTTTTTGCACAAATAGTGTGCTGTAAAACATTTCCAATTGTCACAGCTGATGCATCAAATTTCTGGCCAGTGTTTTGTATTTTATGTGCTCTCTTGGAAACCCTTGTGACACTTGTTCATGAAAGTAGTTCCATTGTCTTTTGAATATCTTGTCTGCTATATCTCTTGCTGAAAAGTATTTGGCGTTGGGATTATGGGAGTTTTGCAGGGTTCCATTTCACATGGACTTATGGTGACCAATGTTTGATGGCAAGTAGTCTTGACGCTTTTATGGCTGCTATATTTTAACATAAGGTAGAAGGAAAGAAAGGGAGAGGGGACAGAAGAGAGGGGGGTTGAGGAGCTTCAATTTCCCTTCAAATTGTTTTTGGATGTATGATCTTCATTCAAGATTTCTTTGTTGATTTTATTACTGACCTTATGCTTTATTTTTATTATTGAAGAACTCCAACACTTGAGAAACAGTCTTCCTGATTCAGTAGTTGTTCAGCGCATTGAAGAAAAGCTATCAGCTTTAGGAAATTGCATAGCATGCAATGATTATGTTGCTCTCACCCACACCGATCTTGATAAGGTATATGTTCTTGCTAAACTAATCTTTTTTATGCCATTTTCTCGAAACTTTAATCTGATTCTGCTTCTTTTTTGTGTCACTAGGAAACCGAGGAGATCATTGCCGATGTTCTTGGTGTCGAGGTTTTCAGGCAGACGATTGCTGGAAACATTCTCGTGGGAAGCTATTGTGCCCTCTCCAACAAAGGTGGTTTGGTATGTGCCTTCTTCCCTTTATAAATGTACGTAGAGCTATGTGTATCCAAGGTCTTTTATTGCCCATTTTAAATAATTTTGCTCATTTTAAATTTTAAGATGAGCAAAAAACTATAAAATGTGCAAATTTACCCCTTGATGTACCATAAATCCGGATGTATATAAGAAATACTATAATTCAAAACATTTCTATATTTCTAAACATTGCACAATGGCAATTTTGTAAATAGAAACAAATGCAAACGACACATGTTAAGCACAAATTGGTGATTTTGACGTGCAAACAAGCCCATATTTGAAAATTTGGGAGCCTAGGGAGGATCTAGACTTTAGGCCCCTAACTAACAAGCAATAATTTTAATTAAAAAAACGTCAATTAAACTTTGTCTTGCGTAAAAATAAGGAACACTTGACATCAACAGCTCAAACTATTAACGATTCGCTACAAACAAACCAAATTATTGATTATTTCTTACCAATCTGAACTAAATGCTTGATTTTACATAAATATACCAAGTGACTTGATAACCTGTTATAAAAACCCACGTGATTCTCACTGTTTATCAGTCCAAATTTTAAATTACAATTGATAATTAGTTTGCGCTATATGATAAAAAAAAAAAATGTAAGATGATAATGGTGTGTGATGTTTGATATATGCAATGAAAGTTTATAGTTGAAAGAGCAATGTATAGAAAGCTAGGAGGCAATTTTCAACAAAAATGAGAATGAAGAACCAAAAAATGATAGCTGCTGGAGTTTGACCTTACTGTAGCAAGTTCAACAACGCACTACATAGCCACTGAACTATATTACACGCTTATTTGCTTAGTTTAAACGACATGGTATGTAAGTATAAATGTTTTAGCTTTTGAGACGGGCCTTGGGCAGCCGCCGCCCTCCTTGCACTGGGCCAGATATGGGTCGCCCTGGGCTAGATATGGGTCTGCATGCAAAATTACATATAAATGTAAAACATTAATGCAAAGTTTTGAATTAGGCAAGCCTCAGGGATAAGTTACAGCTTTTCTAACCTTATAATTTGGTAATAGGTTCATCCTCACACATCAATTGAAGATTTGGATGAGCTTTCTACCCTACTTCAGGTTCCCTTGGTGGCGGGAACAGTTAACCGAGGAAGTGAAGTAATTGCTGCTGGGTTGACGGTAAATGACTGGACGGCATTTTGTGGGACCGACACTACAGCTACTGAACTTTCGGTAATCGAGAGTGTTTTCAAATTGAGAGAAGCCCAACCTAGTGCCATCGTCGATGAGATGAGGAAGAGCCTCATTGACAGTTATGTCTAAGTTCATTCTCTGCAGCAATTGATGTTATAGCCTTAGGGGTGATATAGAAACTTTGTGTTATCTGCAAATGATATTTTGATGATACCTTATTATACGGTGTAACTGAATTTTAGTTTGTTTGTATTAACTGAATTTTAGTTTGTTTAAGTATTTTAGATGGAATGTATAAATGAAGCATTTAGTTATTTGCCATACTTTCCCTGAGTACTGATCTTTGAATTCTTATTTTTTGGCCTATATTTGACAATACTGCATTTTGATGACCGCTTTTTGTGATTTATGCTCAAGGATAAATATAGCCATGTAAAAGTTTTCTCTTTGTTTTCCTTTTTTAGTGTGTTGGGCTAGACACACAAACTAAGAAAAGAGAGAAATTTGGGAGTGTTTTACCAAAATAATGTTAGGAGCAAAACTATTCACCAAAATACTGTCAAACCCACTATATAATTACCAGAATATCTCGATAGCAATGCTGTTGAGGTTAAAAAAAAGCCCCCAAACAATGCATTTGTTTTGTTGTAGAGACCAATGACCTAAGTTGGATTGTTGTGTGTTACAGGGAAAATCGCTTTGTGAAATAGCAATTTACTATATAGAATAAAATTGCTATTTCAGATAGCGATTTAACTGCAAAAACAATAATAATAAAAACATAAAAACACTTTTTGTCCTACGTGGACAGGATTCTCGTAATTATTTTTTCATTGACAATATCTTGGTAAATACTTTTGGCCTTAACATTATTTTGCTAAAACACTCAAAAATTGGTAAGATATTTTATCAGAGAGCATATAGAAATTAGGGCTTGTTAATTCTTTATTGCAAAAAGGCACCACAATGCTTTCAAGTTTTGTATAGAGGCGCCAAAATTTTTATGAGAAAATAATACTTGTAGTAAGTTATATGCACTATTTCAATCGGAACAATTAAAAAAAAGGCCACTTTCATCTTCAAGTGCTTTTGTACCAAAAAATGATATTTGGTACCTCATACAAAACTAAATGCATTGGGGTGCTTCATTTAACACTAAACTCTAATTAACTTAGTCTATTTATTTTCTCAAAAGAAAAAACTTGAGTCTATTTTCGCTTTTGCATCGAAAAATGAGAGTTTTGTACCTTTTGTTATGTTGTAAACTAGGTTAACACCCGTGCGGATGCACGACTTTTAAATAAATAATTGTTAAAATTTATTTTAATAACGATAATCTATAATTTGTAAGAAATCGTTAAAATTAAGTAAAATGAACAACAATGCTCATATGTATAGATAAATATTGTAATTGTTAGTAGTTTCTATTTTATTCTGTAGCAAGGTTACACTTTTTTTTTTGAAACAGTAGCAAGGTTACACTTGAATAAATACAATCTTCACAAAAATATTTTATTTTTATTACACTTATATAATTTTAATTTAATTGTAATGAAATTATATATATACTTTATTTTAAAAAGATTAGTACAACAACACCTATGGAAATTTTAGTAAGATTGAATATTCTTATTAATAAGTTGTAACTAAAAAAATATTTATATTTAAGCAAAAATGAGGGTGTTTTAATTCAACTTATTAAACAATATAGACATATAGTACTTATTTTAGAAAAGTTCCGATCAGAAAAAAATTAGACCAGATAAGATAAGATCTGAAAAATTCAGATCAGACCAGAATAGTTAAAATAACTATTAAAAAAACTCCAAAAAAAAATCAAATAAGATTAGATCAAATTAGAAAAGTTCAAATCAGATCAGGAAAGTTCAGGTCAGATATAAAAATTTTCGACGAATCAAACATACCCTAAGTATCAACTTTTCAATAATATACATGGAGAAAAACATTATAAAAGATAATATTGGAAAAAAAAATAACTAGTGAGTAATTTTGTAAAAAGAAAAGAAAAAAAATCAAATGAAATTTTGGAGGGAAAATTTTTAATGAGGAAGTGACATGTGGCAAATGGTGATGTTAGTGGGTTTTGTTTTAGTAATAGTTATTATATATAGATTTAGAAAAGTTCCGATCAGATAAAAAAATTTAGACCAGATAAGATAAGATCTGAAAAATTCAGATCAGATCAGAATAGTTAAAATAACTATTAAAAAAACTCCAAAAAAAAATCAAATAAGATTAGATCAAATTAGAAAAGTTCAAATCAGATTAGGTTAGTTCAGATCAGATAAAATCAAAATAGTTAAGTTTAAATCAGATATAAAAATTTTCGAC
The DNA here is from genome assembly GCA_951394345.1 of Salicornia ramosissima. NCBI lineage: Eukaryota > Viridiplantae > Streptophyta > Magnoliopsida > Caryophyllales > Amaranthaceae > Salicornia > Salicornia ramosissima. The sequence continues at coordinate 15,086,984 of OX596235.1, forward strand.
GAATCAAATAGACCCTAAGTATCAACTTTTTTCAATAATATATGGAGAAAAAACTTTTGAAAAGCTAATATTGGAAAAAAAAAAACCAATAAGTAGTGAGTAAGTTTTTAAAAAGAAAAAAAAATCAAATGAAAGTTTGGAGGGAACTTTTTTAATGAGGAAGTGAACTATGGCAAATGGTGATGGTGATGTTAGTGGTTTTTGTTTTGGTAATAGTTATAGAATAGATTGCTCTATTTTTTAGGAGCTTCTTGACCCAAATAAATTCAAGAAATTACATGTGCTCGCACTATATATATGAAAAGGTTGAGTGGAAAAACTAAATGGCGTAATGAATTAAGGATAACCAAATAACGAAATTAGTGCAAAAACTTGTAAACTCTGTGTTGACAAAGAATTCTTATATGTGAATGACCGCACCATTAGTTGATGGTGTGACTTGTTTTTTTTTTTTTTTAGAGCACTACATTTGAAATGCTCATTGACCCTCCTTACATTGATATACCAAATGTACTATACAATCTTTTTTTATTTTCTAATAAAAGAAAACAATAAACACTCTATTGAATCTTGGAGGCTCAAAAGTTGTTTATTTCTCTTGTTTCAAGTGAATATATAGACTACAAAGTAGTTGAGCAAAGCATAAAAGTAGGAAAAATAAAAGGAAATAAAATATCAAAAATAACTATTTTCCTAAAATAACTCCTAATATCTCAATACCCCACTCAAGTTGGAGCACGAGGTTAAAAAATGCCCTAACTTGGAGAGAAGATAATCAAACTGTGATTTGCCAAGGGCCTTTGTAAAAATATCAGCTAATTGAGATGAAGTAGAAACTTGGAATGGAGAAATTAGACCATCATGAATAGCATCACGAACAAAGTGGCAATCAACCTCAATATGTTTAGTACGTTCATGGAAAACTGTATTCTTCGCAATGTGAAGAGCTGATTGACTGTTACAAAATAGTCGAATAGCTTTGGGATGATGAACACCCAAGCTCAGAAGTAAACCTTTTAGCCACTTTAATTCACATGTTATCGCCGCCATAGACCTGTATTCAGCTTCAACAGAAGATCGAGAGACTGTCTGTTGCTTCTTTGTCTTCCAAGAAATCGGAGATTGGCCTAGAAACACCAACCAACCAGTTAAGGAACGACGAGAGAGAGGACAAGCTGCCCAGTCAGAATCACACCAACCCTCCAATGTTAAGTCACTGTTAGCGCGAAGAAGGATGCCC